>JACEFZ010000839.1:27500-299068 GCA_014155875.1 Cepaea nemoralis
TAGCGACGACCCCCAGGAGTCTCCGAAAATTTTCACTCGTGAACCGAAGGACACGGCCCCGAATAAAACCCACAATCTTCGGAGCCCGAGTCACACGGCTTGACGACTTCTCCCCCGTTTGTCCCTGTTTAGCACTCTCTGTTACTACAATGTTCAAATGTTGTAGATTTTTTTATTTTAAGCTATCAATACTGTATCAACTTCATAACTAGAACATTTATATTATAACCACCAACTCTCTCATTATTTCTTCGCTATAGAGAGAAAAGATCCGGCGACAAAACTACATCCTTGACTTACTCCTTGCTTTATCAGTTCATAACTGCCCTCTTTATTTTCCATTGTAATTGCTGCTGCTGATTTCCAGTAAATGTTCTATTATTCTCAAATATTTCCCACATGTCAACATGGTGGATATGCTTGCAGATCTACAAATTGATGGGAAAGACATTAGACTTATAAAAAACATATATTGGAAACAACAAGCTGCAATAAGGATTGATAATGAAGTGGTACAGTATCAGCCAATTAAAAGAGGTGTTAGGCAGGGATGTGTGATGTCTCCAGATCTTTTTTCCCTATACAGTGAAAATATTTTCAGAAATGTAGAGGATATAAATGGAATCAGCATTGGAGGACGAAACATCAATACCATTAGATATGCAGATTATACAGTATTAATTGCAGACAATGCGCAGGACCTGCAACAATTAGTAAATGCGGTTGTTGTACACAGTGAGCAACTGGGGTTAGAATTAAATTGTAAAAAGACTCAGGTTATGGTCGTCACTAGGAAGGAAGAAGTGCCACAATGTAATATACAAGTAAATGGAAATATTCTTCAACAAGTGAATCGGTACAATTATCTTGGAACAGTCATAACATCTGATGGGAGATGCCTTGAAGAGATTAGAACAAGAATCGCCATGGCGAAAGTAGCCTTTAGCAAGATGAAAAACATTCTGACCAATAAAAAGATGTCAATTGAAACGAGAAAAAGAGTGTTGAGGGGATACATAGAGCCTGTTCTTTTGTATGGATGTGAAACTTGGTCAATGGACAGTCAAGCTGAAAAACATCTGCTGGCTGCAGAAATGTGGTTTCTGAGGAAAATGCAAAGAATACCATGGACAGACAGAAAAACCAATGACCAAGTACTACAGGAGACAAATGAACATCGTAAACTGATTAGAGAAATTAGACGTAGACAGTAAAAAAATTTTGGACATGTTATGAGAAGAAATGGATTGGAGAACTTGGTGACAACTGGCAAGATCGAAGGAAAGAGATCAAGAGGCAGACCGAGAGGAAAATACCTGGATGGCTTGGCCACATGGCATGGACGAGACAGGAACACTGAGCTGATCCACGTCACTGGTGATCGAGTGAAATGGCGAGTCATGACCGCCCACGCTTTCCGGCATGGCACATGATTGATTGATTGATTTTCCATAAATGTTAACTTCTATGTGGGGCAGACGCAGTTCTGGTGACCGAGCATGCACTGGGATAAGTGGACAACTCTGAAGCTGAGCATAGCAGGGCACTCACTTGTTCTGACAGTAAGAAATTGCTGTCACAGGCTGATGGGGAAGTCAAGGGTAAACCACCACATCATCTTCCCAAAGTTTCACGAATTCTCGTATGAGTTTATTAGTTCCTGTATTCCCATTTCAGCTGTTGATATCAAATACAATACTGTGTCGTCAGGATATCGAAGTGCAAGTGTTTCTATTTTTTTCCGATTAAAGACTCATCGCACTGTTCCTTGGTAATATTTTATGTAACATTCCTGATATGTTCAGTATAATATGCCTGTAAGTTAGAAAATAAAGTGACAAAATGCATCAATGCCTAATGTCAACCGTCTTCTAAATATAAATAACACTAGCTCGTCGTACTAAACGTGACAGTGAGTCTTTCTACATGCACTCAGTGAGATATCAAACAGTCGCATGTAGTGTAACATTATTTATTCGTGCAAACGTCAATATCAGTTACATGAATACTTATCAAATTACGCACTAATTGTATCACAAGGAATTATATCACAAGTAATTATATCTACAACAATGGCAAGTGACACTCAGCCATAGCAGTCATTCGTGCGTTCATAACACAGTTCACTTCCATTCCTCGCACTTAATAACTCGCTGCTATAATCGCTCAGCAAGAATAGCTTTCACACCGGCAATTAGCACACTCGCTCGCTCAAACGCACAGGTCTTTCCTCTACAACGTCCAGTCCCAGTCTGCTCCTTCTGGTGCTCGGGCCGATAGTCACGTGGTGCTTGACCGCGTGCCTTAAGTGATAGTCGTGCTGCGAATGTTGTCTCGCCGTACTAGATGTCGAGTCCTGTAGTCTCAGGTCCTTCAGTGCAAGGTTGTACTGTCAGTCAAGGACGTAGTCCTGTCTATATCCCTATGTCCCGTCTATATCCCTGTGTCCTGTTTATAGCTGGGTCTTGTGGTCCCGTCTGTGTCCTGTCTATGACATGTCTATTGTCCTGTCTATGACATATCGATTATCCTGTCTATGTCATATCTATTGTCCTGTCGTATGTCCTCTTTCGTACTCCCCAACACGCTGACAACTGACATCCTGTTCTATATTTATCTATATTAATTTTCTAAGAATGTGTGGGACAGAGATGGAATAAGCCTGCAAAAAAGCTGAAAGTGTACAAAGCAGTCGTACTATCAACTCTGTTATATGTTTGTGAAGCCTGGACTGTTTATCAGCGACATGCTAGGACATTCAACCACTTCCACACAGTCGGCCTTAGGAAGCTATTGAAGATTAAATGGCAAGACAAGATCCAAGACACTGAAGTTCTAGAAAGAGCGTCCACGCCCAGTATCTACACTCTGTTAATGAAGAATCAGATTCGCTGGGCCGTTCACTTGACTCTCATGCAAGATCACAGGCTCCCTAAACGAATGTTTTACGGCGAGCTGCGTTGTGGTAAACGCTACCAAAGCGGTCAGACGAAACGCTTTAGAGACACTCTGAATGTTCACTAAAAGCTTTTGGAATTCATAACGACACTTGGGAGACTGCTGCCAAGGACCGAAATTCGTGGCGTACATCATTACGTGCAGTCATTTGTGAAGCAAACGGAACTCCAAGAGCTGTGAAGAAAAGACTGGACAGAAAAACCACTGCATTAGATCCTCCTCCTGGAAAGTCTATCTTTTTTCTGCCCACATTGTCAAAGAACATTTCGATCCAATATAGGCCTTACTCGCCGTCTTAGAACTCACGGCTCCATACTTTCAACCCCACTAGATTAAGTGAATTGTCATCATCATTCTTGATAGACAAACAACATATTTATTCAATCTGTTAGTAAAATAAGATGTACATTGTGTATTTTTTATGATACACCATATAAAAAGACTCCTCTATGCGCCTTAACATCGCCTCTGGTATTCAGTGCTGCACCCATATTTGTAAAGACCAATCGACACTCGTTGGGTGATGTCATCAGTATCATCCCTGGTCGCCTGCACTTTCTAAGACATTCTTGGTGCGCATTTTAGGCTGGGTCGACCTGGGAGCCCATGTCAAATTTTAAAATTCGAATCTGCCCAGCTGCGGATCGAACCCAGGACCGCAGCGTCGGCAGGCGAGGGTATATCCACTACACTAGAGTGGCTACTTATTACATCACATATGATCACGTCAGAGAATATGCTATTAAGACATACGCTATGACATCATAAGCCGGAGAAACAATTTATGATGCTGGATATTCTATTAAGACACGCACAAGGAATTCCTCGGATAAATGTGCAATCTTTGTAAAGAAAACCTGCAAGAAACGGAAACACGAACCTAATGAGATTTGTGAGAGGACAGCGAAATCGATGATCATAACATGACAATTATGGCTGAAGAATGCAGATATCATCGCTTTAGAAGAAGGTTATAAAATATGACATACAAAATAACAGTTATCTGATAGTAATGACGGCAATACGCTAATCGCTATGTTCCGTGAGCAATTATTGAAGACAAATCATGACAGTGGCAGCGCAGTGGCTAGCACACTGAGTTGTCGGCTGGGTGGCCTTGTGTTCGAATCCCTTTCGAAGAGAGATATTTTTAAACATTGACCTGGTTCCCTAGGACAACCCAGGGTGGACCTAAAGAATGCCAGGACATGTTCTTGGAGGAAAAGACCGCATCACACATTGGTTGCCCATTGTTCTGTGCAAATGTGAGCCTAACACCCAATAAACTTTATGGAGATGGACATGGTATTTTCTTCAAATTCCATTGTCTAATGTATAAATTTTTTTTTTTTATTTTGGTCACGTTATGAGAAGAAAAAAAATTGGAAAACTAGGTGACATATGGCAAGATCGAGGGGAAGAGAAAAAGAGGAAGGCAGAGAAGTAGATACAGTCAGACCTCTGTTTCGTCGATAATTTAGTTTAGTTTAGTTTAGTCGACGTATCAACATCACGGCACACGGGTGTAACCCATAAGTGCTCCGTTCTACTCCTAACTCAAGCCTGAGTCCGGAGAATCTCAATTCAGTGCACGAACTCCGTAGCACCGGCGAGGATCCTGAAATACCATGGGTATATTTTTAACTCGAAATTTTGCAGGGGCAGAGATTTCCAACTGCCAACGGCTTTTTTTTACGTGAGCAACAATACACACGGGCGTCCGATCTCACTAACCAGAGACCAAGGGAAATTTTGTTACTATAGTCCACGTGAAAAAATCATGGCCCTCACCGGGGCGTGAACCCGGGCCTCCAGCACTCGAGGTGGACACCATACCTCGAGACCACGCAGCCCGATAATTCGTCCGAAAACAATCGACGAAACCCGAAACCGACGGAAACCGATGTAGATATTTCCATATGAATCAATGTAAATCCAATTAATTCGTTCTAGACACTCTAAAATACATACCAAAAACATATTTTATAGAGAACTAGCTGACACGGCCCGGCTTCGCCCAGTCCCTGGTGGGGAGCATCTCATTTAATTCATATAAGTAGTCATATAAGTTCCCGTTCCCGTTACCGACTATCTGTCTGTCTGTCTGTCTGTCTGTCTGTCTGTCTGTCTGTCTGTCTGTCTGTCTGTCTGTCTGTCTGTCTGTCTGTCTGTCTGTCTGTCTGTCTGTCTGTCTGTCTGCCTGTCTGTCTGTCTGTCTGTCTGTCTGACCCGGCCCGGCATCGCCCAGCTCCTGGTGTGGAGCATCTCATTTAATTCATATAAGTAGTCATATAAGCTCACGTTCCCGTTCCCGACTATCTATCTGTCTGTCTGTCTGTCTATCTATCTGTCTGTCTGTCTGTCTGTCTGTCTGTCTGTCTGTCTGATCCGGCCCGGCTTCGCCCAGCCCCTGATGGGGAGCATCTCATTTAATTCATATGAGTAGTCATATAAGTTCCCGTTCCCGACTGTCTGTCTGTCTGTCTGTCTGTCTGTCTGTCTGTCTGTCTGTCTGTCTGTCTGTCTGTCTGTCTAATCATTTATTGGTTGCAGTTAGAACAACCTTAGATAAACGAAGACCAACTTGCAAAAAGCATTAGAAAGAGCACTTGAAAGATCTTTACATCTTTCCCAACAATTAACTTGGGTAAATGGAGCAGCGGCAGCAGCAGAAGAAGAAGAAAAAGGAGGAGTAGGAGCTGGGAGGAGGAAGAGGGAGGAGGAGGGAGGAGGAGGAGAAAGAGAGAAGAGGAGGATGGAGGAGGGAGAGGGAGGAGGGGGAGGAGAAGAGGAAGAGGGTAGGAGGTGGAGGAGGGGAGAGGAGGAGGAGGAGGAATATAACGCATATGTCTTCTTAGAGTTGGCGACAGTATAAAGAAATATAAAATCTTCAAACTTGATAGAGATAAGGTAACTATTATTTATTCATTCTTTAAGCAAAAAAAGATGAGTTACAATGTTATGCATTATGCATTATTTTTATGAAAACTTTGAAAATGCCTTACAGATTGTATCATTATTTATTATAACTCATATGCCGGTACATAACTATGGACAAAGATTTTATAAATCTTTGAAAACGATGCCACAATATAACTATGTTATACAGAAAAGTTATGCCCCTTGAAATAACTTTTACAGAGTTAAGTCCCCTGAGATATATGAAATTATAATGAAAAATGAAAAATGAAATAATATTGGGTAAGCAGCCGATTTCACACTAAAAAAATATGACAGTGGGCCGCGCTGGAATGAAAGGAAGCTGTGTAGAAAATTTCATCTCAATCGGATGGGCCGTTCGCGAGCGCATAAAGGACATATGGACATACAGACAGACAGACAGACAGACAGACAGACAGACAGACAGACAGACAGACAGACAGACAGACAGACAGACGGAGATCGCAATTTATATATAAGATAAATATAGTATTTAATACTATTTGTCGGCCCAAGACAAGTGTCGAGAACTCGCACCTTCCCCGTGTCTTGTAACACAATGTATGCCAGTGCGCCTCTTGAATTTTTCAAAAAATAATCTGCTTGCCTTTAAATCACTAAGTACACTATCATTCGTCCCAGTAATTTTCTTAATGAGATCGGCATACAACAGACTGACCTTTTCACATATGATTGCCTCCGAAACAGAATCGCCAGCTAATTGTTTTTGATTTATACAAATGAATAATAACTTTTCGACATCTTCAATTGTTTGCGATCTCTGTTTCGTTAGCACATTCGTGTTTTCTTCTTCTGTCGTTCGCTTGAAATATGTCTATAACTGCAATGTTGTCTCTTGTATGAATCTAACAGTCTTTTTTAGTTCACTCAGTGGTCCATAGAGTTTATCTTCCACTGTTGTCTCTCTAGGCCAGAAGGTTCGCCTGGATATGTTGTAGTTTGAGCAGTCCTAGAGTATGTGTACTGCTGTCTGCGACTCCAAACCACATGTGTACATGGCTGAGTCACCAGTCTTGAATTTTGTATACATGTGGTTGCGTAATCTATTGTGTCCTGTTCTGAGGCGCAGAATAATGACATGTTCTGGTCTGTCCATAACGTGGTAGTCGTCTTGAGTAGGGCTTGGTGGCCTTCTGACTGATTTGATCATTCTTTTCTTTTGGTGGAATGTAATGGGCACATCAAGCTGTTCTTCGTTTGCTCCTTCCTAAGTCAATCGATCAGCTCTGTCGTTTCTGGATACTCCACAGTGGGATTGTATCCATTCATGTATTTTCGCTACATTAGCCTCTAATATTGCTTCCTTTTTCGCCACAATTAAACATATCTTGGATGGTGACTTGGATGGTGAAATTTGCAGCGAGGTCATGTGGGCACGTCTACGAAATCCGAGGCAATCGACGAAAACCGAGACAATTTTTCGAGGAAAAAGGTCGACGAAAACCGAATCCTACAAAACGAAAGCAACTAACACCGAGGTTTGATTGTACCTGGATGGTTTGGCCGCGTGTTATGGTCGAGACAAGAACACTGAGCTGATCCACGACTTTGGTGATCGAGTGAGATGGCGAAACATGACCGCCTACGCTTACCGACATGGCACAGGATGAATGAATGTATAAAAGTCGGTTCTTAATTGCACATCTTTTAATTCGTCTTCTAGACCTCTGAAGTCGGAGTAGGTTTGCCTGAGGGCGATGAACACTGGTAAAAGGGACAGCCAATCCACAAGCAAACTTCAGTCCAGTGCTACTAGAAGTTGCGTATATGGATTACACTTGAGTTCAGAGCCAGCGAGCGCCAAAAATAAGTAGCCTTCTATGATAGGTAATGCCTATCCGTGTATTTCACCTTTTCTATCCCCAAGCAATGTGACCCTTCTCATTTTTTTTTTGGTTTGATTACATTTGTTACTGTAATTATCATCATCACAGTTTCAGCTCTTGGACTGGCCGTGAAGCTTCCTGATCAATCGGTTCTGTGCCGCTCTCTTTAACTCCATTACGTCGGCATTGATACATCGGTGCATGCCGGTTTTATAAATGTTGTCCAAATCAGCTCATCAAATCCAACCCCAAAATACACTACACAGCCTTTCACTGTGTACTCAGTCTCTCGTAGTACGACCAGCTAGCTACTAAGTTTATTCTTCGTCTTTGCCTCCTCGTCAATCTACTCCTTTTCCGCTGAGCGTTGCTTTCATATACTATTTTCCACACAATCTGAAAACTATATTGAAACCCGTGTGTGCGTGCTTATGTGCATGTGTGGGAATGGGTGAGTTGTTGTTGTTGTTTTTTTTTGCATGCCAGTTTGACTGGCTATCTGGCTCTGTGTGTGTGTGTGTGTGTGTGTGTGTGTGTGCGCGCGCGCGTGCGTGCTTGCGTGCGTGCGTGCCCGCGTACGTGCGTGCGTGCGTGTGCATGTGTGAGGTTTGCGTACATGTAGTACAGAAGATTGGAGAAGCGAGAGAGATGAGGACAATGAAGGATCTAGAAGAAGATACAAAGGAAAACTCACATTTAGCAATTGATGAACGCGTGGTGTAACAACAAAACAACTTAACATTGTAAATGATGGGGTAAAACCCTTTCTTGCGTAGGGAAGACAGACATAAATAGTCGGTGTGTATTGAGAGAAGAGAAGCTCCATCCGTGCACGTATTCAAGGCTTGACAAATCATGGTGTGTAAACACCACATTGTCCAGGTGCTTGAGATTGAGTGGACATTGGCGAATGTGACTCTCCAATTCTCCCCATCAACTGATAATTTAATTATATTAATTGCACCGGGTTTCACCCTATTTTGGCTAGGTCTGCCTCCGTAGACGACAAGCCGTAGGCCGAGGAATTCGCACGCATGCACACTCACATACGCACACATACGCACGCACACAGAACTTCGTAGACGGCGCAGTCCGAAAATGAATCACGACCTTAATTTTGCTAAGCAGAGGGCTTCACAACTTAAATCCTGTTTGATTTATAAGGGCGCCAGCTGCATAAAGTACAGACATCATATGATATTGGCGGTTGTAAAGACCATGTCTCTGTGCATATATGAGACTGTTCCGGGGGTTTGGGTGGTCTAGAGGTATGGTGTCTGCCTCGAGTGCTGGAGGTCCCGGGTTCAAGCCCCGGTGAGGACCGGGATTTTTTCACGTGAACTTCTAGTAATAAAATTTCCCCTGGTCTCTGGGTAGTGAGGTCGGACACCCGTGTGTATTGTTGCGCACGTTAAAAATCCCTTGGCAGTTGGAAATCGAAAGAGAGTAGCTTAACGGCGCAGCCCGGGCAAAATTTCGAATTAAAAATCTACCCAAAGTATTTCAGGATCCTCGCCGGTGCTATGGAGTTCGGGCACTGAGCTGAGTTGCTCCAAACACAGGTTTGAGTTAGGAGGAAAACGGAGCACTTATGGGTTATACCCGTGTGCCGTGATGTTGATCCATCGACTCGACTCGAGACTGTTCCATTACATTTGTGAAGACGATGATGATCTATACAGTTACATTGTCATCATTGTGACTACATAAAAATTCATATCGCCAGCCCTATGGGCATCATAGTTCATTACATTGATGTACAGCAACCATATAGTCAGCCCTCCCGGTATAAAGAAATTATCTACTATAAACATTTCACTAGCCCTCTCGGCATCAAGAAGCCAATGATCTACAACAGACATATCGCCAGCGCTCTGCGTTTTATAGTTTAAGAATTCGATTATCTAAAGCAAATACATCACCAGTCGTCTCGGCATCTTAGTTCAAGAAGTCGATGATCTTCAACAAACAGATCGCCAGCGTTGTGCTAATAATAGTTCCAAAATTCGACTATCTACAATAAACATAACACCCGCCGTATTGGCATAATAGTTAAGTCGATGATCTATATCAAACATATCGCCAACCCTATCGACATCATAGTTCAAGAAAAAAACACGACCCGTTGCCGTGAAGTTGGAACCTCGACTAACTTACTTAGTTCAAGAAATCGATGATCTACGTCAAACATATCGCGAGCCCTATCTACATCATATTTCAAGAAGTCAATCTACCTTGGAATATCCTCTTTCTAGGTCCTTGGCTTCATTTTATATATATACTAGCTGACCCGGCCCGGCTTCGCCCAGGCCCTGGAGGGGATCTATCTGTCTGTCTGCTTGTTTGTCTGTCTGTCTGTCTGGCTGACCCGGCCCGGCTTCACCCAATCCCTGGTGGGGAGCATCTAATTTAACTCATATACGTAGTCATATAAGCTCTCCCGTTCCCGACTGTCTGTTTGTCTGTCTGACCCGGCCCGGCTTCACCCAGTCCCTGGTGGGGAGCATCTCATTTAATTCATATACGTAGTCATATAAGCTCCCGTTCCCGACTATCTGTCTGTCTGTCTGTCTGTCTGTCTGTCTGTCTGTCTGTCTGTCTGTCTGATCCGGGCCGGCTTCACCCAGTCCCTGGTGGGGAGCATCTCATTTAATTCATATAAGTAGTCAAATAAGCTCCCGTTCCCGACTATCTGTCTGTCTGTCTATCTATCTGACCCGGCGTGGTTTCGCCCAGCTCCTGGCGCACAGTAACTTAAAAGAATGTCCTTCCACACACCATTCAATGAAAACTGTAGAAAAAGATGGGTTACAATGTTATGCATTATGCATTATTTTTATGAAAACTTTGAAAATGCCTTAAAGATTATATCATTATTTATTATAACTCATATGCCAGAAAATAACTATAGACAAAGAGTTTAACAATAGTGCAAGTAAGTCCAACAATATGACTATAAAGTATATAGAAATGTTATTAAAAGTTATGCCCCTTGAATTAACTTTTCTAGAGTGAAGTCCCCCTGCTATATAGACATTATATAATGAAAATGGAAAAGTAAGTGTTATTAAATAAGTAGAAGATTTTACATTAAGAAATTATTATAGTCGGTTGCACAGAAATGAAAGGAAGACGTGTAGAAAATTTCATCTCAATCGGATGTACCGTTATCGAACGCATCCAATACCCACAAACCCACAAACAAAAATACACTCTGTTTTATATATATATATATATATATATATATATATATATATATATATATATATATATATATATATATATATATATATATATATATATATATATATATATATATATATATACATATATAGTTAGTTAGTCGCAGTTCCAACTTCACAGCAACGGGTCGCTCCATTATGCTCCGTTCCTGTGCCAGTGAATATCATACAAAACGCTCCCCACCGCCTAATGTGAAAAGTGGAAAAGACAGGAGTCTCGACAAACAACTACCCGCACAGATGCACTGTGCATAATGCCGCCGCCAGAATGTCAACACAATAGTCCCCCACAAAACACCCAGTTCATTTCTGATGGAATCTGCAGCCATTTTCCCATCTGGATGTTTCCTAGATGTTCACCCACACAGTCCACGAAATACAGTTCATCGTGGATGGCAGTGGCAGTCAACCAGAAGCCCAGCAGCCACGCATTTCTGCATAAGGCAAAAACCGGTCAACTCTGGGACATAGCCATCTGCCATCACTCCGAACATGCAGTCACGTTCCAAAAAACCTCGGGAAAATTCAAAAGCACTTCACACGAAACTCACAGCTCACAGTGTCGCGCCACGCACTCACTCAGTAGCAGGGCGACGAAACCATCAAGCCTCCTTAGTCGTCTCTTACGACATGCGCATCTATATTGCTCTATATTTTTTGTTCGCATATCCTTTACAGGACATCGCTGTCAACACCAGCATCTTTCAGCTGATTGTTGATTTCTTGGCAAGATTACAGTTTGCTATTGCTTTCTGAGCGACCGGCTCACATACCCCGTAAGTTACCGACACGGAGAGTACCGCTACCGATTCTCGCGGAACGTCACGTTACTCACAAGAGTATACGGGATTACGGAGAAAGCCGTGTAACCCTAGACGAGGGAAACCGGCTACCTTGCTCTGTTGTACTCCACAATTATCACCAATCTATTTAGCGTATTTAACATTCCTACAAACGAACTGATAGATTCCTGATTCTGTCATGTCATTGAACTGTCGTCTGCATTGGCCCTTTGTAATCCCGGGAGAATCAGACACTGACGATATATGTCTGGTGATAATTACATGCATGAATTATTCCTGTCAACGAACTGCGTGGGCACACGATCAATACTGTCTCGAATTTGGACCTATGTCTGTTTGTCTGTCTATCTGTTTGTCTGTCTATCTGTTTGTCTGTCTATCTGTCTGTCTCTCTGTCTGTCTAAATGTACGCACATCTCTCTGTCTGTCTGCCTGTCTGCCCATGTGTGGTTTCCATTTAATAATTCTACAGCGTCTGGCTTTACCCATTCGAATGTTTCTTTCTGTCGTCTGTGTTTTTATTTATGCTGCGATTTTTATTGTCTTCTCTATTCATGTGTTGGTTCGGCATTTAATACTCTCTCTCTCTCTCTCTCTCTCTCTCTCTCTCTCTCTCTCTCTCTCTCTCTCTCTCTCTCTTCTACTCTCTTGCTCTCTCTCTCTCACACACACACACACACACTCAAATATACACTTATGTGCCCTCGCGTCTGTGTATTATTACTATCTGCTAGTGTTATATAATTTCTATCTCTTTTACAATAGAACTAAACTTTGATATGTTTTACTGTCAAACACTATTTAAGCTGGTTGCAAACTTGGTGAAAGAACGATTTTTCAAACAAACAAAACAGAAACATTGATATAATTCAAAATAGATAACAACATGGTCGAACGACGACGGTACGATGGAAAGATGATGTGAAAATGGATATAAAGGCTTCGCAAACACAGGAACAAGAGCCTGGAGATAGAATCAGGTGAAATCAAATTATTCTCTACGCACAGAGAAAATGGCTTTGTGGAGACGTTAGACTGGGATTGTTGAAAACGACGAGATTGCTACTTCTTCTACTTCTTCTTCTATTCTTCTTCTCCTCCTCCTCCTCCTCCTCCTCCTCCTCCTCCTTCATCTTTTTCTTCTTCTTCTTCTTCTTCTTCTTCTTCTTCTTCTTCTTCTTCTTCTTCTTCTTCTTCTCCTCCTCCTTCTCCTCCTCATCCTCCTCCACAACCTTTTCCTTCTTCTCCTCCTCCTCCTCAACCTTCTCGTTTTTCTCTTCCTCCTCTTCCTCCTCGTCTTCCTCCTCCTCCTCTTGCTTCTTTTGCTACGTCCTCTTGTTCTCACCCCTTTCTCGCCTGTTTTCTCCCTCTCCTCCTCTTCCTCCTCCTCGTTCTGCTTCTTCTGTTTCGTCATCGTCTTCTTCTTCTTCTTGCTACCCCTCTTTCTATTCTTGTTCGGCATTGTTGTTGCCGTCGTCATATTCCTCCGTCTCATTTTTCCATCGTCTTCATCTGCTTCAATTAAGTAAATACCCGACAATGAGTAATTAAAATCAGTTGCATATATCCTTTACATGACGTTGTAATCAACCTCAAAGTTTTTGAACTGTTTGTGATTTCTTGGTAAGTTTACGTGCAATAGTTTGCCAATGCTTTCTGAAACGAACTGCACTCGTACCATGGTATGAAAACTAGCGCAAGGCGGTCTGCTTCCAAATCGCCCGCTCCTGTGTTTCGAACGCAGTGTGTGAGATTACAAAATACCTTCGTAACCCCTTCAAGTAATTAAACCATGAAGTAATTGGAAGTCTGATTGTTTTATGAAGTAATTGGAAGTCTGATTGTTTTGAGTAGAATATTAAGGACGCGTACAGAGAAGAAAATAAACAAACGCTTTAAAAAGAGAAAGGGGGCAGTGAGTGAGAGAGGCCCTAGGAAACTGTAATCGCGAGGAATCGCTGAAGATAGAGCAAGAACCAACATTGACTACATTATGTTAGAAGTACATTTGAAAACAGTGTTTAAAATGCTAACATAGACCCTTGCGCAAACATCTATAAACTCGGACCACAAACCTGTAGTTATACAATTACAAATTAAACTTTAAAATGCAGGAATGAAGCACGTCGAGGTCTCCTCAAATAGATATAGCAGCATTGAAATAACCAGACATAAATCAGCTACATGTGGTGGAGACCAAAAAAATATCTGATATGCTAATAGTTGAATGTTGAGTTGAGTTAAGAGCCGACATCACTGCACTCCGGATATTTCCAAACGTGCTCCGTCCCGGCGTTCAACAGCCCACGAAGAGTCATACTACTAAACGTTCCCACCGCTATTCGATTAAAAGTTCTCCTGGTCTTCCCTCTCAGATTTGACATTATTCCAGAACCCCTGCCTGATCCCCGGTAATCTCATTCTTTCCACATATGGGTTCTCAATCTGCTTCATCCGCCTTCTCCACCTGATCCCACAAGCGCACGACCACCTCCCCCTTGTCCATAGGCAGTCTATCAACAAGAGGTGCATTCCCTGTTAGCCTATCAGCCTGTTCATTCCCCCGCATGGTCAGGGGAAAATATCCATACAATTCTCACAATCTGTGGCCATAGAAACGACGATAGCTATTCCACACGAAACATTCCTTTCTCCACCTTACTAAACATACTCTTTGAATCCGTAATGAATATAATGTATGTTGCAGTAGTCTCCTCCAGCCAACGGAATGCGGCTGTTACTGCCTCCATCTCCATTCTCATGCTGGAGGTCGTAGTCTCATATGCCAGGCTCTCCTTTTTCAAGACTCGTCCATTTTTTTTTATGTGCATATCCCTTGCAGGACATTGCAGTCAACACCAGCATTTTTCAGCTGATGTTGATGTACTAGGCAAGTTTTTACGTTCAGTAGTTTGCCATTGCTTTCTGAACAACCGGCTCCCATACCAACATGTTATAACACAACGCGACACGGTCTGCTGCACAAATCGGTCGCGGCTGCGTTTCGAACGCCTGGTAAGCGGCTCACGAACCGCGTTCGCAAGCCTTTGGCCACGGAGACCGGCTCTCGTCCTTTGCAATAAAACCCCAGCCACTACGGCATGAAAATGGCTGAGGAGAAAATTAGTACACAACAGGAATGTGTACAAAATAGTACACAGACTGCAAATACCAATTTACCAATAAAGGAAAATAAGAAACAGCAATTGTGAATAACCAATGCAATATTGAGCTAAACGACTCAAAGAAAGAAGAAAAACTATATAACAGGACATGATTGTAACAGATGAGAACATTATAATTGATAATACAGTTATCATAAAAGATTGAGAGAATACACGTGTGGGATGTGGATTTTAATTCCTAAGAATATTTCGTTAAAATGTCTAGGGGGTATTATTGATTCTCTGGTCACTGGTTAGAATACAGGGTGATCAGGGATATTTACCACAAATCCCAGGAGAAAAGAGTTCAATCCTTGAAACATTGGCATCTGTGTAGGTTTCCCTTCCCACTTCATCACCCTTTAAATTTACTATAGTGCTAGAAGGATATTGATTGCTCACAACATATAAACAACCACTTGTTGGACACCACATTTACTTGATGTACACAACACTTTTGGACAAACAGTTCAGGTATTAACTCAAGATCTGCAGTTACATATATATGTGTAATAAACACTATGCATTTTCAGACAGGCATGGGATTCATTGCATTATTACAATATAGTACCCAGTGACCCCAGAAAAAAACTAGGTTATTACAAACAACACAACAACCACACATTGGGTCTACTTTCATTTTCCCCTCATAATTAAGGCAAATAATGATCAAAGTACCTAGAACCCCAACATATCAACATTGGTTTCTGACACCTTTTACCATTCTATCATTTTAAAAATAATAAGTTGGTGTCAGAATACTATACATATATACCATAACATAACCTTTTAGTTGTACACCATTACCAAATAAAACACTCTTTATACATGGCATAAAAAAACACACCACATAAAAGCAGTTGATACTAATAATTAAATTAATTAATTATAGTGTTCATTTAGGCATTGCGGGTGGATATTCCTCTCCAGTGCTAAGCTGTTAATGTCCATAATTATCCGTGACAGCAATAAATACTCACAGTCATGTTTAATGTCCACTGAAGTTTGTTGCGGAACTACTTATAATCCCTATTAGGAAATAAATTCACCACATATACATATCTCCTCCAGTGGAGCTGAATTCAAGAATCTTCTGTTGCGAACGGCTCGGTGTCAGTGTGAAATTGAGGCCTGGGTTGGTCATACCTTCAGGAGATGCATCTTGAGTCTTGGACTAAGGTTCTTCCCTATATCACCATATCCGATGAAAAGGATGCCGACCTTTCAGCTTCTCGGCTTATAATATCCGAATCTCAATTTTGTTCCCACAGATTTTTCACCCACCTAGTCATCAGTCTATAACCTATTCCACAGTTGATGGCATTTAGGCTGACATGGGACCGGCACAGAGTTCTGATTCATTATTTACTTTCAGTGTAGACATACAATTCTGCTTGTTATTCATTTGGTTCATCTGGAATTAATTCCAGGATTCTGCTGCAGGCATGAGACTGAAGAATATTATTCCACCACATATCCAGGGTTGCAGGCCATCAGGTGATTCCTGTGGGTGCAGGCGTAGAGGCATTTACTCCGCTAACTGCTTTCATATGGTCTTTTTTATGTGTTCAGGTTTTGGAACCTTGAGGTAATCTGGTGTTGTTAGGGTTCAGAGGTTCTGAAGTTGCTTGTATTGGCTTATAAAGTTGTTTCAGTGTCTCTTCCCATTGTTGAGTTGGTGTTCATAGCTAGAACTTGGTGTTGCATGGCTGGAACCTTCATGTTTGACTGTTGCAGCTGTGAGACTGTTCTTTCGAAGACTTATCCATTGTGGATATTAACTTGGTAATCCAACCAACAGTTGAAGGTTACTCACTGTTGTTAGTTTTAGTAACTTGTAGAAGGATTGTCCCATAGTTTCACTGACTTGGTTGAATGATGAGGCCATAGGTGATACTTCTCAGAAGTAAAGCAGACGATACACTGTTGTCAGTACTCTGTTGATCTTCATCTTTGTAGATTATTAGATCTTGAAGTCCATCCTGGATATTCCTACTAAAATAGGACTTAATCACTCACCCAGTCAGTTGTCTTCGAATGTATCTGTTGCTCGCTATGGAGCTATTGAGCGCAGCAGTACCATGGGTATTTCTAGATGCAGACTATGGTTAGGACATTCACTTTCTGGCTGTTGACCCAGGATCCAGGTTTAGTGATATAGTCCCACCACATTCAACCACCACCTGCTTCTCTTCTATAGAAAAGGGATGACAAGAATACAACACGAGCATTAACCTACTGTGTTATGGTAAAAGTTTACAACACAATTACAAACACAAATACAAAACAACAAGGGGAGAAGGGGAAAGGAGTGGGTGTCCACGTTCCACTGTCCCTCATTGCTGAGTAGAGCCATTCTGACTCTTAATAGTGAGTAAGGTATTTTCTCACTTATATTTTGTTCTGTTGTTACTGGGACTATTAGATGAGTGAAGTCATTCTGTCCATTCAATATGTTGATATTGTCTCTCTCATTACTTGAAGAGAATAGCCTATACAGAATCTCTGTGGTTTCTAATGCCGCGTCTTCCTTTCGGCACTATAATCATCATTAGGTCAAGACTATTCAACATTGGCTTCTTAAGTACTGACATACACATGGATTCTTCTATCAACATCCTCATGTCCCCCAAGGGTAACATTAAAAGGTATATTCCCACAGTAAAAAGTAACAATCAGAACAGAGAAAATTCTCATACCAGAAAAAAACATACATGTACATTTCTCTGATATTAAGTACATGATAATCATACATAATAATCATAATGATGATGCAGGGAGCCTAGGTTTTGAATTTTCTTCATTTGTTTGTCCACAAACTAGATTATTCTTTTTTCCCTTTATTTTATGAAATGATTATATGTCCCTCCTCATATGGAGTGGTTACTAATCTGTTAACAAAAGGATGGTACTAAAATTTAGCACTATAGTTCCAAGTTACAGATTATGATGTAGCAAAATATTTTATCCCCTGACTAAGTAAGAGTCAGGAATATGCGTAATCATTTGTATGTCCCCGCATGGATAAAACAAGTTCAGAGACATCCTTACCAGTGAATTTACACTACATAGGATATTTGAAAGTGGCAGACACCAGTTCTCTACTTGTGAAGTATGAAATCAAGAGTCTGCTCCTACATTGAGAAAATGTTTCTTTAAAGTCCAATCTCTACAGTACATAGATTATTTGCAGATTTCTAAGCATCGATAGGGATATATAGTTCCATTGCATAGAAGTTATTTTTCATAGGACTATGAAATTGGCAGAAACGAGTTTTCTTCTTTGAAGTATGAATCAGGAGTCTTTCCTAAATTGAAAAGAGTTTCTGACATGAGAGTTGATACTCTACAGTACACATATTTATAGGTTAGGCACTATTAGTTAGATATAAGTTCATACTGCCTATAAAAGATTTTAACATAAGGATTATATATATATATATATATATATATATATATATATATATATATATATATATATATATATATATATATATATATATATATATATATATATATATATAGTTTTTGCGTATCCTTTTACAGGACTTAGCTGTCAACAGCAGCATCTTTCAGCTGTCTGTTGATCTCTTGGCAAGATTACGCTCAGTAGTTTGCCATTGCTTTCTGAGCGGCCGGCTCAGTATCCCGCAAGTCACGAGCGGGGGTCGAACCGCCTCAGCTCTCGCTCCGCTGCGAGACTCTGCGTGATAAACGGGATTACAGAGAGAAAGTGTTGTAACCCCACAGCTAGAGAGACCGGCAACATAAGGATTAGAAATTGTAAAACATAGGAAAAATTACAGCGTGGCGCCCACATGTATTTCATTGGTAAACATCATCCAGCCTGGTTTAAGAGAATTGTTGACTTATTATTCTAATTCTTAATTAAACATACTGGTCTATGTAATACATAAATACATCTTAATAATGTAGATATAACATACCAATTGCTGAAGAGAGTGATGGTTTTAAAAGGCAACATTGCCTTGTTCCCACACCGAGAAACTTTTACATGTCTGCTCTTTGTGTAGTACTGACCAAAATGGCTACTTTATTCTTTGTTTTTCAATCAGTCGACGACTGTTGGCCAGGTCGCAGGCCAAAATAAAGCCAAATAAATTAAGCTGCCCCGGTCAGTCTATCGCTGTTTTATTTTCTACTACATTTAAATAAGTTTTTAAAACAGTAATTGTAAGGGGTTGTTTATTTTTAAGGGAGTCAATAAATAGGAAAGGGTAAGGACGTTTTATTATATCACAACACGAAAGATTTATTCTAGGTCAACAGGGGCAATAAACAAACGTTGTATACTACTCAAGAGGACCACACATATTAAAGGCTAAAGTTGTTTTTATTTTTTTATTTTCGCATATCCGTTACAGGACATCGCTGTCAACATATCAGCATCTTTCAGCTGATTGTTGATTTCTTGGCAAGATTACGCTCAGTAGTTTGCCATTGCTTTCTGAGCGACCGGCTCACATACCCGTAAGTTACCGACGCAGAGAGAACCGCTACCGATTCTCGCGGAACGTCACGTTATTCACGAGAGTATACGGGATTACGGAGAAAGTCGGGTAACACCCTAGACCAGGGAGACCGGCTGAAGGCTAACGTAGAGAATTGTATTAAACATATGAAACAAGGAAAGACTGCAGGTGTTGACAAGATAACAACGCAAATGATAAAATACTTATTGACTTTGGCATTGATACTGTCACAGAATTAGGTAAGTATATATATATATATATATATATATATATATATATATATATATATATATATATATATATATATATATATATATATATATATATACATACTAGCTGACCCGGCCCGGCTTCGCCCAGGCCCTGGAGGGGATCTATCTATCTATCAGTCTGTCTGTCTGCTTGTTTGTCTGTCTGTCTGGCTGACCCGGCCCGGCTTCACCCAGTCCCTGGTGGGGAGCATCTCATTTAATTCATATAAGTAGTCATATAAGCTCTCCCGTTCCCGACTATCTGTCTGTCTGTCTATCTGTCTGTCTGTCTATCTGTCTGTCTGTCTGTCTGTCTGACCGGGCCCGGCTTCACCCAGTCCCTGGTGGGGAGCATCTCATTTAATTCATATACGTAGTCATATAAGCTCTCCCGTTCCCGACTATCTGTTTGTCTGTCTGTCTGTCTGTCCCGGCCCGGCTTCACCCAGTCCCTGGTGGGGAGCATCTAATTTAATTCATATACGTAGTCATATAAGCTCTCCCGTTCCCGACTGTCTGTCTGTCTATCTGTCTGTCTGACCCGGCCCGGCTTCACCCAGTCCCTGGTGGGGAGCATGTCATTAATTCATATAAGTAGTCAATAAGCTTCCGTTCCCGACTATCTGTCTATCTATCTGACCCGGCGTGGTTTCGCCCAGCTCCTGGCGCACAGTAACTTAAAAGAATGTCCTTCCACACACCATTCAATGAAAACTGTAGAAAAAGATGGGTTACAATGTTATGCATTATGCATTATTTTTATGAAAACTTTGAAAATGCCTTAAAGATTATATCATTATTTATTATAACTCATATGCCTGAAAATAACTATAGACAAAGAGTTTAACAATAGTGCAAGTAAGTCCAACAATATGACTATAAAGTATATAGAAATGTTATTAAAAGTTATGCCCCTTGAAATAACTTTTCTAGAGTGAAGTCCCCCTGCTATATAGACATTATATAATGAAAATGGAAAAGTAAATGTTATTAAATAAGTAGAAGATTTTACATTAAGAAATTATTATAGTCGGTTGCACAGGAATGAAAGGAAGACGTGTAGAAAATTTCATCTCAATCGGATGTACCGTTATCGAACGCATCCAATACATAAATACCCACAAACATACACTCTGTTTTATATATATATATATATATATATATATATATATATATATATATATATATATATATATATATATATATATATTATATATATATATATATTATATATAATACCGCTTACATCCCCAAGGATTTGAAGACATCCATTTTCTTTCCACTGCCAAGAACCAAGAGCTGTTGATTGTGAAGGTTAATTACAGAGGACTATAAGCTTAATGATTTCATACAGCTAAGATACTCCTCAAGGTCAAACAAGAAAGAATTTAAAATAAAATAGACGAGAAAGTAGCTGAAGAACAATTTTTTCCCCGCAAAAAAAGCAGCATCGGTGAAGCCATAAAATATTTGGGGATATTAATTTTTAAAAATTAACAATATATATGTTTTATAAACTACAAGGAAGCTATTGACATACTAAAACGATTAATTACTTTCCTTCAAGATACAGGAGTATACAGGCGAAGTCACCAGCGTTATAATAATCTGTACTGGGAACTAATGACGACAATTAGATGATGTTTCAAGTGACATAATTATTTCAATGTTCTTTTTTTTATCGTCTTTAGTAGCCAACCTTCTTCAATATTCAGTTCTTGTCGTATGAATTAATGTGTTCTTTTCTGTATCCAAGATATTCTTAGAATCCGTCTATAACATTTATATTTAAAGGTATTTATGCGCCGTTCAGCTTGTTTAGTAAGTGTCCAGGGCTCCCAGGCGTATGTTATAATGAGAAAGATGCATGCTCTTAAAAATCTAATTTTTATAGTTATACCTGTCCCCCTCCACAATTTAGTCAGTTGTTTTAGTTCTAAAGAGCAATAGATATTCGTCTTTTAATTTCCTCCATGTGTCACCAGTGTCGAGAATTAACGAGCCCAGATGTTCCAATTTATCAACCACCTACAATTTTTCCTCATTAACACATACTTGTTTCTCCATATTAGTTTTATCTGTATGCATTATCTTTGTTTTTGCTATGTTAAGATATAAGTTGTGATTCTCTGTATACTTTTGGGTTGAGATTATTAGTTTTCTAAATACCATTCTGTGATTTTGATAGTAATACTGTATCATCAGCATATCGAATCTCTGGTATTTCATGACCACGGGACAATTAGGGCATCATTTTGCTCCTTGATTATATCATCTCTGACATTTCTGCTTATATTTTCGGCGTGTTTGTATTTCTTTTCTCTCTGTGCCCGCGTTTGCATATGTATAGGGTAACTTATACTCCTTGCCAGAGGAGCCAATCACACCGTCTCTTGGAGTGGCATCACTGGAAATTGCGAAGGTCGGAAAGTTTGTATCAAGCAATGGACTCTTCCTCCTTCAAGACCTGTGCCGAACACGATCTCCTGATCATCAACACAATTGTCCGCCTTCCCATGAGAAATAGGACATCGTGGATGCACCCCTCACATCAAAACCACTGGCACCTCATTGACTTTGCCATCGTCAGGAGGAGTGACAGACAAGTCATTTATGTGACAAAATCCATGCGTGGTGCTGAATGTTGGACAGACCAACGTCTGATTATTTCAAAAATAAATAAGCACGTCAGAACACCAGGGCGTCCTCATGGGGTAAAAGAGCAAAAATAAAAATAAAAACAACAACAACACCGACAACTAAATGTCACCCCCATAAACAGTAAATAAAAATGCAGCTGTCGTTTGAAAATATGCTAAATGACCACCTCAAGCCCAGTGATGCAGCTAAACAAGACTCGGAAACAGAATGGAGAGCCCTAAAGAAAAGAATTTACAACACTGCTATGAAAATCCAGGGTCCAGCCACCCTGAAGCATAAAGACTGGTTTGATGAAAATTCCGAAGACATCAACCAATTGCTTGCCGAGAAACACCTCCACAAGGCATATCTGAACGACCCAAAGTCAACATAAAAAAGATGCCTTCAATAACATCCGGAGAGTGGTGCAGCAGAAACTTCGGCACATGCGGGACTCCTGGCTGAACAACAAAGCTGATGAGATCCAAGGCTTTGCTGACAGACATGATATGAAAAACTTCTACGACTCACTGAGGGCGGTTAATAGTCCTACATTATCAGACATAGTTCCCCTCCTTAGTGCAGATGAGGGAACATTGGTCACTGATAAGAAAGACATTCTTCAACGCTGGGCAGAGCAATTTAGCAACATCTTAAATGCAACCTCCTCCATCGACGATGGAAACCATCAACTGCCTTCCTCAAGTTCCCATAATGATACTCTTGCTCGACTGACAACCATAGTGGAAGTAAACAAAGCCATCCAGCAACTTTCCGAGGTAGGCGCCTGTCCTACTCCATCCCGGCAGAGATATACAAGTTAGTGGACTGGTTCTATATAGAGCAGCTTTTACCATGTCATTATAAACAGGTGGTGAACGAGACACATGCCACAAGATTCAATGATGCCGTCAATAGTCCCACCTTGACAAACGTAAACGAAACCGCCCAATCCTGTGACACACCGATGCATCTCTTTGCTCTTAATTGCAGGGAAGATACTCCGCCATAGTTCTTCTGGTCACCCCACAGCCATTTCGACCAAGGTATTTCTTCCTGAAAGTCAGTGTGGCTTCAGAAGGACGATGGAACTGTTGACATGATTTTCCTGCAAGGCAGTTGCAAGAGACAATGTCAGGAACAGAAACTGCGAAATGTTCTCCACTTTTATTGACTCTTACCAAGGCTTTTGTAGACAGTCAGAGAAGGACTGTGAAGATTATGGCAAAATATGGCTGTCCACGAAAAGTTTGTCCAAATAGTGCGGCTATTTCATGATGGTAGTGCAGGCAAGAGTACAGGAAAATGGTGAACTGTCTGAGCCCTTTCCTGTCCCAATGGAGTGAAGCAAGGATGTGTCCTGGCACCAACACTGTTCAGCCTCAGTTTTCAGCTATGCTGACGAATGCCTTCGAGAACAAACGACATTGGAATAGACATCACCTACCGCATGGATGGAAAGGTGTTCAATCTCAGAAAGGCTGAAAGCTAAAAACCAAAACTACCAGCGACACCGTCAGAGAGCTCCTTGTTTGCTGATGATTGCGCTCTATATGCCAACTCAGAGGAAGGACATGCAACATAATGTTTTCAGTTTTCTCATACGCCTGTGCCAACTTTGGGCTCAATATCAACTTGGATAAGACTGTATTTATGTACCAGCTAGCTCCAGGTAACAATCAACCGAGCCGGATACAAAGTGAATGGTCATAGACTAAGTGTTGTGGATAAATTCACCTATCTTGGCAGCATTTTGTCACAAGCTGTAACAATTGATGATGAAGTGAATGAAATAATCTCCAAGTCTTTGGTAGACTGGACAGAATGTGTGGGACAGAAATGGAATAAGCCTGCAAAACAAAGGTAAGAGTCTACAAAGCAGTTGTATTATACCCACTTCTGCATGCTTGTGAAACCTGGACTGTTTACAAGCTATATGCTAGGAAATTAAACCACTTCCACAGAGTCTGCCTTAGGACGCTATTGAAGAATAAATGGCAAGACAATACCCCCAGACACTGAAGTCCTAGAAAGAGCGCCATGCCCAGTACCCACACTATACTAATGAAGAATCAGATTCACTGGGCTTATCACTTGACTCGCATGCCAGACAACAGGTTCCTTAAACGAATTTTTTTACGGCGAGGTGCGTTATGGTAAACGCTCCCAAGGCGGTTAGAGGAAACGCTTTAAATACTGTAGATCTTATTAAAAGCTTTCGGAATTCATCACGACACATAGGAGACAGGCTGCCAAAGACCTAAATTCGTGGTGTACATCATTACACAAAAGTGCAGTCACTTGTGAAACAAATTGAACTGTAAGAGCTGTGAAAACAAAAAGGCTGGACAGAAAACCAACTGCAGGAGACCCTCCTCCTGGAACGTCAAGCATTATTTGCCCACATTGTCAAAGAATGTTTCGAGCCAACATAGGCCTTACCAGCCATCTTAGAACTCACGGCTCTATACTTTCAACCCCACTGGATGACATGAATGGTCATCATCATTCTTGATGGACAAACAACATGTGTAGTGCGTGTGAATGTGTCAGAGTGCGTGGGTAGTAAATTGAATGTTTTGTTGCAATCTAGAATCACCTCCAATCCACCAACCTTAATTAATTTGTCTATAAACAATTTTGATTTTATCTTGTCATTACATTGTCACTGAAGCTTGCCTCGTGTGGTCCCTAGAGACCAGCTTTGGGTGATAATTACATGCATGAATTATTCCTGTCAGAAATTAATTTGTGGGTAGTTTAAGGCAGCTCTGTTTAACATAGCTTGCATCATCATTTCGAAAAGAAATAAGAGTCTTCGTGGTGGAGTCATTAAGCTGTTTGCCTCGTACTCAGAAGTTGGTGGGTTCCTTGTCTGACACCGTCATTTGGTTGGAGAGTGCAACCTTTGGAGACCCCTAGAGGTTATCGCTGGAGCTACGGATTTCGTGCTCTGTTCGACGCTTTCGGTAATCCGCCAAACGCTCTGCGGAAAGACATCAAGCTATATCGGATAAAATCCAATGCAGTGATGTCTGTTCTCTTGCCTTTTAACTCTCTTTTGTGTATATATGCCGTGAAACACGACAGGTAATCTATGGTTGGAACTGCCTGGCTTCTTCGAGTACAAACATTACGTTTATATTACTAATTACTTAACTTCTTCGAGTACAAACATAACGTTAGGGTTTGGGAACTGTTGGCTTCTCTTCTGAGTACAAACATTACGTTTTGAGACAACTACGATGTTCAATGATGTTTGCTAACAATAAAATCTTTTTTACATTAGAGTTCATAGTTGTGTTTGCTGGCTTGTTATTGTTGGGTATTCTCCTCTTACTCATCCCCCTCCCCCCCCCCCACCTTGTTGTTGTTGTTGTTGTTGGAGATTCTTCTCTTTACTCTTTGCTCCTATATTTGCTGATCTCCTTCCTCCTCTTTCTCAGCTCTGCTCTATTCCACCTCATCTACCTCCTCCTCCTATTCTTTCTTGAAGTAAACAATGAGGTAGAATATAAGGAATGACGAAATGGAGCAAATGAAAGAGTAGAGGAAGATGAAAAGTCATTATTAGATGAATTAATTATTTATGTCAATACATTATATATGTGAAAGGGTGATCAATAACACTACGACTTACAACGCTTTGTCTGTCTGTCTGTCCGTCCGCCCACCCGCCCGACAATGTCTGTCCGCCATTCTGTTTATTTATTCATGTGAGTGTGTGTATATTTATCCTGCTATAAATTTCTCTTTTAGTTAGCTTGCAACTTGGCCATGTAAAGGGATAACCTTTTAATTTTTCTCTATGCCTCTCTCTATATTCGCCCTTCTCTCGCTCCTCTCTCTCTCTCTCTCTCTCTCTCTCTCTCTCTCTCTCTCTCTCTCACACACACACACACACACACACACACACACACACACACATTTCGTCTCTCCTCTCTCCCTGTCCTCTGTTGTGTTTGTCTCTCTTTCTCTCTCTTTGTGTCTTTCTTTCCCTCCCTCCTTTCTTTCTGTCTCTCTTTCACTTTGCCTTCGTCTCCCACTACCCCTCTCACCAGCCTCCCGTCTATCACCTTCTCTCTCGTTCTGTCTATCGTCGTCTCTCCACTCTCTTTCCTTCTCTCTGGCTCACTCATATAACTCGTGGTTGCTGCTTTCAGAAACTTGTAACTGAAGTGCTGGACAACTGATTTATGTATGCCCATACTTACCCACCGCATAATGGTTGTTATTTCTGCTGTTGTGAGTACTCTCTCCACCCACTCACGCCACTCAGACAGTCGCATTGTGCGACGACGATCCTGCACACCGACGCATTATACGACGACATCCTTCACTCTAACATCTAATGTACTATCCTATTATGTTGTTTCGAGGATGTGTCTGAAGCACCTCACCCCGTGCTTGAACTTCTCTCCTGCAGTCAGCATTACCAATGTTCGCGTCTCCTTATTTCTTGTGGTTACATTCTAATTGTTAGCATTGTGTCAGTTTTGTTAACAGACTACTGGATTACTAACGGGACTTCAGTAAAACAGGAAAGGTAGTGTTCTTGCTTATATTTTATAAACCAGCATACTTAGGGGATAGTAAGACATTCGCATTTTCATAATTCCCCAACATACCGAGTAAAAGGGTTTGAATCGTCTGCGGGCGATCTGCAAGCAGATTGCATTGCGTTGATTTCAATTATATGGGCGTCGGTTTTTATAAAGTAATGGCAACCTACTAACTAACAATGCTTAGTACATCACAAAGGGCCAAAAATGATGGGGGTTTAAATTTTAAAAACCTGTAATTGACATGCTACTAAATTTTAACTGTATTAAATTCATTGTATTCTCCATCTCATGGACAAATCACTGCCTCGGTGACCACTCCTTTCTGGCTTGTAATTATGTCAATCAACTAGCCGTGCATTTATCAACTACTCCAGGGATTATATTTTTCCGTGGTTTCGCAGAGTATGTTTATGAAGACGCCTCCCGCGGCTCTACAAGATTATGGAGTAGCATATCCCATGATACCCCGGTAAAAAACGCATAGGATGCTGGAATATTGTGTTGGTGTGCCTATAAGAGTCAAGTCACGCCAGTTCCCGCCTCTTTGGCCTTGAAAACAACTGTGGCCGAAGAGATGCTGATGTCTAATTTTCAGCAAAGGGTTTGAACTCATCCCTCTGAGCCACCACCCAATGCAGATGGACGAACATGTCCCATACACGGTCGAGCATGGCCTCTGTGTTTCCAGACAGCAGTTGAGAGGGCAGTCAGGTCCTGCGAAGATCCAAAAGATCCAAGAGAATGTTGATTGTGGATTGATGATTATCTGCTGTGGGAGAGTGGCCTTTAGACACAATTGTTAGATAGACCTGGGCCTCGGCTTTGGTCAATGTCGATGTTAGGCCACTCACACCTTTGTTTATGCTGCCATTGTTAGGGTCGTATTTCTGTTATATGCGAACCGGCCCATGTTCGTGATTTGTTGGGCACTTTAGTAACATTTTCTAAATTGTTTTTTAATTATGCAATCTGCATAGTTGTATACCTCTGGAAACAAGAAAACAGCGGTACCTTATTCAAGTCTGTAGGTCAATTATAAGCTGAGATATTAATGTTTGTATGTCAATTTATCACTTAATATCCACAAAGAGAAAATACTCTTTTCCTATTTTGAAAGTTGTAACCAAAACATATTCGCTAAGGCTCAATCATATGGTTCGTTTAGAGTGATGAAAAATTGCACATATATACAATAATGGGTGTTGATTGTAAAGATGCATGAATTATCATTGTAGTTGCTCTTAATATTCCATAATAATATTAATGTTCAGAGCTGGAGTATGACCCACAAACCAAAAAACTGCTATCTCCCGCCATTGAAATACTAGTAAATACTACATTACAGCATGCGATCTTCATAATTTCAGTGTGACATTTATTGTCAACTTAAATGGTCCAAAATTACAATTTAGACATAAAACTGGATGCTAAAATTAATAATGTATAGTATAACAATGTAGTAAGTCTCATAAAACGGTATTTACGGGTTTACTTACCGCTTAGAATAGACACACGAAATTGCCAAACAAAACCGTAAGCATATTCTCGTTAAAATTCAGTAATCGGTTACTAAAGTGGCTAGGTTGAGGGATGTGGTATCTGTCCATTATGCTAGGCGCATCAGTGCAGTTGGTCTGGTCACAATGGTTCTAAAGAAGATAGGGGCAAATTCCATCAGTGATCTCAGATGTGAGCCGTAATCATTTGTACTGCTGTACAGGGTTGCCAAATTGGCTTTTTTACGCCAATTTGATAAATCTGGATTTTTAAAAACAGGTTTGGCGTCAAATTAATGTTCGTCGTTTTGGAGTTTTTCTTGGCTTGTTTTTAAATGTGTAAAATAATTAGCTATAAATGCCTCTTTTTTGAATTAGTCAAGTTAATTTGTATCTTGTTTTACTAAAACAAATGCAAAACAATAAGCTTACTTAGCTTATACCGCTATTGGTTCATTCTCGAGAACGAACGCAGCAATTAACAAGTACTAAACGCGTATGGTTTTCGTATTGTTTGTACTGTTCTATGCGCACTCACGCACTGCGCAGCCACCTTACTGTTCAGTTAAGTTTTCAAATTCATTATACCTTCATGGCAAGTATTTCTTATTATTGAGCCCATTATCATGACAAAGTGGAACCATCTTATGATACTAATCGTAAATATAATAATCAGTGTAAAAAATACATTTGTGTGGCTCAAGAAATCCACTGATGTTCTGAATCGGCATATTGCAATTGTGCCGGTGTAATATTGTTCCAAGACTTTCAAATCTCGCAAATCATGAAAAAAAAAAAAAAAAACACACACACACACACATACACACACACACACACACATACACACACACACACACACACACAACACACACACACACAAGCGGAACGTGCCATCTTCTTCACTTAAGAAAATCATACTATTATTGAAGAGCAATACAGAAAATTGCCTTTTATAGATTGGAAGGAAGAAGAACAATTTAAAGAAAATGGATTGTCCAAAGATACAGAGCAGTTCTGGCAAGGAGACATGAAACATCCCCAATTTAAATAGCTTGCTTCTTTTGCTCTTACATGCTTGGTAACACCTACTAGCCATGCTGCAGTGGAGAGGATGTTCTCTCTTTTAACATGCATAAAGGACAAAGCAAGGAATAGACTTCAGCTGTCTCTCTTAGAAGCAATTATTAGAATTAGAGTATAACTATTATCTTCAAAAAAGTGCTGTAAGGAATTTGTTCCTTCATCCAAAATGTTGAATGATTTCAAAGCGGACATTTTATATTCTAAGGAATCATGTACTGAATTTCTCAACAATGAAGAGGAATACATATTTGAAGAAGATGTTTTCATGTGACGTAAATATATTTTAAATGAATATTTTTATTGGGCTTGGCTATTTAGGACATTTTTATTTCATGATTTGGCTTTTTTTAATCACAGTGATCTGGCAACCCTACTGCTGTATCTTGCGTTTCGATGATACGTACGGCGCTCCTGAACAGTATAATTCATGCCAATGGTTAGGTTTATGTTCCCAGTGTATATGTTTTTCTTTTATGGCCATGGTCTTGTTGGCTTGAAGTATTGAATTGGTGTCTTGTTGCAGCCGCCTTTACCACTATATGTTTTACTTGGATAATAAAAGTTTCATTTTTGTTATTGATGTTTTGTTCAGCCTTTGTAGTTTAGTATCTGTTGTCCAGCTTGTGTTAGTCCATTGTTTTCTTCATTAAGTCTAGTGCAGCCCTACACTGCAATATATTAAAAGAAAGCAGAAACAATGTATTGTGATTCCCTGTAGACCTGAATTTTCTTCTGTCTTAAACCTTTTATTTTCTTGTTAGCCTTGGAAATAAGATGAGATTCTTTTTGTCTGCTTATCCCTCTTTTCTTCTATAGCCCATGAGCAGTCAGCGTTGTGCTTTTATCTATATTATCTCTGTGCGGTTACATTAAATAATTAAATTATGCTTTATTCAAAAAAAATTTAAAACTTATCGCCAGACTTGTATATTCAACTTGAACTTTTAAACAATTCTGGTTGGCTGCCACTGCCGCGGTGATAAACTGTATTTTCGTGGACTGTGTGGGTGAACATCTGGGAAACATCCAGATAGGAAATGACTGCCGATTCCATCAGAGATGATTGGGTTTTCGTGGGGGACTGGTGTATTGACATTCTGGCGGCGGCATTATGCACAGTGTATCTGTGCGGGCTGTTGTTTGTCGACTCACATTGGGCAGTGGGAGCGTTTTGTGTGATATTCACTGGCACAGGAACGGAGCATAATGGGGACCACCCGTTGCTGTGGGGTTGGGAACTGCGACTAACTAACTAACTAACTAACTAACTAAATTTAAAACAATTTTTACTGTATGAATCACCAGCTTACACGCAAGTTAGACGCTTCTACGCTCTACACTCACAGCAGGGCCACATATGCATTAGATCACCTTACTCCTTCAGAGATAGACTACAGGAACTCCTTCACCACACGTAATTCGACCCGCAACGACACTAGGAAACGCCGGACGCCTGTTCGGGTGTTTGTTCATCCTGTATGATGGCGTAAGTGCTGAGGTCGGATGACCATGCTGAGCGGGTTTTCTTGGCTTGACGGCCGGGGGCCATTAGTACCAGACTTCACACTCACACGCACTAGGGGCAGCTTGACACAACGCTTGGGATATATGGTAAGGGAGTGCGTGGTGATAGCATGAATCCTCGCAGAATGGTTGTAAGGGCCTGTAGGCTGGCAGCTAGAGAGATTGCATGTGACCACGGCTTAATGGTGGCAAATAAACGGCATGATTTTATCATCCTCGTGGCTTGTCTGTTGATGCAACATCTATCGTGTTGCGGTGAGCAGTTGAATGCAGTGTCCTGACTCGCTAGCCTCGCGGCAATTCCATGCGACTCTCGCGGACATCATACTTTAACCTAGACCAGGGGTCACCACACTTTTTTCATGGCGGGCCGGATAACTGACAAAATGACGAGCGTGGGCTGAATACTCATTCTGTACAATACTTGCGGCGGTCTCAGTGGCGAAGGTTTTATCAAAGCGGTTCGTAATCCCGTATACCCGCGTTCGAAACACAGCTGCGCGCGATTTGGCAGCAGACCGCGTTGCGCTGGTTTTTTACGCTAAGGTATGAGTGCCGGTTGTTCAGAAAAGCAATGGCAAGCTATTAAATGTAAACTTACCAACACATCAACAACAGCAAAAGATGCTGGTGTTGAAGACAATCGTCCTTTGAAGGATATGCAACTAATTGTAACAACACTACCAAGCCAGAACGGAAGCTCTGGTAAAAATGACGAAAAACTAAGTTAATCATGGGTGAATGGTGTGCAATGCACACAAAAAACAAAGACAACCAACATATTTATTTACTAAAAAAAAATTATCAAAGAAAGCGACGTTGGCAAAAAGATAGTTACATCAGACCTAGTGTGCACATATCCCAATCTCACAAATTAAGCAGCAAAAAAGGTTAGTGAGATTTGTGAAACTGATATTTGACTTTCAAAATATCACCAATGTTTGGTTTGGAATTGCTGCATCCAATCACGAGAATTGCTTTCAAATGTTCATCAATCAATCTTGTTCGATGTGTTGTCTTCAAATACTTCATTTTTGAAAATGTTTGCTCACAGACATAAGTTGTTCCAAACACTGGTGCCATACCAGCGGTAAATTTCTTCAGTTTCGGAAACTCAACATTAGATAAGCAGCGGTAAAATGCAACAAGTGTTCCTTCTCTGTGCTTCTCTTTCAACAAGTCATTTTCTTGCAAAACAATGAGCTCCAACTGTAGTTTAGCTGGCACATCATCAAAGTTACAATCTAACAGATTCTGGAACAGGAGAATGTCAATCTCAGTTTTGTCAAGAAATGAAAATCTCTCCAGAAAATGCTTTTTCAAGTCACGAATAATTTTTTTCGGAAAATCGCGGTTGACATCTTCGGCGATTGTAGCGCAAAACTCTTTGAAACTGTGAAAATGAGAAAAGTTTTATCCTTCCAGTTGTTCTTCAAACAATGACAGCTTTCTCCGAATTCCTTTAATGATTCTGTAGAGATCCACAGACTGATTTTAAGTCCTTTGCCCTGAAGTTTCAAATTTCAGGTTCATTCAATGTTGGATGTGATGTCGACTAAAATGACAACTTTGACAGCCAGGTAGGATCTGACCAGCTGTAGATCAGCTCTATCTTTTTATTGAGGAAAACATCTATTTCGTTTCGGAGCTTGTAAAAACGAAACAGACTTTACCGCAGCGGAGCCACCTCACTGATGTGTGATAAGGCAAGTCACCAGAATCAGAATCAATTTCTTCAAGAAAATCCTGGAACTGACGGTGATTGAAGTGCATGCCCCGAATGAAGTTCACAGCAGAAACGATGGTTTCGTACACAAGAATATCTAAGTCTTTACCACAATTTGCTTGTTGATTGTATGATGCAGTGTATGAAAAGAGCGCCCGGAAGTTGCAAATCTTCCAACTGAGTCCTGATCGCCCCATCAGACTCTTCCTCACTCCAGCCATTATTTTCATCCATCAACTGTAACACACTCGAAGCTGATTCCACTGAAGGTTATAGTCTTGCAAAACTTTTGCACTTCCATGACAATTGTCTTTTCAGTTGTTGTTCCATGCGTGCTGCAAACGGATGTCGACTCTTCCGTTAACTGAAAGTCCAAATTTACACCACGAATGAACACGACAAGTTGTGACGTGCTCGAAAAATCAGTAGACTCATCCAGCGCCAAAGAATACCACAAAAGTCCTTAGTTTTCTCGCGTATCTGTAGCACTATGTTCTTTCCAAGTTCTACTGTTCTTCGCACAACTGAACTTGCCGAAAGGCTGATAGTTCCAAAACAAATCGGCTTTCTCAGGACACAAGTACATTTGCTGCTTCCATCATGTACTCTTGATGAAGTTGCCATCAGTAAACGAGTTTTCCTCGTTCTGCCATCTTATGCACTATTTTATAACTTGTACGAGTGACAGATTCATTTTCAGCAAACTTTCTCGTGAAGAGATCTCTTTGTGTTTCTAAACCACGTTTCATGGACTCATATTTCTCAGAGCGTAGCTTTCCAGAAAACTGTGAATATGTTGATGGATGTTTTGTTTGCTAGTGACGCCGAGATTGTACTCTTTCAAAACGGCAACCACTTTCGCTGCATATTACGCAACTTGGTTTTCTGTCCTTTGTTTCCACAAGAAGTACTTTACTCCACATTCTTAATTGAAAAGCGCGACACTCGGCGTCCACTATTTCTTTTCTTAGTAGCCATATGAAGGGTGGAAGTACACGGGATCTGAACATGAAAAGACATTGATTAGAAACATAATTAAAATCCTATTGAAACACATGAAAGCAGAGGACTAGGGTCACTGGTGAATCTACGGCTCACCAAAGGTACATATAAAGTTTATAGGTACATTTGGTAATAGAATATATCACATAATAAGGTTTGCAAAATATATAAATAGGGCCGGCCCTAAATAAGACAGCCTAGAGCAGAATTTTTCAACCAGGGTTTCCGCGAATGTGCAGCCAGGAGGTTCCGCCGAAACAGACCGAAATCGCCTAAATGCAACATTTCTGCCCATCTGGTTTATTACATAAAGTAGGACAGACACTTGGATCATCGCACAGAGTTCAATTGAGCAACGTAAACATTTGCGTAAGGATCTGCTCCAGCAGAAAGGTTGAAAAACACTGGCCTAGAGACCAGCTCGATTAACACCTTGACCGGGGAATTCTTCTGAGCTGGGGATAATATTTTCGTAATAACACGAGGCTTCTATGACATTTTTATGCTATGTTTGCTACTTTATTGCCTCTATTCACACTTGTAGTTCACTTACCTATCACTGTCAAACAAAGAAATCCTTGTTACATACCTATAAAATGAATGACTGGCAAAAAGAAGTAAATATTTCTGAGCATCGGACCTCTGTGACAGCTCGGACGCATCTAGGGGAAGGGAAAGATGCGTGTTGTGTGTGTTCTGTGTGTGTTGCCATGGAAACCATGGTAACGTCAGCAGCGTAGGCGGCTCTACCACGAGCGGGAAGAGACTTGGGATGGCGCGAAATAAGCAAACATACAATAAACAAGAAAATCTAGATACAATAAATTTATAATTGAAAATGGTAAATTTAAGACACATAGCAGCCAGGAGGTCTCCACACGTGAAGATCTCCTATTATTCTAAACATAATATTTACATTTAAATTGTATCACAATCGTCTCCATTTCCATACGTTATATCAAGCAAGTTCGAGTACCATCGTCGGGCCCGGATGAATGAACGTCGCCGGGCCGTAGTTTGGTGACCCCTGACCTAGACGAAGTAGAGCCCCATTACGAGACAAAGGGGCGCCTCTGCATCAGGAAAGCAATTTTATAATATATATGAAGCCTCAGTTCCGCTCCTACGCTTTACACTCACATCGGGGCCACATATCACTAGATCACCTTATTCCTTCAGAGATAGACTACAGGAACTCCTTCACACACGTTGTATTCGACCAGCCACGGCATCTATGAATCGCCAGACGGCATGTTCTGGTGATCGTTCATCCTGATATGATGGCGTAAGTGCTGAGGTCGGATGACCATGCTGAGCGATTGTCTTGGCTTGACGGCCGGGGGCCATTAGTACCAGACTCCACACTCACACGCACTAGTGGCAGCTTGACAGCGAGATGTGACGAGGGGATCTGGTCGATGCTCGACACTCAGAGGAAAGGCTAGACGGACAAGTTGGAACTCTTCGCTGGCTGCTGAGGATGGGGACGGAGCGCTTATGGGAATGTCCCGAATGCTGTGATGTCGGTTCCTAAATCAATCAATCAATCAGTCAATCAGAGACATGGAAAAGACCAACATTACCAATAAGCAATAAACAGTCGTTAGTACTGTCCTACAAGGGCAGCAGGTCGACCCAAAAGAGAAATGGTCAACTTAACAGGACAGTAGTCACTTTTACATTCACGAAGAAACCTGTAGACAGTACTTCGAGATCCTACCCTCAACTGCACGTTTTCAACAAGTAAGAGTTGAAACGTGTAAGAGTTGCCATGCCGATAAGCGTGGACGGTCAGGGTTCGCCATCTCACACGATCATCAGTCTCTTCGATCAGGTCTGTATTCTTGTCCCGATTATGACATATGGCCAAGCCATTCAAGTATTTATCAATATGCCTTCCCCTTCTGCTGTTTTCATCAATCTTGCCAACATTCATTAAGCTTTTCCCTTCATTTATCCTCATAATGTGCCAATACATTTTTGTAAAAAATATAAAATAACACAAAGTAATGCAGATTTACAGAAGAGAATTACGAAAAATACAGAACTTTGCGGCGACTAGATGTCATCTGCAAACAAATATATACACAAAACACAACATGTAATCACGGAGAAGACCCTCCAATGACTACACTAAGGCATAAGAACGGGATGAGAAGAATAAAGAGATGAAAAAAATTCGAGAAATGAAGAGAAAATGAAACTTTGAGGTGGGGGAGGGGGAGGGAGGGGGGAGGGAGGAAATTGTGTTACTTATCTCAGAGTTCCAGGATGTGATACAATAAATGTTTACCCGTTTACGCCTTATTTCTCGAATCAGTTTACTGTTTTAAATTTGTTTCTTGAAGGGCTGTTTCGTGCGTTTTTCTGTCCGTACCACATTATCACTGTCATTAGATGTTTTCAGCTTGTCTGTTTGTGAGCCCGTATACCCGGTTCGAAACACAGCGGTGCTGGTTTTTTCGAAAAAGGTATAGGAGCCGGTCGTTCAGAAAGCAATGGCAAACTACTGAACGTAACACTTGCCTAGTACATCAACAGCAGCTGAAAATGCTGGTGTTGACTGCAACGTCCCGTAAGGGATACGCAACAACATTCACATTCTTACAACAGTATAGGTTCTATATAGTACTCTGACAATCGTGTTCTCATTGGAGCTTTTTATTGGTCAGTATGTTTTCCATCTTTCAAAAGACTACTGCTGCCATATCGATTATTGTTGTAATCTCTACAGCCGTTATGATTTCCGAGATAGCTGTACCGATTCAAGTGTGATATTCCCTTGCATATGCTATTCACGGCGGCGCACATTAGCGTGTCCACCTGCTTCACATATCCATGACAAGTCCAATCGTTTCACACATCCAAGGTGTCCATTTGTTTCACACATCCATGGTGTCCGTCTGTTTCACATAACCATGGCAAGTCCAGCTGCTGATAGTCCTCTGGGTGTCTGCCAACCCATGCAGCCATTTCTTTCTCTCTGTCGACCTGTCTCTAACACAGTCTTTCCGGTTGTCACAGTATTCTCCAGTTAATTTCTTCACATATCTTGTAATATCTTTATATAGGTAACAATATGCTTTCGTGAATGTGCTTCTTTTAGCACTTGATCTACTTGAATCCCGCTCCTTGGGAGAGGAGTTACGGACACAGTTCGTAAACCCGCATACCGCGTTCGAAACACAGCTGTGGGCAATTTGGCAGCAGACCACCTATTTTAATGAAGTGGTATGGATGCTGGTCGTTCAGAAAGCAATGGCAAACTACTGAACGTAAACATGCCCAGAAATCACGAACAGTCAGTAAATGCTGGGGTTGACTGCTACGCCCTGTAAAGAATATGCAACTAACTTTTTGAAGTGGATGTCTACGTGGCCTGGCCGCTGAATTTAATGCGTGTAAACTTCCGGTGTGCTGACGGCGCGGTATGAGGTTCAGTCCCTACACCGGTCTGGTAGACTACAACGTTGACTTCTTGTTCGGAAATGAAAATCAAACTAGTGAACGTAACATTGCATAGAAAGTCAGCTTCGGTTTGGAGTTGACCGCAAGCTCTTACAAAGGAAAAGCAACATTTCTAAGGGAATTGATCATTTATCTTCGTAAAGGATTATGACATGTTCAGCCTGGGTGATAGTGGAACATAATAACCAGACCAGAGTCACACACACGCTCGTTAAACAACTGTCGTGGTCATGGAGAGGCATGTTTGACTGTATTAATCGTTATCTGTGACACATGTTCACGTCTGTCCAGTGACTTCACAGTTGAACGGTTCGCACCATGCTGGACGCCGGCGTCTGTGCTGTGGAGGTTTGTGAGCAGTGTCACAATCCCTCGATATACCGGGTCGACGGTTCAAAATCAGCTGCAGATCATTTGGGAGCAGACTGCTTTGCGTTCATTTCGTAGGTATGAGCTTTGCAGTTCAGAGGGCAAGGGAAAACTGAAACATAGTTAGTTGCATAACCTTTACAGGGCGTTTGCCGTCAACACATTAATTATTTGCTGTTATTGATGTCTTGGCAATTTACGTTCAGTAGTTTGTCGTTGCCCTCTGAACGACTGGCACTCATACCATTTCGTTTAATAAAAAAAGCGCAACGCGGTCTGCTGCCAAATCGCCGCGCAGCAGTGTTTCGAACGCGGATATGTGGGATCACAAACCGCATCCGAAACCACTTCGCCATGGAGACAAGCAATGGGAAACTAGTGAACGTAAATTGTCCAATAAATCACAAATAGCCAAACATTGATGGTTTGTATTGAGACGTAAACGACACGCAACTCACTGTTCTGAAAGAAGATGGTAAAGAACTGTAATCTCAGAACATCACAGATGCTAATTGTTTTACTGTTACCCGTGTACCTACTAGCGGTTAGGTCACACCGCGAACTAACGTCGCTACAGTAGTGCTGCGTGCAGCTCCGTCCAAACTCTCCTCATATCATTGATCTCTGTCTATAATCCTTGCCTATGGTTGTGTTAGGTCTCTCTCTATTTCGTATGTCCTGTGGGTATCAGACCAGGGACTTTCCCATCGTCAGTCAGAACAATTAGTTGTGTGTCCTTTACAGGACGTCACAATCAACCCCAGCACGTTTGCTGGGCAATTTTTAAGTGTGGTAGTTTATCATTACTTTCTGAACGACCGACGACTATATCATCGAAATCAACGCTAGGTGATTTGATTGCCATACCGTCTGCAGTTGCTTTCTAACCATCACCTCGGTATGTCGGGGAATTGTAAAACGCGTTCACTGACCCTATGTGACAGCGCCAACTTAGAACAGATAAATACATAATCCGGAGACAGCGCAATTAAGCGTGTGTACACTGCCAGGTTTACTAACGACAATATTCGTTCGTTCTTCTCAACAGACAATAATAACTTTTGAATTAACCTACCACGCTCCGGACGGTTCAGTGGGCCAGTGGCAGACAGGATGCTTCGAGAAGCTTCGCAGTGATGACCTACGGCGAGGCCTGAGCGTCGAGGAGCAGATGAACGAGCTGAACAAGCTGGAGGAGCACTCCCTCGAGTATATGGACAGGTAAGCAATCATTGGCTGTCGCGGAATCACAGCACTCCTGCCTAAACTTACTCTTGCTGTCCGCCCGGAGGTATATGTTCGAATCCCTATCGAGATGGGGATGTTATGTTTTTAATTCATTCACCTGGACTTCCGGGTCAAATCAGCTTAAAATGGGTACCGGGAAATGTTCTAGGAAGTAAAGGTAGCTTGTGGGATACTGACCACATCAGCCACCCAGTGCTGATTGGGCCATAAAGAATGCGGCTTGCATTATATACCCAACACGCCTCTAGGCCTGGACAAGAGAGGTTTACTTAACTTTTTAATTACTAATTAGCTGCTTACCCAATAACGCAAGTGTTTACAGTAGTATGTGATGTGAGACTACCTTCACGCTGAATTAAACATAGACGCCATACATTTAAATAAGTTGCCGATCATTAAGGGAATGTTAAGGGAATAAATAGCATTAATATATACGGATGATACAGTATTGATTGCAGACAATGAGTAAGATCTATAGCATTTAGAGGATGCGGTTGTTGCACACATTGAACAGCTACGGTTATAATTGACACAGATTATGGTCGTCACTAGGACGAAAGAAATTTCACAAGTAAATGGGAATATTCTTCAACAAGTGAATCGGTACAATTATCTCAGAACAGTCATAACATCTGATGGGAGATGCCTTGAAGAGATTAGAACAAGAATTGCCATGGTGAAAGTAACCTTTTGCGAGATGAAAAACACAATGACCAATAAAAAGATGTAAATTGCAACGAGATAAAGAGTGTTGGGGTGCTACATAGAACCTGTACTTCTGTATGGATGTGAAGCGCGGATAATGAGCAGACAAGCTGAAAAACATCTGATGGTCGTGGAAATGTAGTTTCTGATGAAAATGCAAAGAATACCATGGACAGGCAGAAAAAATCAATCACAAGGTCCTACAAGAAATAAATAAAAAGTGTACACTAGTTAGAGAAATCTGACGTAGACAGTAGCGAACGAAAGAAGAAGAAAGACATAGACAGTCACAATGTTTGGTCACGTTATGGAAGAAATAGATTGGAGAACTTGGTGACAACTGGAAAGATCTAATGGAAGAGAACAAGGGGAAGGCAGAGAAGTAAATACCTGGATAGCTTGGCCACGTGGCATGGTAGAGACAATAACACTGAGCTGATCAACGACTCTGGTGATCGAGTGAGATGGCGAAACATGACCTCCCACACTTATCGGCATGGTACATGATGTAGTTGGGAATACATTGCTTTGAGTACCTTTATCCATACTTACCGGTAGCAGTGATTTCATGTAGACGTTGCCTCTGGAGTGTAAGTGTGAGACCGTCACGTATACTGAGTTGAGCATTATGAGGGGATACGACCAGTTCATTTCCTTCCTAGAAAAGAAAAAAAAATTCAAGAACAGACACGACCCACTGTGTTGGAAGCAAGTGCTCTAACCGTGGTTCTATCACCATTCTCACAGCCGAGCGATAACTTAGCGAGATTGCATTATCTTCACACGCACTTCTTCATCTTGGGGTGTTTGTTCTGAAGCACACATTGCCAGTTAGGACTCTCTAAACTTCGCTGTCAAACGACATTAATGTTGTTTATATTATTATTTTTAACCAAATATTTCAGCTTTCTATACATATCTTTCACTGTCTTCCTTTCCTTCTCATGCCTAACATTTTTCCTCGCTTAAGACTATTTTCTCTATTCCATCCTGTTGATATGCCATATTAATATTCCCGATTATTTACCTTGTTGTTCTGCTCTGCGATCTGTTAACACTTGCGGTCGCGAAGACCTCAACGTCTTTACCCCCCTCTGTCCTTGATATTTCCATAGATACCTTCCAGAAACCAGGCCATCTCTTCCATCAGTCACTACTCTATTATTCATGGATTGGAGCAAATTTTTGTGGGCGAAACAGAAAGACCTAATGCTTTTGTGTGTGCTGTAGTCTCGGCTTGTTTCACAGAACAGACGAGATAGTGGTAACCGGCTCTAGCTGAAGAAACTTGCGTAATTCGACGCTAAAGCACAGAGACATCCTTCACTCAAGTCTCCGTTGTTGGTGGGTGTTAGAGAAGTAATAAGTATACAGCAATGGTATTTTCAGTGTGACTTATATGCACAAAATATATATCTTGATGTACTTTGTAACTACATGGGTAATCTTTATTTCAGTCTTCCACACAATTAAAAATTTTACTCTTTCACACAATCAGTCATTTCACCCTCCAGTGGCCCTTCAACACAATTGAACATTTAATTCTTCCACACAATCGATCATTTCACTCTTCCACACAATCATGTCACCCTTCCTTCGACAGAGCTGTTGACTTGCTGTCCCATTCTAGCGCCATCACCAGATCTGGAAAGGATTCCACGTCCAGTACGATCTCCTTGTCCTCAAGCAAGTCGAACAAAAGGTAAGCCAGAGCTGCATCCACACAATCTTAATGTCAGTTCATTTTCTTCTGTTTTCTTTTCTCTTCCCACCCTTTGTCCCCATAGGGGCATGAGCCTCAACCAACTCAGTTAAATTCCATGCGGCTCCTCCGTTGTCCTCCCCATAATATTCATGTTTGTTCTACTTCACTTCTCCCTGTGTTTTAGGTCTTCCTCTATTTCTTTTGCTGTGTGCATTCTAGACAAAGGACTTTCTAGTTGCACAATTCTCAGGTTTTCTTACTGTATGTCCTAAGCAGTGTCAGCGTATTTTCCTTACCTCATGGTTTACTTATATGTGTCTAGTTCTGTCCATGAGCGATAGATTGGTGATATACTTCTCTCCATGAATAATACATTGATGGTATAGTTCTCACCATAAGCTCTACATTCGTGATTTTTTGCATACCATTTTATTCCTTCCATTCTGCGCAAGACCAATTAGTGAATGTTTGTAATCGTGTCAGTTAATGTTGCTGGAGGGTTATTTCTATTGCCATCTTCACTTTGAAGTGTAGTTCCATCTGTTACATCGACACATAAAACAGACCATGTAATTGTGTTACTGTTCTGCCGTACCTGTTATTGTCTTCACTGTTGACTGCTTTCTAAGAGAAACAATTTCAAGGGATGGGCTGGGTTGTCAGGTTGGATGTCTCGACGACATCATATTGCCTACGTTTTTCAGAAACTGGAGATTACAGTTATCTCTATCCCGTGTCTTCTGTATATCACAGCTATCTCTTGCCATTATCTTCTATTTATTACAGCTATCTCTTGTCTGTATCTTCTTTATTACAGCTATATATTTCCTTTATCTTCTATGTATTACATTTATCTCAAGCCTTTATCTTCTATGTATTACATTTATCTCTTGCCTTTATCTTCTATGTATTACAACTATCTCTTCCGTGTGTCTTCTGTTTATTACATTTATCTCTTGCCTTTATCTTATATGTATTATATTTATCTCATGCCTTTATCTTATATGTATTGCATGTATCTCTTGCATTTATCTTCTATGTATTGCATGTATCTCTTGCCTTTATCTTCTATGTATTGCATGTATCTCTTGCATTTATCTTCTATGTATTGCATGTATCTCTTGCCTTTATCTTCTATGTATTATATTGATCTCATGCCTTTATCTTCTATGTATTGCATGTATCTCTTGCATTTATCTTCTATGTATTACATGTATCTCTTGCCTTTATCTTCTGTGTGTTACAGTTATCTATTGCCTTTATCTTCTGTACGTTATATCTATCTCTTGCCTGGTATCTTCTGTATATTACAGCTATCTCTTGCCTGTATCTTCTATGTATTACATGCATCTCTTGCTTTTATCTTCTATGTGGTATAGTTATCTATTGCTTTTATCTTATGTACGTTATATCTATCTCTTGCCTGGTGTCTTCTGTATATTACAGCTATCTCTTGCCTGTATCTTCTATGTATTAGAGCTATCTTTTGCCTGTTCTAACATCAGTTAATGTGTTTGTGTAAATGATTTGTACTAACCTAAACTGTTCATCTGTCCCTTGAAAAGCCTTTATCTAGTCGGGGAATAGTACATGAACACGTTTTTTTGTTTAACTTTTTTTATGACATAGGAAACACCACGGGCCCATTTCACGTCCAGTGGGCGGGTTAGCATAGTTGATACGGAGCTACGTTGATAGTGTCAGGAGCGCGGTCGGACGAGTGTTTGACGCCAGCGTTTGTCTTCTTGCAATGAGGGAAACACTGGCCACTTAACCCCTCCGGGTGTCCAGGCCTACACAACGTGACCACCCTATCACATCACAGACCCATTCTGCTTTGTGACATTTTTCCCCCTTAGCTGTTGAACTAGCCCTAGCCCACCAGAAATGTCCATTCTGTTCAATGCAAGACAGTTGCAGCAAACGATATAAAACACTACTTGTATTTTTCTTGATATCCAACATCTCAGCCGCCATTTTTTTAGCAAACTTAAGTTGATCCGCGTGAATTTTGCGACGAATTTTTCTCACATAAGAAGAGTGTTAAGAGCAGACGATATTATGCCAACAGACAAGAAACCATATTGATCACATTTTTCGTTCTATCAAGTACTTACTTCTTGTGGACCCTGGCATGCAGGTTAGTCTTGCAGCACGCTGTCATGGGTGATTTTCTCTGTGCTACAAGAAACAGCTCGTTTTGGTCAAGAATCACTGTCATTGCACATAGATGTCTTCATCAGGGCTCCAGTCTCTTCCATCAGTCAGGTCTTAGTCAGATATGACTGAGCTACCGTATGACAGTAGACGGTACTACCTGCTTTCTGTTAGCGCCGAATGTTGGACGGCGCTCACCAAACCCAACTCCCCACACTGTGCCAACTGCGTTGGTTGGAGGAAAGCAATTGGGAGGGTACAGGCCTTAATCTAGTGCGAGGAAATGCAACCTAAAGACTAAATGTCATGGCAGGGCAGACCAGGCATTAAACCTTGGTTTGCAACTTGCCCAGGCTCGAAGCTCCGACACGCGGACAGTCAGAGCATTGCTTTGCTGATGCGGCAGTTTCTACAGCTTGTCTTGTTGCGGACATATTGGTGTTACCTTTCCTCTGGAGTAAACTAGACACGCCAAGAGAGAGAGAGAGAGAGAGAGAGAGAGAGAGAGAGAGAGAGAGAGAGAGAGAGAGAGAGAGAGAGAGAGAGAAAGAGAAAGAGAGAGAGAGATCATGCTGCATGTGCAACACATGGTCTCTACAATTCAGATCAAGCTTTGACCTATATAGAGGTATAACTCCATCCCTGGTCCCCGTCATGGGTTGTAGTTATCATATCAAGATGGTAAGGTGCCAGTAAAAACATATCTCCAGTCTCCTCCCATAGACCACATAAGGAGAATTTTAGCACAGTGCATGATCTCAAGAGCATCGGCCAGGATACGAATCAGTCCCAGAATCACTCATGCTATAAATATTTTAAGGGTAGGTTTTGTTACTTGGAACCTATATACACGATCATTCACTTAGGGGTCAGCTTTGCTAAATAGATCAGAGCTCTTGTTCTTATACATCCAGTACGCTGTTGAGGTAGCGGGTTCAACCTCTATACCGGTCAGTTGGACTAAACTGTTGACTTCTCGTCCTTGTCTTGAGGACGTAAATTACACGTTCCTCTGAAGTCCCAGTGGGTTCGCCTGATGGCAAGGGACACTGGTAATAATAGGGAAAGCTAATCCACATGCAACATTCAGTCTAGTGCTACTAGAAATGGACTACGCTCGAGTTCAAAGCGAGCGAGCGCAAACAATGAAAGATGAAGAATATTCTCTGCCGTACAGCTGTGTCATTCTTGGTGTCATTGTAGGTGTCATTGTAGGTGTCATTCTAGGTGTCATTCTAGGTGTCATTCTAGGTGAGAGAAACGTTCTGAAGAGCTATATGGAGCCAATTCTGTTGTACGGAAGCCAATCATGGACAGTTAGAGGACAAGTGAGAAAAATGTGGAAGCCACGGAGATGTGCTTGTAAAGAATACGACGAGAACACATTTGACGAATAAAAAAATAAAGAAATCAAGATATCTGAAAATAAATTGACTCAGAAAGAGAACTGGATCATTTCATGTTGTTTGGACAGTTCACGGACTGACGAGAGCTGGAGTACGTTGTGACACGGCAAGTTGGAGGGAAGGGGAGGCGGGCGGGAGAAGGAGTAGGCTAACAGAAAGATGATGGACAGTCTGACATCATGGTATCGAGCAACATCAGTATTAGAAATGTTTGGCAGTACAAGAGACAGGAGGCTAGAGACATCAGTATTATAAATGTTTGGCAGTACAAGGGACAGGAGGTTGGGGATATCTCTGATCACCAGTGACATTTTGTGTTGACTATAGAAAGCTTTTGTAACAGAATATCTTCTTTCTTGGACATCCACACACAGACAATTTATTGAGAACATAAGGGTTATAGCAGCGGCCAAGCGCTGACTACACCCCTTTCAAGACAAAGTATTTGGTTTAGCAAAAACATCTTATATATAAAATTCGTATGAAATGTGTAATATACAACGCTTTTGCTGAAAAACTGCTTCTGGCCTATCCAGTACCCTGCAGACAGAGATGTAACGTTTCTGGCACCTGTGTTCCAGACTTCAGTATTTCCATATTCAGTAACTTGAGTTGTACTGTGGAAGATTATTGTACTTCCTCATCAGCAGCTGCTTGGACAATGAAGTCGTATCCTTTAACAGAACAGAGCATTTATAAATGAGAAGATTACCTCCCTTACCAGAAGCATCCACTTGGAAAGTCCCTGCTTCCTAAAGGGCTTGGGAGTTACCTGCCTGCTGAATGACAGCTGGGCCAATATTGATGTGCTGGTGTACTGATAGGGAAGAGACAGGGAGAGTTTGGCTGCTACTTACAGACGGCAGTAAACAGGGTGGCAGAGTGGTGCAGGGAAGCAGGAGCCGTTATAAACCCAGACAAGGCACCGGTTATGTGATACTCCGTTGTTAACAGGATTGTGAAGGCAGATATCCTATGTATTATATTTAATGGATGTCCCTTAGTAGAGAGAGTGAAATGAAGTACTAGGGAATCACCTTTGATAGGTGTATGTCTTTTAAGGATCATGTGGTGGTGAAGGCTGGTATGGGACTTAATGCTTTGAGGATGATGGCAGCAACCGGGGTAGATCAGAGGATGTTTTACAGGTTCCTTCAGCAGTTAATAATTTCTGTCATTGAGTATGGACTGAGACTTCTAACAGTATCAAAGAGCTAGCTTGAAAGGTTGGAGCGCATACAGAATGAGGCCATATGGGTGATCCTGGGGTGCACAAAGGACACACCAATTATATGCATGAGGCTTTTCCTGGCACTACCAATAATGACGGACAGGTATAGGGTCCTTCAAGCCAAATGTTACGTGAGAGTTGCTGCAGATAGGGATCACTCCCTGCATGGGGCGATGGATTTGGTCAAGGGTCGTAGACTGAGACGAGGCTGATCCTGAGTGGCACAGGCAGAAATATCTATACACCAGGTCTGTGATCTAGAAACCATCAATCGTGAAAAAGAGTGCGTTAAAGTACCGGAATTCATGTCGGACTGGCATTATGTAATTAATAGTACAACTGGGTCTTGAGTGCAGAGAATAAGCCTCAGGCCGCACAAAATTTGAGGTGCAACAACTGATCCAGAGCAACACACATGAAGGTGATATAGTGATCTACACCAATGGGTCAGTGGTGAGACACAGACGGAGTGGCTGGGGTTTCATCGCGAAGGCTAATGGACGAAGCTTGGAAACGTCGTGTTCACTCGCTTTGACAGTCCATACACGCTCTACTACGTCTAGTGCGTAGGACTGATTTTTGCGTGTGTATTAGCTTTCCCTATTACCGGCGTCCCTCGCCATCAGGCGAAGCCACTCCGACTTCAGAGATACATGCAATTTAGCTACCCAAGACAAGGACGAACAGTTACATTTTTTTCTAACTGTCCGGTAAAGGGATTGAACCCACAACTTCGGCATCAGCACACCGAAAGTTTAAGAGCGAGCACTTTTATCTAACTCCGAAATGGGTTTTGATTTCCCTTCCAATGTCTGCTCTCATGACCAGACTACAGTGATGCCTATTTCCGATGTCTGCTCTCATGATCAGACTGCAGTGATGCCTGTTTCCGATGTCTCCCTTTTATAACCATACTGCAGTGGTGCCTGCTTCAAGAGCCACAACTTAGAGACGGAATCTTAGAGTTGAGGCTTTGGTTTGCTGAACTCGAAGTAGACAGTCAAGTCACGAATTGCTGACTGCGTGCATCGCCACTGCCGCACTGTTCTATTCCATCTTCAGCCATTGATACATTATAACTCGAAGGCAATTGAATTTCCTTTATGTTACATTAACCCAGTCCTCGGTTACACTAGCCCACTCGATCATAGTAAGTGGTTACACCAACCCACTTGATCAGTCAGCTGCTAAACTAATCACTTGATCGCAGTCAGTGATTACACTAACCCACTTTATCACGGTCATTGGTTAATCTAACCCACTAGATCACAATCAATCATTACACTAACCCACTTGACCAGAGTAAGTGGTTACACTAACCCACTCAATCACAATCAATCATTACATTAACCCACACGGCCACAACATCCCAAAACATTCAATCGATTGAAGAATCAGTCAATCTAACAATCAGTGAAACAATCATCAACGATCATTTAATTAATCGGCCCGTCAAACAAGCAATCAATCAATGAAACAATCAGTCAAAATGTTGTATTTGGTTTCTTGACAGATGTCATTGCTTTATGAATCTGTGGATTTGTCAATGTTCTCGAAAACCGACTAGTGTTTGTTGTTTTGGGTTTGATTGCATTGATGATTGGGATACATGGGGTTATCACATTTGAATGTGTACATGATATCACATTTCATCCCGTGGACTTTCCTAAAACTCAATACTGTTCAATACAAGTATATGTGCACTCCGGGTCTTGATTTAATTCACGGTGAACGGTTTGTTCCAACGTTGATGTTCACGTCAATGACTTGTTGATGTTTGTTCAACAGTGGTTGTTCTATATATTGTATACAATCAATGTTCTCTAATACTATGTCAAATTTAAATGTGATCAAGTGGGAATGGACACCTATACATGGACACAGTTATCTTAAGGAGCGAATTGTTCTTCTCCTTGTGTCTGTGGTAAATTTCCTTGATCACCTGGCCTTTTAAGAAGGGTGAGTGAAAATGTCAACTCATCCCATCCGGGATCTCCTAAACAACTTAGCAAATATTCTCATTTATTAATTATACATCCCACAGCCTTCCCCAAACAATTCTCAGAAACTTTAGAATGAGAAATATTAAAGAAATCAGTCAACCAAGCTGCAGAAACAGCCATCCCAAAAATAAAGATAATTGAACGCAAGAAATGGATGACGGAAGACATCTTAAAACTCATGGAAATAAGAAGAAATAAAAATAACAAGGAAAAATATAAAGAGATTCACAGGAAAATTAGGAAGCTATGCAAAGAGGCAAACATTGCTTGAGGAAAATTGCAAGAAAATGTAAAACCAAGACAACACCATGAATACCAAATTAATACACAAACGAATTAATGACATTATTATCAAAAGAACACACACATCAACGGGTTGCCTAAAAACCAAAGATAGCAAAATCATAATAGAAAAAGAGCAGATATTAAATGTGTGGTCAGATTATGTGAAAGTTCCTTAATGATGATGCAAGAGAAAACAATATGATCATCGGAATAATAATGAAGAACCATCAATTTTGAAGATGGAAGTTCAGAATGCTCTTAACCATATGAAAACTGGCAAGGCCCCGGGTACAGATAACATCACAATAGAAATGATCAATACCTATTAGAATATGGAATAGACCAAGTCACCAGACAGCTGAACGCAATATATGATACTGGAGATATACCTCCTGAATTATGTAATTCTATATTTATTGCAATCCCGAAGTAATCATGAGCCTTGGAATGTGATCAACGTCGAACAATTAGTATAATGATCCACATCACGAAGATTTTGCTGAGAATTATCATGCAAAAAGTTAGGAAGAAAATACAACCCGAAATAGGAGAAGAACAATGTGGGTTTGTAGAAGGCAAGTAAATGCTGTGTATATACTGAGAACAGTAATTGAAAGTTCTATAGAAGTAAACAAAGATCAATATCTTTGCTTTATTGACTATACAAAGGCTTTCGATAAAGTGAGACTTGTCGACATGATAAGGATGCTTGAAGATCAACAAATTGATACAAATCCATCCATCCCTCATGTGCCATGCCGATAAGCGTGGGCGGTCATGGTTTGCCATCTCACTCGATCAACAGATTCGTGGATCAGCTCCGTGTTCCTGTCTCGACCATGCCACGTGGCCAAGCCATCCAGGTATTTACTTCTCGGTCTTCCCCTTGGTCTCTTCCCTTCGATCTTGCCAGTTGTCATCAAGTTCTCTAAGTCATTTCTTCTCATAACATGCCAAAAAAAATCTGACTGTCTACGTCTAATCACTCTAATCAGTTTACGATCTTCAGTTGTTTCTTGAAGGACTTGTTCATTGGTTTTTCTGTCTGTCCATGGTATTCTTTGCATGTTCCTCAGAAACCAAATTTCCCCAGCCATCAGATGTTTTCAGCTTGACTGCTTATTGTCCACGCTTCACATCCATAACAAAAGTACAGGTTCTATGTAGCACTTCAACACTCTTTTTCTCGTTTCCGGTTCTCCTTCAGGAGAGGCAGGTTCGAATCCTCGATAAGGTCTGAATTTTTTTATGTCCCTGGCAAAAGTCTGAAAATGTTCTCGGCGGCTGCACTAGCCAGGCGGTCTCAATTCCTCAGACTCAAGATCCCCCTGTCCTACACGGCAAGGTATTATAGGCAGTTGGTGACAGTGACAGACAGTGCACTATATGGAAAAATCACATTTTACAAATTCTAGAACCTTCTTCTTTAATTTTTGTAACAAACAGGATGTTCATAACATCGATCTGTTTACAGCAAAACCCATATTTCCCCCCATCTTGACTATACTTCCCCTTTCAGAATGTCCTTGGGGGAGGGAGGGGGAGACCATATACAGCCTGCTTCTGTGATCCGCAATCTGACATGTAGACTCCACTGGAGCAGCCTATTTCCAAGAATACCACCTGAAGACAGAGTCGTGTCTGGGTTGGCTTTGGTTCGATGACAGAGTCAAAGGCGAATCATTGCCTGCAATCATCTATTTGCTTGCGTCATTGGTTTCTTATTCTAGAAGCGAATTAAAAGCATGGACACTGATCCGTTGCCAAACCATGAACAAGACCAACTCCAATCTAGCCATGTATAAGCCAATGTTTTCAGACGAAAACAATATTCTGGAAATCAATGCAACCAGCATCATTAAATGTGACTGAATCTTCTAGAGAAAGATATCGCTTTGAAAAATATCTTATGTGACTTAAATAGGTTTGGATGTGGGTCCTTGCCATTTCAGACTTTCCTGTTTGTGAGTTTATCTTTACATTCTTCTGTTACAGACACTTGCTGCAATGACTCTCTCTCTCTCTCTCTCTCTCTCTCTCTCTCTCTCTCTCTCTCTCTCTCTCTCTCTCCTCTCTCTCTCTCTCTCTCTCTCTCTCTCTCGTCTAGTTTTGCATTACAGATGGTTATTTTAAGCCAAGGCAGCTCAGTAGCTCATGTGTTCTTATAGCCCAATTGTACGATCTTCTGCACTTTATATTTCAATTATCATTTCAAATCCTCAGGGCCAACATATTCAATATTTTAGAAAAGCTTCTAAAACCACATAAATTATTTACAGTTGATGTTCTGCTAGAAACCAGCGTCAGATATTATAAACTGCATTCCTGCGTCTGTCCACAGCCCCGGAAGTAAAACTATGAGATCTGTGGCTAGGATAACCAACTTCATGCGACCCAAACATTCCACAAGAGAGATAGTGTACGACACGGTGGCCTTGGCCAGCCTAGATGAACTGAATATAGGTAACTAGTTAAATAAATGGTTTTCTAATTGTGTGAGGATATCACATTGTTGCTGTGTATTGTGTGAAGATATAACATTGTTGCTGTGTGGTTGTGTAAGAACATTGCATTAATGCTGTTTATTGTGTGAGTGCCATGCCTTTTCTGTCGCTCGTTGTCCAAAAAGCATAGCAGATTCACAGAAGCAATCGAAGGAACTCGAGCAACCACCGGCGTCCTTGATAACCTTACTTTAATACATATGATTGCCACAGCAGACAGTATCAACAGTTCCCATATTGCTGGGAGGGCAGGTGGTTCATTATAAATGATGTCAATAATAATATAAATATTGTCGCTGACTACAATTCGTGAATGTTCAGATTAAACAATCGGTTCCGTGGCCTGTCATTCCACGGCACTCAGGAATACTGCATAGCTAAAGAACACTCACTTACGTATCTTTTTAGTGGCTGGCGAGCAGTGACCTTGAGTTGACATTCTATGTTCGACTGCGGACACTTTTCATGTAGTGCAGGTAACTGGCTTGACACAACTGTCCTTCGCAGGTTCTTGCTGTTAGATCGATGGCCATCGTTATATAGAACTCTGCGCTTTTACACGCCTTTACAACCTCTATACGCCATTGTAACAATTGCATAAGTCTTTCACAACTAATAATATGGAAAACACTTCCTCGCAGTAGAGAATCTTTCAAACTTTCCTCTCTCTGTCAACCCACAGACCTGACTACCTCTAGGTGTTTCTTTTCTCGTGAACTAGGTTGTTCCGGTAATGTGATACGCAAATTCCTGAGTGGTTTCCCTTAGTGATATTCATCATCATCATGTGCTCTGATCTGCCTTTACTTGCTTTATCATTGCGTGTCTGTTAACTGTTGTTACGTGAATTGTTCTCACTTTTCCCTTTACTGCTCTTCCACTGTAAACCTTCTGTTAACCCGTAAGCTTAGTGCTGTAGACCTTATATTTTTACATGGCAGTATCCCCCCTCTCCCCAGTTTTTGAAAATGGTGCAACCATTTTCATATTCTCTTCGGTTTCTTACTGCTATGACATGTGGCAATATTATCAGTTCTTAGTCATTTCATAAATTCATTTTGTGTTCATATATTCCCACATACATTTTCTCTCTTTGTGATAATATGATGGTATGGTATTCTGTTAATCACTCCACAAAATCATTGACAAAAAATTTTAATTTATGTCGGACACGCACTTGTATCTACTACCTTTGTAGACGTCGTGTAGCCACAGCCTATGGGAGGGCTGGGCTAACTAAACTATAGGTTTCAAAAGGTCCCGCGGCCTCCCCATAGTAAGTTCCTCATTTGCCCTACAGCAAGTATCCCCAAACCTATCAAGGCCAATACGTCCGAATGAGGGCACGTGCGTGATTAACAGGTACCATTACCCTCTTTATTAGTATTGGTCGTTGGGATGTGGAGTATTTCTCTCCTATGTATATGACGTTTATACCGCTATGTTTTCCAACTTGTCATCCGAGGTTACCGTTTGACTTTAGTTTACCTCATTTATTTACAAGTGGGGTTGCTGCATGAGCCGTTGTCTACTTGTGGTTTACTTGTATTGTTTCTTCTTCTCAGATTGATTACTTCTTCTTCGTAATTGTGGTTGTTGTCTTTTCTTCTTCTAAACGCATGTTCGTTCTGTTGCCAAGATAGATGTGTGACGTCGATCTAATTATCAACACATTCGTGTATGCCAAAGTTTATACTTCTTTGATACTCTACTATTATTATGGATGGATGTTACCTCGCCTCATGTTGTTCATTTTCATTTCCATGAAGTACGTTCTCTTGCTATTATTTGTTGGTGTTATGAACAGATCCAGTGTTAAACTATCTAGTAGTAACACAAAATGAAAAATGCATGTACATTCGTGTTCCTCAAAGCTAATACCATGGAATACTCCAGTCGGAGAATATAGTTATCAGCACTTAATATTATTGAACTATTTGTGCTGATATGTCCAATACTATAAATTCAAAAACAAAAAAATTATATTAAATTAAATTATCAATGTGACATATATAATACTATGTTTTACATTGGTATTATATTCTAACTTTATCATTCTCTCTGTCTTTTATTATGTAAAGAGCTTGTAGTTGTACCTGATATTGTTGTAGTGTGTTATAATATGGTTAAATTTACACAGTGATGTTATGTGTGTTCTGTTGTTTGGAAAAACAAGTGATTATATTTTGTAAATTTGAGGGTATTATCGGATGGAATGTTCTGCAAAGGATATGCTACTTAATGAATGAATAGTGATATTTCCCTACTGTCCCATACATGAGATCCGATGTAGGAAAATCGGGAAACGACAGATAATGAGAATAAATCAAGCAAATGATAACCCGATTTCTCTTGGTGACACTTCACTTCGAGAGACGGAGTCGTACACCTTTTTAGAATGTATTGTAGGCAGAGATTAGGGGGGGGGGGGGGGAAGCTCATATATAGATATTAGATAATAATACAAAAGGCAAGAGGAGGTTTTATAGCACTTGGTAACTTGTGAAAGTAGCACGAAATTAAACTTAGCATCAAAGTTAGGATCAAGAGTCAATGGTGCACCATGTCAGCTTCAACAGAATCAAGAGTCAATGGTGCGCCATGTCAGCTTCAACAGAATCAAGAGTCAATGGTGCGCCATGTCAGCTTCAACAGAATCAAGAGTCAATGGTGCGCCATGTCAGCTTCAACAGAATCAAGAGTCAATGGCATGCCATGTCAGCTTCAACAGAATCAAGAGTCAATGGTGCGCCATGTCAGCTTCAACAGAATCAAGAGTCAATGGTGCGCCATGTCAGCTTCAACAGAATCAATAGTCAATGGTGCGCCATGTCAGCTTCAACAGGATCAAGAGTCAATGGTGCGCCATGACAGCTTCAACAGGATCAAGAGTCAATGGTGCGCCATGACAGCTTCAACAGGATCAAGAGTCAATGGTGCACCATGTCAGCTTCAACAAAATCAAGAGTCAATGGTGCACCATGTCACCTTCAACAGGATCTATAGTCTATGGTGCGCCATGTCAGCTTCAATATGATCTATAGTCTATGGTGCGCCATGTCAGCTTCAACAGGATCTATAGTCTATGGTGCACCATGTCAGCTTCAACAGAATCTATAGTCAATGGTGCACCATGTCAGCTTCAACAGGATCTATAGTCTATGGTGCACCATGTCAGCTTCAACAGGATCTATAGTCTATGGTGCACCATGTCAGCGTCAACAGGATCTATAGTCTATGGTGCGCCATGTCAGCTTCAACATGATCTATAGTCTATGGTGCACCATGTCAGCTTCAACATGATCTATAGTCTATGGTGCACCATGTCAGCTTCAACATGATCTATAGTCTATGGTGCACCATGTCAGCTTCAACATGATCAAGAGTCAATGGTGCGCCATGTCAGCTTCAACATGATCTATAGTCTATGGTGCGCCATGTCAGCTTCAACATGATCTATAGTCTATGGTGCGCCATGTCAGCTTCAACATGATCTATAGTCTATGGTGCGCCATGTCAGCGTCAACATGATCTATAGTCTATGGTGCGCCATGTCAGCTTCAACATGATCTATAGTCTATGGTGCGCCATGTCAGCGTCAACATGATCTATAGTCTATGGTGCACCATGTCAGCTTCAACATGATCAAGAGTCAATGGTGCGCCATGTCAGCTTCAACATGATCTATAGTCTATGGTGCGCCATGTCAGCTTCAACATGATCTATAGTCTATGGTGCGCCATGTTAGCTGAAAATGTTAAGAATATTGTTTTACAGTCTTGTTATTCGTTTGAAATGTAGCCCTTGTTTTGTAATATGTTTATTTTAGCTACCTTATTTGTATGAGTATGTACCTTTGGTCGTGCTCCCTGGCCTAGGAGTTAGCGACTTTCTCCGTAATCCCGTATACTCTGGTGAGTAACGTGACGACGGCGAGAATCGATAGCTGTTCTAACCGCGTCGGTAACTTACGTGGTATGTGAGCCGGTCGCGTAGAAAGCAATGGCAAATATTGAAAATAATCTTGCCAAGAAATCAACAATCAGCTGAAAGATGCTGATGTTGACAGCGATGTTCTATAAAAGATATGCAAACATTTATTTATTTATGTATCTTTGGATTTAAGTACAACTTTTGAATATAAATAGAGTTCCCTTGTAGTGGAATATTAATATATTCTACATTTTATCAACGAATTCACATTATCGTCTAGTATACGTCTTCGAAGACTATGATTCTCACACATGTAGCATCTGGAGAAAATGTAAGTGATGTGCATGCACTCAAGAAAAGTTTTGTGAATATGTGAGCAAATGCACCTTGATCGCCTACGTCTATCGGCATGAAACAAGGTGATGATGATGATAATAATGGTGGTGGTGGTGCTGGTGGTGGTGGTGGCGGTGGTGGTGGCGGTGGCGGTGGCGGCGGCGGTGGCGGTGGTGGCGGCGGTGGTGGTGGTGGCGGTAGTGGTGGTGGTGGTGGTGGTGACGACGACGACGACGACGACGACGACGACGACGTGAAGACACAAGCTTCTATATATAGATCGGCTGCTGACTACATGACGACCCATTGTTTCTGAGTTTTGGATCGTTAGGTTATTGATCGTAAGGCGCTGCGGCCAAGGGGTTACGGACGCAATTCGCAATCCCGCATACCGCGTTCGAAACTCAGCTGTGGGCCATTTGGAAACAGACCGCCATGAGCTAGTTTTCACATAATGGCGTGTGTGCGGTCGTTCAGAAAGCTATGACAAACAACTGAACATAAACGTGCCAAGAAATCACAAACAGCCATAAAATTTTGGGGTTGACTGCGACCTCCCGTAAAGGATTTGAAACTAACTTTCTTAAGGTTATTGATAAGTAATTCCTACACAACCACAACACTTTCATTCATTAATTCCCATAAACATTACTTTTGTATTCACTGTCACGTCGGGGAGAGTTGTAATGTCTGTTAATCAAGTGTGACTAGCTTCTTCAATCACATTCAGTTACTGTTTTAACTGATTTACTGCCGAAGGATAATATATCACCAAATGTGACCTCCCACTGAGTCAGAAGGATGATATATCGCCATAATATGATCATCGTGTTATTTGTTTTCTTTTGTATCTCCCTCAATTTCAAAGCTTGGTGAATGACATGTACATTATAATACTCGTTCATTGATTGTGTACCATGTTTGATTCACACCTACTTCTTGTTTAGCACTTAATAAGTTAATTCACTGTGACCCAGAATGTGATTATATTTAAATAACAAATGTCTGGAATGGAAAAACTGACTGCAACAACTTACGGGACTTATTAGTAAAACATTAAGGGCCTCTTTTACGACTTGAGGCATATTTGATACACGGTGTTAGCGCCATATTTTTAGACCAACGGACACTCGAAGTGGGATTGCGTCAGTATAAGCCTACCACCTTTATTTCTCAGGAAATTTCCTTAAATCTGTTTTAGCTTATCTGATTTGGAAGCACATGTCGTTAAAAGAACATAAAAACCTTCTCGAAGGGGATTCGTACAACTACCCACCACGCCAGAAGGCAAACTTGCTAGCTATTACGCTACCTCAACTCCCTGGGGGTCAATAGAAATGCCGGGTAGTTTATACTGACATGCCAAATCTAATACCATTGTTTACATGTTCCAGATTCTAGTGACATGGATGCCAAGGCCGTGGAAGTAGCGTCCATGCTGGCCCAGACACTGAAGGACGAGGACCAGTACGATAATTTCAACACCAGTTCCTTGGCGTCCCAGGCCACTCCTGGCAAGAGGTAAATGAAAATGCAACTCAAATCTTTGTTTGTCGGCTTAAATTAGTTTCCGACCGCGAACATTCTTCATGTAGTTTATAAACACTTGAATGGCAAGATACATTTTCTCTCAAATTTGACTTTTGTCAAAATGTCAGTGTCAGTCCATCGTCATCACCATGCCTATAAGCATGGGCGGTCATGTTTTGCCATCTTACACGATCTCCTGAATGTGGATCAGCTCTATGTTCTTGTTTCGACCATGCCTTGTGGTCATGTAATCCAGATTTCGCTGCCTTCCCCTTGTTATTTTTCCCTCAATTTTGCCAGTTATCATCAAGTTCCCGAGTTTATGTCATCTCATAACGTGCCCAAAAGGAATGTTGTCTGCGTATAATTTCTTTAATCAGTGATGAAAACTCCGCAGCGGAGCAAACACGGCAGGGGGATTCTGATCGTCAGAAGTAGTTCCCCTTCTCAGAATGTTTCGGCCCTTTAACTTCTTAACATTCTCTAGAGGCGGGCCGGTCCGGGTCATGACTCCGGGCGTCTTTCCCATGCCGTGTGAGACGTTCGATCGTTTGTGTTGTACTTGTTGTTCCGTGCTTGTCCCTTACCTGTGAACATTTATGCTACCAATGCCAAAACTGGACTGACTGTCAAACTGTCATTTACTGCCAATATAGTACCTTGGGGTGTATGGCAGGGGGGTCTTGAGCCTGAGGAATTAAGGCAGCCTGGATATTGCAGTCGACGCGAAGTGTACAGGTTAGAGTTTCCTTTTTGCCCCCGACAGAGAAACTCCTCCTCACCTAGTTAGTTAGTCAGTTAGTTAGTCGAGGTTCCATCTTCACGGCAACGGGTCATCCCTATTATGCTCCATTCCTGTGCCAGTGAATATCACACAAAATGCGCCCCACTGTCCAATGTGAAAAGTGGAATAGGCAGGAGTTTCGGCAATCCAACAGTCCGCACAGGTACACTGTGCATAATGCCGCCGCCAGATTGCCAATACAAAATTAATCCACGAAAACCACAGTTCATCGTCGATGGACGCGGCAGTCACTAGAAAGACCTCACTGACCCGGGTTTTCTCACATGGCTCGTTCTTTTACCGCAGGGCGACCTCACCTTACTGAGGATTCGAACCCGGGCCTCCCGAATGAGAATCCGGCATTCTAGCCATTCGGCCAGCTCCTCCTCTCCTCAAATATGGACAATAACAGAAAAAGATAAAAGAAAATCACAACATAAATGAGCTTCCTTATAAAAATACTCAAGTTATTAAGAAAAGAGAAACCAGAAATGCAGAAATCAGGACTAAAGTGTGGGTTACTGCAGCGCTAGATTTCACCAGAAAACAGCAAATTAAATGGTTTGGCCATATAACTAGATGACAAACTAACAGTACGCCACAACAAGCAATGATGTACAGACCAAATGGAAGCAGAAGAAGAGGGCAGCCACGTAAACGAAGGACAGAGGGAATGGCAGAGTCCGTGGGAATCTCGATACATGAAGCCCATAAATGGGCACTCTCCCGCTGTTTATGCTTCACCTCAACATCGCAAGGCACAAGAGGAACTAGATGAGATGAGATGATTATTGTTCATAGAATACAGCATAAGAAATGCAGATTGTGTATTGACTGTATGAATGCCTATCATGAAATGCTCTATGGTGGCCTTTCGACGTTTTATAACTTGTCATCTGCACTAGGATTTCGGAAGAATGATTAACTTCTCTCCCCCCCCCCCCCCCCCCCCCCCCCGACCACTCTGGTGTATGTTCGGCTACACGATTTGCTAATTGTCTTTCTATTCTACCTATTTAAGTCGCAAGTCACGCACACAGGCATCGATAAATGCAGTTTGATTTGGTGTATTGAGATAATGGTTCTTTCACAGATGGCTTAAGTATCGATGTGGTTTTGAATGTGACAAGCTGAGTTGAGTTAAGAACCGACATCACTGCACTCAGGACATTCCCGTATGTGCTCCTTCCCTTCGTTCAACATCCAGCAAAGAGTCATACTACTAATTGTTCCCACCGCTATCTTATATAAAGTTCTCCTAGTCTTCTCTTTCAGTTTTGATATTCTTCCAGAACCCCTACCGATCCACCGTAATCTCATTCTTTCCACATTGAATATGATAGTTGGTTCTGCAATAAAAAGTCTTCCATTTATAGATGTTTTAAGTTGGTCGTATATAAGTTTGAATTTAGTTAGTTTAGTTTAGTCGTTGGATCAACATCACGGCACACGGTTTAACCCATAAGTGCTCCGTTTTCCTCCTAACTCAAACCTGAGTATGGAGAAACTCAGCTCAATGCACGAACTCCGTTGCATCGGCGAGGATCCTGAAATACTTTGGGTAGATTTTTAACTCGAAATTTTGCCCGGGCAGCGCCGTTAGGCTACTCTTTTTCGATTTCCAACTGCCAAAGGAATTTTTACGTGCGCAACAATACACACGGGCGTCCGATCTCACTACCCAGAGACCAGGGGAAATTGTATTACTGGAAGTCCAGGTGGATTTTTTTTAGTAAATCCCGGTCATCACCGGGGTCTGAAATCGGGACCTCCAGCACTCGAGGCAGACACCATACCTCGAGATACGTTTCATTACATAGTCACCTCGAAAGGTAAGATTAGCCACTTTAGTAACATTTTCTAAATTGCTTTCTAATTATATACCCTGCATAGTTGGATACCTCTTGAGAAAACAATCCAACGGTTTCTTAATCAAGTCTGTAGGTAATTTATAAGCGGAGATATTAAAGTGTGTGTGTCAGTTTATCATTCAACAAAGACATATAGAAGAAAACGGTTTTGACCTCGTTACTTTTTGTGACCCTAGCTACACACTCACGCAACCGTTGTTTACATGTCGCCAAGGGATATTACCACTGTCGCTGTCTAACTCAAGGGCAGATAACTCTGCCAATATATATATATATATATATATATATATATATATATATATATATATATATATATATATGTGTGTGTGTGTGTGTGTGTGTGTGTGTGTGTGTGCATGCATATACACACACACACACACTCACACATACAGATAAACACATGCTGTGATGACGTCAGACGCAGCGCGTGACTGCGCGCGCTGTCATGTCAACGCGATGGCCGCCGGCGTAGATGTATTTTGACAAAAGAAGCCCATTGGAAAGATGCAAAATGATCAATGATCGTGTCCTTGAAGAGTGATGAAAAATTCCACATACATACAATAATGTACACATGCATTCATTATCATGTTAATCGCTCTGAATATTCCATAACAATATTAAATGTTCCTAGCTAGAGTACAACTGCCATCTCCGACCATTGAAATACCGCATTATAGCATGCAATCTTCATAATTTCAGTGCGACATTGAATGGGTGGCGGGATAGGGGTATCCCCTATCACAGGAGAGGTAAGGTGCCTCCTTCCCTCCGATAGCCTACGGGATACCCTTGGGCAAGGTGGAGTACCCGTTTAGCCCCCCCCCCCCACCCCCGATCAGGGTTACGTGAAGCCATGGTGGTGGATGAAGGTGAAGAGCAGCGGATAGATAGTTGTAGATTATGGTCTCCAGCTTCACGACGGTAGGCAGAGGATCTCCTGTTTTGGGAGACAATGGCAACGGTCATTGACCAGTATGGTCACTGCTAGGAAGGAAAGCAATGGCAAACTACCTTCTTTACATATGCCAAGAATATCATGTACTGCAGTCTTATCGATAATCAGAGAAATGGCGTAAATGGGTACTCCATAGGAGCAGCCTCGCCCGGTAGGGGTAGTCATGTGCACCAGGTGACTCCAGACCGTCATCAAGCGACTGTGTGCAAAAGAATATCAACATTGAAAATAGGAACTTGGAATGTAAGAACTATGAGTGGGGATGGAAAATTTGATAACATTAAGAATGAAATGAGAAGATTAAGTATTAACCTGTTAGGTGTATATGAGACCAGATTGACAGGAATGGGCATTATGACATCTGAGGAATATAGAATAATCTATTCTGGTGGAGAGAAACAACAGCGAGGAGTAGCAATTATAATGGATAGAGAGAGAGAGAGAGAGAGAGAGAGAGAGAGAGAGAGAGAGAGAGAGAGAGAGAGAGAGAGAGAGAGAGAGAGAGAGCAAAATCGATCAAAAAATATTGGACTGTATCAGACAGTGTTACTGGCGACGTTGAGCGGAAGACCTTTTGATGTCAACGTCATACAAGTTTATGCACCAACAGCAGACAGTAGTGATGACAGCGTTGATGAATTTTATAGTGGTTTAGAGAAAGCCTTCAAGAAATGCAAGAATTCTGAAGCTATTGACATTCGGGTATTAGGCGGTCCATGTTCCTTTTCCATGGACTGCTCTTTGGGTGGTGTCATCATCTTGACGTCGGATAAGAATGTCCAAGAACAGCAAGGTGTCATTATGTCCATGGTCAAAAGTCAATTAAATGTTCTTGTGGGTTTGGTTCGTGATGAAGTGGAATAATTCTGCTTGTTGTCTGGTATCTGTGAGGAATTATTATATGCCATCCACATTCCGGTTCCATGGCGAATGAGCTATAGGTGCAGTTCGTAATCCCACAAACGGCGTTTGAAAACTTGGTTGATTTTTATGAAGGAGGGCGCCCTTAGGAAAATCTTTTCGATTAAAATGCCCAAAAGGGTTTTGCGGGGAAAAAAAAACGGGGTTGATCTCACACCAAAGAAAGGGAAAATTTTTAATAATCCCGGTGGTTTTTAAAAACCCTATCCCCGGGGGGTGCCAATCCGGGCCCCAAACCACACCAACCCGAGATGTTTCATTACAATCACCTCAAATAAATTGATTTGTAACTTTTCAAATTCTTTCTAAATTTTATAACCCCATATTGGATTCCCCTTAACTTTCCCCTTTTATTCGTCCCTTGGAATTTAAAGGGGGATAAAATTTTTATTTTTTCCCAAAAATATGGAAATTTACCCGTTCCGTACCCACTCCCCACCCAGGAACCTTTTTTTATACTCCCCCAAGGGTATTCCCTTCCTTCTCCAACGGGGAAATTTCAAAAAATTTCTTTAAATAAAATTAATTTAAAAAAAAGTGGGAAGGAAAAATTTTAACTTAAGAAGAAATGGGTTAATTTAATGTTAGGGGTTTTGGGGAGACCAGAGGCAGGTTGGGGGATACATTGGGGGAATTTTAAAAATAACATTTTGGTAAGAAAAACCCCCGAAGGGTACTTTTTAAAAGGTAGGAGTGAGCCAAATCGATCCCAAAAATATTATGTAAAAAATTTATTGGGTTTAAACCTTTTTTCCTAAAGTTTATGAAAAAACCCGCCATATTGGCAGCATGAAATTTAAATGGGGAAAAAAGGCCTTCTTTTCAAAATTCTTAATATTCTTTTATTAAACCGTTATGTTCCTTTTCCATAGATCCCCTTTTTTTGTGTTCATCTTAAGTGGAAAAAATCCAAAACACGGTGTTAATGGATGGCAAAATCAATTTAAAATTTTTTGTGGGTTTTTCGTATGGAGGGAATTTTCTTTTTCTGTATCTTTGAAATTTTGGGCCCCCAAATTCCTTCCGCCAACTTTAGGGATTCGGAATCCCGGCGTTTTTCCCCAAGAGGAATTTTATAAATATTCCCGGTTTTAAAGCCTCACTACTAAGAAACTGGCCAAACCGCCCGAAAAAACAATACTGGGGGGACGAGACTGAAAAATATTCAACAACAAACCGGGAAAAAAAAAAAAAACCCAAATTCGGAACCCGCCAAGGGCACCTAAACCTAAACCCAAATCCCCCATTACAATTCCCAACAAAAAACAAAACCATTTTTATACTTTTTAATAAAAAAAATAAATTTTTTATTACAAATTTTTATAAAGTCATTTCCCCATTATTTTAAACAAGGACCCTTTTAATTTTGAACTTTAATATAAATTTTTACACAACCGCAAATAGCATAATAAATCCAAATTTTAGCAAGTAAAATTAAATTTACTAAAAAAAAGTACCTTTTCATTGACCGCAGGGGAAAAGTCCGGCCCAATCAAGGTTTTAAGGCAACCTCAATCGTTTTTGGCCTTTTAATTTAAAAAATACTTGGGTTTTTTGCGTTTAATTTTTCATTTCAATCCATCAAAATTTATTTCGGCTTTTTCCTTCAGTTGACATCTTTTTATTCCCCAAATGGATTACCCTTTAAACACAATTGGGTTCCAACACTTCACATCTCTTCAGGGGTCTCCCACCAAAAACCCCGTTTGAGATTGGAAATTCCCTTTTTAAAAAATTTTTTCCTGAGGTAAATTCCAATCCCCGACAAAAAAAAAAAAAAAAAAAAAAAAAAAAAAAAAAAAAAAAAAAAAAAAAAAAAAAAAAAAAAAAAAAAAAAAAAAAAAAAAAAAAAAAAAAAAAAAAAAAAAAAAAAAAAAAAAAAAAAAAAAAAAAAAAAAAAAAAAAAAAAAAAAAAAAAAAAAAAAAAAAAAAAAAAAAAAAAAAAAAAAAAAAAAAAAAAAAAAAAAAAAAAAAAAAAAAAAAAAGCAAAAAACTCACCACCCAGTGTTCCCAATCCGGGGGATGTAACAGGCCCTTAATTTCTGGGTTTTTTTTTTGGAAACCCCAAAAACCTTTGGCCCCGAACAACCCTAATAAAAAAAGACCCCCTTTTATTCCAAAAAATTTTTAAATTAACGGGGTTTTATTATGTGACAACTATGTAGACAGGCGGACTTCCTGCTAAATGTTAGACTTCCGTGGATATAATATTCTACACATTCGCGCAAGGTCAGCGATGATGTACATCATATTTCAGCCAAGGTAGCATTCAGTGTTCCACATAAAATGATATGTACCTCTGCAGTATGCACCATATGCAGAAAAATAGTCAGGCACGAGATGCAGAGAAATATGTAAGGCAAAAAGTCGTGCAATAGTTTATCTATGGCGCGTGTTTGTGTGAATTCACTAAATGAATACATTGTTTTTCAGCTTGTCTTCACATTGTCCACGTTTCACATCCTACAAAATTATAGGTTATACGAGTCTTTTTCTCGTTTCAATTGACATCTTTTTATTAGCAAGTATGTTTTTTATCTTGCAAATGGCTACACTTGCCATAGCGATTCTTCTTCAAATCTCTTCAGGGCATCTCCCATCAGAACCCACTGTTCCGAGATAGGTCTACCAATTCACTTTTTTAAGAATATTACCATTTACCCGAGTATTACATTGTGGTATTTATTTCTTCTTAGTCCATAATCTGTGTCTTCCTAAATTTTAATTCTAACCCCAAATGTTCACTGTGTACAATAACCGTATCTACTAAATTTTGCAGATCATTTTCATTGTCTACAATTAATATTGTATCATCCGCATATCTAATGTTGTTGATGCCATGTCCCCTAATGGTGATTTGTCTCATAACTTCTAAATTTCTGAAAAAAATAGTTTCATTGTAAAGGAAAAAAAGATCTGGAGACATTACACATTCCTGTTGCACACCTCTCTTAATAGGCTGATATTGACCTACTTCATTATCAGTCTTTATAGCAGCTTGCTGTTTCCAATACATGTCTCTTACAAGTCTAAGTTCTTTCCCATCAATGTGTAGATCTGCAAGCATTTTCATCATGTTTAGATGTCTTACTTTATCGAACGCCTTTGTGTAGCCAATGAAGCAAAGATGTAGGTCTTTGTTTACTTGTATTGGACGCTCAATTAATGTTCACAGCAAATACGTAGCATTTATTGTGCCCTTGTATAGTGTACAAAATCATTGTTCTTCCCCTGTTCAAGGTTGTAGTTTCTTCCTTCGTGATGTGGCTCATTGTGCTCACTGTTCGGTGTTGGTCACATTCCAAGGATCAAGATTTCTTCGAGTTTGCAATAAATATAGATTTACATAAGTCAGGAGGTATCCAGTATCATATGTTGTGTTCAATAATCTGGTGACCTGCTATTCCATATTCATTTAAGGCCTTGATCATTTATCTTATATTGTCTGGACCCGGGGTCTTGCCAGTCTTCGAATGGCTGACAGCATTCTGAATCTCCATCCTCAAAATTGATGGTCCTTCATTATTATTCGCAATATGATACTGTTCTTCTCTTGTATCGTCATAAAGGTCTTTCACATAATCTGACCATGCGTATAAAAATCTGATCATTTTCTATTATGATTTTGCCACGTATGTTTATTAGGCAACCCATTGATGTGTGTGTGTTCTTTTATTAGTGATTTCATGAATTATGCTGTGCATTAATTTGGCATTCCATGTGTTGTATTGGTTTTCAATTTTCCTGCAAGTTTCCTTAAGCCATGCTTCTTATGCCTCTTTTCACAATTTCTTAATTTTGCTGTGAATCTCTTCTTGTATTCTTGTTTGTTTATTTCTTCTTATTTCAATTAATTTTAAGATGTTTTCCGTCATCTATTTCTTACGTCCCAGCATCTTAATATTTGGGATAATTGTTTCTGCAGCCTCGCATCATAGCATCGCCAAGGATCCATATATGTGTAGCAGAATTACACATTCTAGAAACAATCATGTGTCGGTATGTTTTCTCATTGTTGAAATGTAACCAGAGCAGAAACTTATTTTGATTGTTCTTTTTTTCCATTTCCAACTAACATGCTCACGGGCCCTCCAAAGTTTTACGCACTAATCCGAGAAGTCTATACTTCGCTACACCACTTCAGGAACACGAGGGGATATTCACCATCATTTTCTTATTTGTGAAAACTGTGCCGCGAATCGAATTAGGTCTGCACTAACCAATTGCAGGGGGCCTTACCTAAAATCTTCTCTGCCCCCCCCCCCCCACACACAAACAAACACACACACACACACACACTCACACTCACGCACACGCACACACACACACCCTCCCCCTTCCAATCGTTATTATTTTTTGGCCGTTTACTGTTTCTGATTAGAAACATTAGCCATCCACTTTGGGTGATTAGAAATGTGGCCAACAACTGTGGGTGAGCAGTATACTGATGATTACTTGTGTTAATTTCTGCAGAAATGCCAGAATATACATTCGATTGACATATTCTATTATAGGGCCAAGACTACAATGATAGCTGAGGACAACTTCATGAAGGCTCAGGACTTTCAAGTATGTACTACTGTTGCTGTTAACGTCATCGTTGACTTCATGTTCAACCTTGCACTGTAACATTCTAGACTCCGCATTTTTATAGACAATTGCTTCTACTATTGATTCTGCTGCTGCTGCTGCTACTGCTGCTGCTGCAGCTACTACTACAGCTGCTGTTGCTACTACTACTACTACTGTTATTGTTTTCGCTACTATTATTTGACATACTATTACTACTACTGCAGCGAATACTACTAATACTGCTGCTATTACAACAACTGCTGCTGAATATGCTACTGTTGTTTTTTGCTGTTGTCCACTGCTACTGTTGCTTCTGCTGCTGCAGCCACTTCGGCTTCTACTACTACTGCTGATGCTGCTACTACTATTGCTGCTTCTGCTGCTCATACTAGTACTGTTGCTGACATTGCTGCTACAAACTCTTTGAGTGAATCACAGATGGCTGAAGAAGAAGGGGAAGAGGAGAACTGCAATAATTAACTCTACGCCTCACTAACTCTACGTCGGGCATATTTGATGTAGTTCTCTGTGTTAAAGCTAGCTCCGTGGCGAAGGGATCACGGACGCAGTTCGTAATCCCGCATGCCGCATTCGAAACACAGCTGCGAGAGATTTGGCAGCAGACCGCCTTTTTTTTTTAATGAACATGGTATGAGTGCAGGTCGTTCAGAAAGCAATGTCAAACTACTGAACGTAAATTTACCAAGAGATCATAAACAGCCAAACAATACTGGAGTTGACTGCTACGTCCTGTAAAGGATATGCAACTAACTAACTCTGTGTTGCCGGTTTCCCTGGTCTAGGGGTTACACGAATTTCTCCGTAATCCCGTATACTCTCGTAAGTAACGTGATGTGCGCGAGAATTGGTAGCGGTTCTCTCCGCGTCGGTAACTTACGGGGTATGTGAGCCGGTCGCTCAAGAAATCAATGGCAAACTACTGAGCATAATCTTGCCAAGAAATCAACAATCAGCTGAAAGATGCCGGTGTTGACAGCGATGTCATGTAAAGGATATGCGAAAGAGAAAAAAAAAACTGTTAAAAGAGCCGTTGTAGAGTAGGGGATAGTACACTGGATAAGCGTATCTTCTGGTTACTTACGACTCATAGGTCCATTGTTCAGTACTTTGAAACGGCCGCTAGAAAAGTAACTAATCGATTATCTCTGTGGTGATAGCATCTGATATGAATACATCAAAATATCTGGGTGAAGATGGCAAATGACAGTTGACACGACTCTCCGTTTAGTCTCTGGGCGGTTTAAAGTGAAGAATGGCGATGGTCACAGACTCGCGCTGACTTTTCATATTTCCGTTACCGGACAGCATGGTTTCATATTCCCAATTGCGATAGCTATCGTGAAGTTTCCTTTTACAAACCTGGGTTAAATCATTACCTACTCACGAAGATTACCCTCTTTGATCAACAATAATCTTCAAATTAATATTCTTTTAATAAGTTTATTGATCTAAGACAGTGATGGACCCTAATATAACGTCTATTTGAGGTTGAAAGAGGTATGGGTAATCGAATGGGGGGAGGGGGGTGGACATTCGTACACTGAGCCGCTGACATCGCCATATTTTATGCAGTTAGAACAATTAAATATGAGCTAAAATTGCCAACAGCAATTAAATATGAGTTTTAATGGATCAAACTGCGAACAACAAATAAATATGAGTCTTAACTAATCAAACTGCCAAATATAACAAGGAGAAGTGTGTTTTGAATCTGACAAATTGCAGCTGAAATTGTCGGCACACCCTAGGATGAATATGTCAATAAATGAACCCTGCCACGATGTATGCTACAATCTGGTAGTTAAGAATTTTACATATAGTGCATGCTCCAGCCAGAGAAATTATACGGATGTTGTCCATTCTAACAAATTTAGAATTAGACACGTCTGACCATTAGTCAAACTGGTCGACAGTTATGCTACAGTTCTCGTCTTCGGCTATTGGGAGACAGCAGTAAATGTCAACGTAATTATTGGTTCCGTGTGCAGCCGTTCCTGGACGCACCCGGGAGCAGATAAAGTTAATCTAGTAGCAAAAATGGAACAGCTTGTTTCTTATTGGTATCCGTAGGGAATGAATAGCTATGATTCATTCACACCCTTGTTGGTTATCGCGTATGAATGATATCACGGTTTCATTATCACTGTGTACCATGCCTAATGTTGTTGTTTGTCCATCGAGAATGATGATGACCATTCATATCATTAAGTGGGTTTGAAAGTTTGGAGCCGTGAGTTCTAAGATGGCTGGCAAGGCCTATTTTGGCTCGAAATGGTCTTTGACAATGTTGGCAAAGAATGCTTGAATGTTCCAAGAGGAGGATCTCCTGCAGTGGTTTTTTCTCTCCAGCCTTTTTTTTCCACAGCTCTTGGTCTTGTTTCCTTCATAAATTACTACACCCTTGCGTAACGATGTACGCCATGAATTTCGGTCTATGGCAGCAGTCTCCCAAGTGTCTTGGTGAATTTCAAAAGCTTTAAGTGGGATCTTAAGAGTGTCTTTAAAGCGTTTCCTCTAGCCGTTTTGGGAGCGTTTCCCAAAACGCAGCTCGCCGTAAAATATGCCTAATATGGTTATCATGTCCCCACACGTATAAATGTCTTTAGTTCGTTTGATGATTGCCCACGCAGCCAGCATGTACTCCGTCTGTTGATTTGTCTTTACCTCTCTCACATTTCACCAGTTGTTATCACGTTCTCCAAGATATCTCGTCTCATAACGGAACTAAAAAACATGACGAGTGGCTTGTCCTATTTCATTTGCCACAGTTGTGGGTTAGGGTCACTTGCATGCATTGTCCATTGTTTTATTCAGAGCGCAATCGTATATATATATATATATATATATATATATATATATATATATATATATATATATATATATATATATATATATATATATATATATATATATATATATATATATATATATATATATATCATAATGTTCCGTTCCTGTGAAAGTGAATATCACACAAACTTCTACTCACTGTCTCATGTGAAAAGTGGAACAAACAGGAGTCTCGACAAAGCAACAGCCGGCAAAGGCATATCATGCATAAAGCCGATGCCAGAATGCCAACACAACGTCCGACAGCTCATTGTCGATGGAAGAGGCAGTCACTATTAAACCAGCAGCCACACATTACTGCATAAGGCAAACCCAGTTAGTTCTGCAACCAGCCGGTCGCCATTTATTTAAACATGCAGTTTACGATACAAACACTCGCATACAGATGTAAAAGCACTCCACACGAAATTCACAGCTCGCAGTGTCGCTCCACACATTAAACTCAGTAGTTGTTCGACGGAACTATAAATGATTGTTAAACTATGCATATCCTACTTCTTCTGCCCTGTATTGCCAAGTGTATACTGCTATAGAAGGATGCTGAGAAGATCAGTGGCACATAAATATAGTACTTGACTGCTTTAATCTGTAGTTGATAATCTACTTTCTTTAAATGATCAGGGAAGCTGGAAAACGTCTCTCCAACGTAAACATTAAATAGGAATAGGGACAATAAAAGTCCTTGAGGGAAGATTCCAGAAACCTTGTTATCATGGCATATGGGATATTAATGACCTACGCAAGACAATAAACATCTATGAATTTGTCCGGAGTGCAATGTTGATACCCCAAAAGATCACATATAAATTGCATTAACATTACTTTATTAAGACATGCTTGACTTCTGCAATCAAGTATTCAAAACATAGAAAAAAACATAATGAGATTAACTGTAAGGTACTTAACTGAGTCTCCAGTAGACTAAAAATGTGTTCAATATTGTCGCCACAGTTAACCTAATGTAATATGTGTGTTCTATACCAAGGTGTGCGTGACCATCATAGAGGCCCGACAGCTGGCAGGACTCAACATGGACCCAGTTGTGTGTGTACAGGTAGGCGACCAAAAGAAGTACACCAGTGTCAAGGAATCAACCAACTGTCCCTATTTCAACGAGGTATGTCCGTCGTACACGTTTTTTATATGTATGTATCTGTGTTGTTTGAAAGTGGAGCTTACCCTTGCTTTATTTGGAACCTGACATTCATAAAGATAATGTTGAATCTGTTAACATCTGAAACTTGCAGTCTTGGAGCATCCTTGGTCTCATTAGACTTATATAAAACAAGCTTAGCATACTCTGCCGCTCAGCTGTGGAACAATCTTCCACAAGAAATAAAAGACACCGCCAATCTATATACATACACTCGGAACCTGTTTGAACACTACCTCAGTACAGACTGCATTCCCCTATAAACAAACAAAAAACAACAACAAAGACAATAATAATGGCAAATTATCTCAAAGGACAACTAGCCAAAAAACATTTCCATACATATGACACCTTCCTTAGGTATTTATAATGCCCATGTTAAACATTGCCTCAGTGAGTCATCTATTATTGATTATTTTTCATGCGTTTTAATGCTTATTGTTCTTGTGTCGTCACAGATTTGCTTCATAAGGATGTTGAGTGAAAGAATGTATGTGAGGGAATAGAGAAGAAGGGCAGAATGTCAGACGGGCCTGCGTGCCTAATTCTTAACCCTTTGAACATAAAGAATATTCGTTCGTTCGTTCGTTCGTTCGTTCACCTATGCATCATACACACTGGGCGGATTACCGTGTCTTCTTTCACACTAGATGCATTACCGTGTCTTCATTCACTCTAGACACATTACCTCGTCTGTATTCACACTAGACACATTACCCCGTCTTCATTCACTCTAGACACATTACCCCGTCCTCATTCACTCAAGACATATTACCCCGTCCTCATTTATACTAGACACATTACCCCGTCCTCATTCACACCAGACACATTACCCCGTCTTCATTCACTCTAGACACATTACCGTGGCTTCATTCACACTGGACACATTACCGTGTCTTCATTCACTCTAGACACATTACCCCGTCTGTATTCACACTAGACACATTACCCCGTCTTCATTCACTCTAGACACATTACCCCGTCCTCATTCACTCTGGAAACATTACCCCATCCTCATTAGCTCTAGACATATTACTCCGTCCTCATTCATACTAGACACATTACCCCGTCTTCATTCACTCTAGACACGTTACCCAGTTTTCATTCACTCTGGACACATTATCATGTCTTCATTCACACTAGACACATTACCGTGTCTTCATTCACACTAGACACATTACCGTGTCTTCATTCACACTAGACACATTACCGTGTCTTAATTCACATTTTACACATTACCGTGTCTTCATTCACATTTTACACATTACCCCGTCTTCATTCACTCTGGACACATTACCCAGTTTTCATTCACTCTGGACACATTATCATGTCTTCATTCACACTAGACACATTACCGTGTCTTCATTCACACTAGACACATTACCGTGTCTTCATTCACATAGACACATTACCGTGTCTTCATTCACATTTTACACATTACCGTGTCTTCATTAACACTACATGTATTTCAGAATCATCATTCACACTACTACATTACACGGCAATCATCATTCACGCTACATATATTACAGAATAATCTTTCACACTAGATACATTGCCGTGTCATCAATCACCATTCTGTTATCAGTCAAGCTAGATACATTATCGTGTCATCATTCACACTAAATGCATTCCCGTGTCATCATTCATGCTAGATAAATTACCGTGCCAACATTCAATCTAACTATATTAATTACCGTGTCAAAGTGTATGCTACATTATTCATCGTGTATTTAGCCACATTCAATACATTGCATCATTGGCTTGTCTGCCCTGTCGTTTATCGTGAACAGCTGCTGGTGCAGCGATTAGGATAGTGGTCTCATAGATCAAGATGCACATATGTTATGTACCCAAGGTGGAAGAAAACTCTTGTCCTGTGCTACAATTGCTGGAGCTTTTATTCCTTAGCCTGGTCCCGTCTCTCGGCAGACACCGGTAACAATACAGTGTGCTGTATTAAGTGTGGTTTTACTTGCTTGACCTGTTTTTGTACGTTCAGCATCCCCGCTAAAGGGATAGTTTGTTTTTACTTGACCGTTCTGAATGTTCAGCATCCGCGTTAAAGGGATAGTTTGTGTTTACTTGACCCGTCTGCATGTTCAGTAACTACGCTAAAGGGATAGTTTGTTTTTACTTGGCCCTGTTGTCAGCATTCCAGCTAATGGGATAGTTTGTGTTTTCTTTTTTCGCCTCTTTTCCCCCATTCAAGGATAGACCCTCCATCACCTCACTCCAACCTGTCACATCATTAGATACCCTACGCAGCTCTGTCAATGTCCTCCTCATATTATTCATTTCTGTATCTACTTCTCTTCTCATTGTGTTTTAAAGTCTTCTTCTATTTCTTTTGCCCATTGAATTTCAAAAGCCTTTCTAGTTATACTATTCTCGGATCTTCTCAATGTGTGCCATATGCACAATAAAAGCAATTGCATCACTGTGGGTAGCATTTTCCGTATGAGAACAGCACTGTTTCACATGTGCTTAGAAACGTTTTCCCTCTTGCCTTCCACCTTGTTTCCCATAATCTCATAAAGCGAATCTCATAGCTGTTTCATCTACTTCACCACCTATGCTTCCTTTCCTAATTCATACATAGTTCTAACATTTTAGATGCCAATTCTGGAAACTTTCCTTGATAAAAGGAAAGAAATCTGACAGGCGGACTTCTTCTCCGCATCACGTCTTATCTCTTCGAGAAAAGCCTCCTTTGCTTCTGGTTAGCTTAGTTATTTTCGTTTTCTTTATGTTTAGTCTTGTTTATAGTTGGTTGAACTTTCTAGCTAGTGTTTCTACGGAAATGGAAGGCAATCTTATGCCCAACCCTTCATCGGCGCCTCTAACGGCATGCATGGTAGATTACAGTGTTACTATTTTTCGCTTTATTGTAGGATCCAGGCAACTCAGGGACGCATTTGTTGTTACTCCACCCGTATCAATGTTCAGTAATGTATCCCCACAAACGGTGACTTCTTTGTTAATATATTATCTCCCACACTGGCCATATCAGTATTTGAGACAAGATTAGAAAGATGAAACATATTACAATGCCTGTTAAGCTCCCATATTTATGGTCACCCTGGTAGGTTATCTTGGGTTTGTCTAGGTTTGTGAGATGGAGGCCTGTTGTCAAAGGAGTGGCGACTGGCGGGGGCATCTAAGGGTACATCACACAAGCATGCTAGGGCCTTGGTGTTCAGACTTGTGGTGCGCTGAATAGAATTGCTGAGAACAATGGCCTAGGTATCGTTTTTCAATCCCGACACCAGGGGTTCGAATTCAGTCTCTCACAGATGATAATTATTAGTTGTTCTTTCACACTACTGATAATTGTCTTCTTAATCAATTACGTGTTTTTACAGTCAAATGATAGTTTTCTCACGCAAATGATAATGTTCGCACTCAGATGATCATTGCTGTGACTACTTTCTCGTTTGCAGTACTTTGTATTCGACTTCCACATGCCTCCGGTGATGCTGTTCGACAAAATCATCAACCTCACGGTAAGTGTCTGTGTACGGTTACCATGACAACGGACTGTGTTGCAGGCGTCACGAGATAGCCGAAAGTAATGAAAGACAAATGAGACAGCGCGCGAAAGCGAGATTCATCTTCATATAGAAAATTAGTTCAGCAAATAGGATAAGTAGTAATTTTTCTCAGTATTGTATGTTTTATTGATTGAAGAAGACAGTAGTGTGTCGAAACCAATCCGGTGTTTCTATAGATTTCTGCAGGATCAAAACGTAGCATGTTTGCCTAAATATTTTACTGGACCATAAGTAACTCAAGAACCTTGTTACACGTCTTATGAGTAGTGGCCATATGGTGCTAGGCCCATATTTGTATAGCTCAGTCTGCACTCGATGGGTGTTGTGGTCAATATCACGCTTTTACTTCCAAAGACATTTTCTGGTAACCATTTTAGGCTGTGTCAACTTGGGAGCAAAGGTCAGTTTTATAAACCCTTCGATGAGGATTCGAACCTATGGCCACAGGGCCGCCAGACGATTGTCTAGCCAATACGCTGCCGCGGCTCCCTTACTTGAAAGATGCAAGTATAATACCGTCCCGTTATATTTTAACACCCAGATTTTTATAATGTCAGTTTTAAAACAAAACGAGGGTAAGACACAACTGCAGGGTTAGTGAGTGTATATAAAGTAAAATTAAAAAAAAAAATAAGATGTAGTAAGCTGCAGAAGGAGTGTATATAAAGCATAGTAAAAAAAAAAGAAGCAAAGGTGGGCGGCATGATACTGATCTCATCACTCATTAATTATACGAGATTATATTTGGTAGTATCGACAGGAAATTCAGTGTGGATTGTGAGCGTACTTGTGACCAGTACATCCTTCAGGTCATCGTCTTGCCTCAAGGCAACAGTTTAGTTGTCCTTGAAGATCTGCTGTATATCAGGATCAGAGAGGTTTTGTGCCCCTTAGCTGTGTCTCGCGCCCTCATATTACAAATTCTTATATAGCTTGTCTTCTCCCCTCTCCATCCAAGCCTAGATTTGAAACCTCCAAGGTGAAGCTTCTGTATGTTAGCTTTTTCATGTCAAGATTCTATCCCCTGTCGGATCGCAAATTCCCTTCCCCTGGGACTTTCTCACATTTTTGGAGGCATTGACGAATGTTTTGATAAATTGGTCAAGATTACGGAGAAATAAATTGTGTTAACATTCTATTGCCAGCTCACTTCAACCAGACTTAATTCTCTTATCTCTGTGGTTTTGTTCCTCTGTTCCTGTAAATTATTCACTTATCTGCTTCAGTGCAGCAATTGATTGTATGTGTACGTATATGTACGAATACGTGATTAAAATGAGCTTGTTTAGTGAACAGACATCACATCAGACAAGAGTACTGCCAATTGTCACTGAACATGGGTGCCCTGTGATATTTACGCACCGCTTGATTCGTGAACAGGCACATGATTGCCCAGTGGAGCATAACAGAAATAGATTCTGTCGAAAAATGTCAAGCTGTGATGTACATTACCGCCTTTGACAATACATTTGCAGATCACCGGGAGACGAACAATATTGCAACACATGAGCAAGACATTGTTGATTGATGGTAGATTCGTTATAATCGTCACATGTCATCAGATTTCAATCACTAGAAGTTCAGATGAATTTAGTTTCTGATGCAATTTTTACTGTCGTGATATTTTTTCGGTACAGTTATCTCAGAAGAGACATAACTTCTGATGGGAGATGCCTTGAGGAAATTAGAACAAGAATTGCCATTGCGAAGGTAGCCTTTTTCAAGATGAACAACATACTGACCAATAAAAAGATATCAATTGAAACGAGAAAAAGAGTGTCGAGGTGCTTCATAGAACCTGTACTTTTCTATGGATGTGAAGCGTGGACAATGAGCAGACACGTTGACAAACATCTGATGGCTGTGGAAATGTAGTTTCTGAGGAAAATGCAAAGAATATCATGGACAGACAGAAAAAACTAATGAACAAGTCCATCTAGAAACAAATGAAGATCGTAAACTGATCAGAGACATTAGACATAGACAGTCAAAATTGTTTGGGCATGTAATGAATTGGAGAACTTGGTGACAACTGGCAAGATCGTAGGGAAGAGATCAAGGGGAAGACCAAGAAGCAAATACCTGGATGGCTTGGCCACGTGGCATAGTCGATACAGAAACACGGAGCTGATCCACGACTCTGGGGATCGAGTTAGATGACAGAACATGCTTATCGGCATGGCACATGATGGATGGATGGATATTTTCCTCTTGAACAATATTTATACTACGTAGCTACGAGTATATCATGTGACATTTTCTCTAATGCCCGTATCATTCCCGTTTAGTCAAGCTAACTTCCGTCTATATACTGGGGCACTCAGACGTGACATGCAACCAGCGAGCCGATTGGTTGGCGGACATGACCGTGATCGAGGTAGAAAGAGCAATGGATGGGCCAAACATCAACAACGTCATATGAGACCCGGGATGGACAGATGACTTTACGGACACTTGTCCAGAGTGAGGGAGATAGCAGTGAAGCAGGGAGCCGCCAGACATGAACATTTTCTCAAAGCAAGTCGCTTGGGCTCCGAAGATTGTTCGATTCACGATTGCAGTTTTCCGGGAATCTCAAGGGGGTCGCCGCTAGAGTTACGGAGTTGGTACTTTGTGCGACACTTTCGGCAGGATCCTCTTGCCTTTAACCCCTTTTTTTTATATTTTGTCAAGAGCACAGGATATTTAACCAACACAGAACTGACACTGTCAGTCGATACACGCTGGCAGCGATGTGAAAGGTACGACCGAGCATCATTTGACCTGTATGGAGTAGAATAATGACGTTCCTCACTGTCACAATTCCCCCGTAACAGCCTTCACGCAATAAGTTAGTCTCCTGGAACAGTGAACTGTAGTGGTCCTCGGTAATGTCTTTCTGTGGCAATTCTTGTAGCATTACTATGACTTTGTATCCATAAAGACTTCCTCAGACTGTTCAACAAACTCATGTAAGAAGATGGGTCATGATGGCTGCTGCAGTCATTGCAAATTTGACGTAGTGAGCCAATACTCGGGTCTTTAGCGCAAGCAATGTGTTTGATTCTCAGTCCTTGCTACCTGCAGTTATAAACAGATAGATGTGCTCTGAGAGCGTACTAGGCTTATCTCTTTAAAAGACTGACATAAATACACTGTACAGTTGAAGCTAGAGAGACAACACTAGGGATCGAATCTGCTGGGTTCAGTAGGCGAAACACTCACGAAAGACAAGACGTGTGTAGGTCTATGCAATACTGGTAGTTGTAGGCTTAATACAGATGAAGCAACAACTTACAGTTGTCAGTAACATTTTCCTACAGAATTATATATCATTTGACAGTCCACTGCAGAAACCCATTGCACTATTTTTATGTGACAAAGAAGCTCAATGCCAATCCTGGACAATGACAGAACAAGAGAAAAGAAAAATCACAACAACAGAAATGAGTTTCCTGAGAAGAGATAATATCAGAAATGAAGAAATCAGAACTAGAGTAGGGGTTAAAGAAGCACTAGATTTTATTAGAAAGCAGCAAGTCAAATGGTTTGGTCATGCAAGTAGGTTACCAGTAAACAGCATACCACAACAAGCAATGATGTACAGACCAGATGGAAACAGAGGAAGAGACCGACGACGTAAACGTTGGACGGGGGGAATAGCAGAGTCCATGGGAATATAGATATATGAAGCCCATAATCGGGCACTCTAACGATGTTTATACTTCACCTCGATACCGCAAGGTACAAGAGGAACATGATGAGATGAGATGAGATGAAAAAAGCTCAAGCACTTTTCTCTGGAGTGATTAATTTTCGAAGATGAAAATAAACTCTGGGTCTCTTTTCTCTTGTGTAATCCTGCGGATAAATTGTCTTCTCCTGGTTTTAAATGTATGTTCTGGCCACTCCAGCTAACTAATCTGCAGAAGGTTGTGCTCGACTGAACTGTCAGTTTGGGATATGCAAGCAGCCTTTAGAAATAAAACAGCAAGGAGGAGGAAAGCAAGACAATAAACCTCAAACGCAAGAGTCCTCGAACTTCATAGCACTTGCTATCGGTATTAGCGCCCGTCTGCAGATTACCTGTCTATTTGATTAATTTACTAGGTTTACTTTATTAAAATCCCTCACTGCAATTATTAACATTGATCCAAATGGAGTCACGAAATGTGTGAACTTGTTGCTTCTATTGCACGTTCAAAGCCTCAGGATATGACTTGCTTTTTTTATTGGGCGTTAGGGGGTATAGAACATCAGAAACGAAACAAACGGTTTATATTTGTAAAACCTCTGTTATAGAGTTGAATATTTAATGTTCAATCTTCTGTTACGGTGGCTCCACTCATCATAATTCAGAGTGTTTGTCATTGCTGTGAATATGTCGTATATGTTGTGTTTGCTGCTTGCTGTATCGCATTTTAAAGACATATATAAATCATATCATGTAGGTATATACATGTTATTGTCAGCAATTTGAATATCACATACTGCACATGATAGATCAGTGATTCTCAACCGGTGGGGAATCCCCCCCCCCCCCCGTGAGGGGTGGGGGGGGGGGGGGATTTTAGGGTTTCTTAAGGGAATTATGATTATTTCAAGATCGCGTTAATACAAAAACCGATTACTTGATATTGTTTTTCCTTCCATACTTTACGGTTCTGTACTTTTCGCCCTTCTGAAATTCATTTTATAACGTAAGTATATCAAATCACGTTTTATGTAAACATGTAGACTTGTTCTAGTATGTGTAATTAAATTTAGCTTCTATTTTTACGTACACTTTGTAGGGGTGGGATGGGGGGAATTTATATGGAGGAAATACGAAAAGGGGCGGGGGGAATGACATATTGAACATATGGCGAAGGGGTGCATGAGCCAAAGAAAGGTTGAGAACCACTGTGATAGATGTTTACCGACAACTCAGTGGTAGTTTTTGTCATTTATAGTTGTCTACCCCTGGATAAGCTGTTCTCAAAGTGTGATCTCTGCCACACAGGATCAGCGAAGCGGAGTTAAAAAAAAGAACGTGGCTCAAATTATTAAAAGAATAAACGGATTTAGAGACTCTTTTCTTAATTTAAATATTACAGAACTTGATGTAAAAATCACTTTATAATTATGTTGCCACTTTAACATCGGCAAAAGTAAAACTAGACATATTACTTCTCGTTGTACCAATGATTTGCTGCTGATGATAACACCTCTTTTTTTGTCCTCCTCTCCCTGTGTTTTCTTCCTCATCTTCGTTTAATTCTTCCTTGTCTTCGCCACATGGCTTGTCGGAAGCCGAAATTGGCTATCATGACGCCCCTATCCTGATTATATCTGATCATTCTCAACATTTCTTCTAGACACCAGTACTCCACTGTCTCAAGTTTGATCACTCATCCTATTACTTGTACTGATCAATCACTAACCACGAAATCCATTTTTTTTTGTGATGCAGACATGTCATTTAAATGTAGAAAAACTAATAATGATAGTTGTTTAATAAAAATCATTGTCACAAGTGTGGTTATTGTAAGGCTTTCCTTGCATTTTGTACTCAATTAAAGCATTCCTTGCTTTCCATCCGCAATTGAAGCAATACTTGCTTCGTATACGCAATTAAGGCATTCCTTGCTTTCTGTACTTAAGCAAGTAATCATCTTCAAGTGCGGTCCATGGAAGACATGGAATTGGCGGTCCTAGGCGCAATGTATTAGCAATAGTTTTTAATTCAGTTGCCTTTAAGTACAAATGGACACATATAAACATTCAGTACACTACTATAAGATACTATTACGAATACTTATGCAACAGTTCACTACGAATAGGTATTCTTAACACATTATAACAATTTTCTCCCATTGGACATCACACACATAATTTCAATCGAATGTGTCTTCTCTTATAAGCATTTCCGTGTTTGCTTTCTATATTTTAGTGCTTGTTTTATGTACCTAGAAACTACTTATTTACAGAACATTTAAATTTACAAATCACTGGATATCCCAACAAAGACACCAATCGAATGTATCTTTTCTTATAAGCATTTCCATGTCTCTTTTCTATACCTTCAAGCTATTTTGCAGACATCTTAAGTGTGTGTTTTGTATACCTAGAAACTACTTGCTTACAGAATAGTGTAATGCTTGTTTTCTATACCCTAGAAATTAATTGATTACAGGCGTCTAATGCCTGTTTTCTGTACCTAGAAACTACTTGTATAAGAATATTTCAGTGTATGTTTTCTATACCTAGAAACTACTTGAGTACATAATTTTTCAATCGTTCTTGTCTACCAATGAACTGTGGTAGCGTAATGATTAAAGGGCTTGCCTTCGAAGTCAGCGGCCCAGGATCAATTCTCAGCAATCACATGATACTTTCCCTGACCAGTACGGCTCTGGGTGGACGCTTCCTCTTAAAATGGAAACTAAATACATTTCAGAAATTGTGATTTTCTGGAAGGGAAATCTTCGAGGAAGAGAGCTAACCATCCGACCTTATACTACCGTTGCGTAAAACATGTGACGGTCAAACACTTACACCTCAATGGTAGTATCTATGAGGTCAGCATGGCCGAATGAATAAGGGCGCTCATTCTTCAAATCCGAGGTAGCAGGTTCAATCCCTACATCGGTCAGTTGGGTTAAAATGTTGACTTTTCGTCTTGGGGATGTACATTACACAAGTACATCTGAAGTCGGAGTGGGTTTGCCTGATGGCGAGGGACACTGGTAATAGGGACAGCTAATCCACATTTAAAATCAGTCCAGTGCACTAGAAGTAGTAGAACGTATATGGACTACGCTTGAGTTCAAAGCGAGAGAAAACAAAAATGGCAATTTCTGCCATTCGACCACCTATACCTGTTTTCGATTACCAAGCTTGATTCCCAACACCGACTGAGCTCCACCAATTATGGCGCTTTGAGTGAAGCAAGACTAATTATTGATAGTACTCATGTGGTTGATGGTGTGAGGTATTTATGTGGATGTGTGTTTGTATTTATAGATTTCTATTCTAGAGTCAACATTTATAGAATTCTCAACATTGTTGTATTTTTAATTATTGTTTCGGTAGACTTCTATACAACTAATTTTATTATAATCAGTTATCTACAAAATACCTTTCAATGTCTCCTATACAAGAAGGTAAATAAGTTTGATATGTAAAGTCTCATTCAGAGAATAATACAGAAATCGTTAGAGATGCTTTGTAGTGTTATATTTTTAGCTGCGTCTGTGGGCCACATGACTCTCATAATCGATATATGTGTTAATTTACTTCATTGTTCCTTTCCTCGGAAATTATGTTGCTGTTTAGTTGATAGCTAGCTTCATGGCAACATCAATAATAATAATAATAATAATAATAATAATAATAATAATAATAATAATAATAATAATTTTAATAACTGTTCATCTAATTCTTTTATCCGAGACAGTTATTAGAATATCAACTAACATTTAAGTAAAAACACTTTACTGTAAACACTCTTGATGGATATGAGCGAATAATTTGTCAGATAGTGGCTGAGATGCCCAAACCACCAAATGAATATCCTCTTCTTAGGGTTCATGCTGTGTGGAGTTCGTGATCAAGTCTGTCAACAGCCTTCTTTCTCTTGCGCTGCCAGTCATTTCTGAAACTGATGTTCCTCCATGCCTTGATGTCAAACTGTCCAGCATCTTCTCTCTGGGTCTTCCCTGTCAACCTTCCCTCTAACTTCCTCGTTGTGACAAAATGCTCCAAATTTCCCCTTCTCATGACATGCCCAAGGAATGTGGACTGTCTTCTTCTGATACGAGTAACCATTTCTCTTATGAGTTAACTTCTTTAAAGATATCTTCACTACTCTCTCTCTCTCTCTCTCTCTCTCTCTCTCTCTCTCTCTCTCTCTCTCTCTCTCTCTCTCTCTCTCTCCGTCCACGGTATTCTCATCATTTTTCTATAAACCCACATCCCCACAGCTTCCACACAATTCCACGCTTGTCTCCTAATTGTCCATGATTCGCTTCTATACAAAATGTAAGTAAATATGATGTAACAATACCCTTTCCAATCTTTTTACCTGTTTTTTAACAGTATTTAACGTAAATATGCTTAATACACAACATGCACTGCAGTTTTATAGATGTGCTAGTAACACTATTTAATCACTGGAATGAATAGAACTGTCGCTTGAGCTCGCACAATAGATAGAACGCTTGTGTCATGTGGTCTTTGATGCCATGTATTTTGTTGTTGTCTTAGGTTCTGCACTCTAGAAATATCATGCGAGCGGGCACCATTGTTGGCAGCTACAAGTTCGATGCTGCAGCTGTGTATAGAATGACTGGTAGTAGCCATTGCATGTTCACCCTTTTCTATTCTAATTTACATTTTTTCTTCACTGCACGCTTTGCTTGGATGTTACAGCACAACCTTTTGTTTTAGGCGTGCACGGGTAGGTACAAGAGCTCTTCATGGAGGTGCTCAATAAATAGCCATGTGACAACTATAGTAGGGTGTCCTGTTTAAAGGTTGCACCAATATTGACCAATTGTTTTAGTTACCAGCCGGTCTCTCTGGTCAAGGAGTTATACGACTTTCTCCTTAATCCCGTATACTCTCGTGAGTAACATGATGTGCGCTAGAATCGGTAGCGGTTCTCTCCGCGTCGGTAACTTACGGGGTATGTGAGCCGGCCGCTCAGAAAGCAATGGCAAACTACTGAGCGTAATCTTGCCAAGAAACCAACACGTAGGCTAACGTTAATGTGCAGTTACTATACTCTGGAAAAACAAATACGTAAAGAGCACCAAGCATACCTTAAACATACACCCGTGCTTTAACACAAGAGATGCAGTCTTGGGCATTGCTGGCCACACAAAGAAGATACAGGAACATCTGTATAATCAGAGGACATACTAGGCAACATCCAACGTGAAAGTTACTACACAAAGACAGTTTGACCCATCACATAAATAATTGATTGTCACTGCCTTGTGTATTGTCATTTCCTTTATGAGATTCTAACTGAATAATAATAATACATCTGTGCAATACGACAATGCTTTCTAAACAGTTCCAGAAAGTTCTGCACGGCATGACGCTCACGGCTGACGCGTACATTTCATACAGTGTGTCTGACTTGTTACTTGTAATTGTATCTTGCATTGTTGTATATATCATCTAGAGGAGGACTCGTGAATTAAAATATTTCTTTGAATTGAAACTCAATTAAATTAGATCGGTAGTCTGTGGGTAGTTATATGGCGCCAGATATAAATACTAAATATTGCCACGCTTGGATTTTCTTCAAGCCAATTATGGTAATAACAAGATAGAGGGTTCTTTGGAGAGCCTTGCTCATCATGGCCCGCCGGAAAGACTTACGGTGCTTCATCAGTTCCCCCGACTCGTGCATTTTGATGCTCAGTGTGTCTTAATCTCCCGTGACCACGTTTGTGTTTGTTGACTACTGCCTCTTTATCCAAGAACCATGGCTTTCATGTGTGTTCCTTCTAATATGGTAACACTAACACATACACATACATCAGCACTTAACTCCATTGCTTGTGTATGCTAGAAGGGATTTGACAAGACTGAGACAACACGGACCTTGTCAGCCACCACGCAGTGTTCAGACACAGTGGTTTTTGTGAAAAGAGATATAGGGGAAGACAGTAAGAGAACATTTTTGACAGTCTTGTGTCATTGGAGGGAAGGGGGTCAACACATGAATTGGTCCATGCCGTCTTAGATCAGAATTTGTGGAGAATCATAATCGACCACTCCAGCCGGCAGGCACTGAATGATGATGATGATGATGATGATGATGATGATTATGAGATAAAGATCTTACACGATCTTAGATCTTCTTAGATATTATCTTATGAGTCTTACACATCTCAGTTTTCCTGGTGTGTGACCGGATTCTTAACCCATCGGTATCTGCTTCTGGTTACAGCACTATTTCCCCCAACTTCATTGTGTTTGTTTGGAATCAGCCCATATCTGCAACTTTGTTTCTTGCATGAACTGCGCTGTCTTGTGCGAGTTCTGCAGGCTTCCGTTGTAGACCTCTAGGCTGTGTCACCAGCTGGTAGAACAGACTGTTCTCACCTGTACTTGGTACAGTGTTGTAGTAGCTGATATATAGTTTTCAATGCTTGGCCACATGTACACATTGCTATAGACCCTATTTTCAGCTTTGTGTACATAACAAAGGGTTTGAAAGGTAAGAGGGTCGACTTCATTGCACCGGCTTTTATCCCATATTGCTCGGTCTCTTTTCGCTTGCCCAAAGCGTCGCACAATGCATGAACTCCATAGGCCCAGCGACGACCGCCAGGAGTCTCCGTGAAAATTGCACATGTGAACCGAACTACATAGTCCGCAATCTTCGGGGCGCGACGCAGGGGGCGTGACCACTTATTTTTCTGTATATAACCTGTTCTTTTCGTTTTCGAGTTGCATCATTCGGTTGGCCATTGAATGTTTATCGGAGACCGGGGGGGGGGGGGCGTGGGTGGTTGCAGGGGCTACGCAGTCCGTGTTCCGTGCCACGATTTCAGCAGGTGATTAGCTGCTCTGTGCCATGATTTCAGCAGGTGATTACCTGCTCTGTGCCACGATTTCAGCAGGTGATTAGCTGCTCTGTGCCACGATTTCAGCAGGTGATTAGCTGCTCTGTGCCACGATTTCAGCAGGTGATTAGCTGCTCTGTGCCATGATTTCAGCAGGTGATTAGCTGCTCTGTGAGAGAGACCAAGCTGTATGGGATAACACGCGGTACAATGAAGTGGAACCTCTTATCTCTTAATCAGTTTTTGAACAACAAAGAATAGACCGTTCCTGGTTGATTCTTTGTTGAACACCTTATACTAGTTTAGCATGACCTTATCTGTGGTAGAGTGTAGCAAAGAATCCTGATTTCATTGCACTGTGGCCTAAAGCTTACTTCCTGCCTGTTAGGCTCACCACAGAGTTATTATTGCCTTAAAAGAAGAGTTATGAAATAATAAACACGGGAGAACGTTCTTTGTAATTTTAAGGATATATTATTGTGTTAGCATGTAGTCCTCCTCTCGTTGACCGCAGTAATACATCAAGTATTGATTTAAAGTTTGCACTGCCATTTCTTCATTGGTTTTTGCACGTTTTAATCCATCTCTGCCGCTATATGAAATTGCATATTTTTTTTCATTGCTTGGGATTTCTTTGAATTGAGCTGCACGTTCTAGTTTGCATGGACCTTTGAACATTGTGTAATAAACAACAGATATTTGACACCGGATTAATCTCCCCAAATATTTGCAGATCAGATTTGACCATAATAGTTTTAACAAAAAAGAAAAAGAAAAAAAAAAGAAATGAATGAATAATGGAATAATGCGTATCGCACAGAACAATCAGCTCATTGAGTCACATTACCTAACTTTCATTCATTCAATCAGTAGCATGTCCTTTGCAGAACCTCGCTCCCATAACAACCTTCCGGAAAACTTCTCGATCACAAGCAAGATGCCCCTCGTCCGATATATCCATCTGGAGATCTTCCACCACATCCTGCACTTATCTTCTCTTTGGCCTTCCTCTTCCTCTCTTCCCAGGCATATACACCTCCATTATTGTTCTCTCCAAACGTTTATGATGTTTCAGGTGACTAAACTATATCGATTTTCTTTGTTTTATCGTCTTTAATAGCCAACCTTCTTCAATATTCAGCTCTTGAAGTATGGATACATTTGTTCTTTTCTTTACCCCAGGCATTCTTAGAACCTGTCTATAACATTTATATTCAAAGGCATTTATGCGCTGCTCAGCTTGTTTAGTAAGTGTCACGGTCTCACAGACGTATGTTGTAAAGGGAAAGATGCATGCTCTTAAAAATCTAATTTTTGTAGTTCTTTCTGTCCAACTCCTTAATTTATTCAATTGTTTTAGTCTTTGGAGAGCACTTGATACTCGTCGTTTAATTTCTGTCACTGTGTTCACCATTGTTGGTAATCAATGATCCAAGATATTCAAAATTTCCATCACTTCCAATCTTTCCTCATTAACATATATTTCTTTCTCCGTTGTAGTTTTATCTGTATGCATTATCTTTGTTTTTGCTATGTTAAGATATAAGTTGTGATTTTAACTATTTCTTTGAATTGATGTTATTAAGTTTTCTATACCATTCTGTGATTGAGATAGTAATACTGTATCATCAACATATCGAATATCTGGTATTTCATCTCCACCGATATTTAGGGTATCATATTGCTCCCTGATTATATCATCTCTGACATTTCTCAGTATATTTTCGGCGTACATGTTAAACAAATAGGGTGACAGCACACAGCCCTGACGGACTCCTTGCTTGATGTCAAACCAATCTGATGTCTCGCCATCTATTCTAACCGCTGCTTGTTGGTCTAGATAGAGCATTTTTATGAGTTGTACTACATGTGATGGAAAGCCCATATTCCTCATGATTTCCCAAAGTTTCTGATGTTGTACACAGTCAAATGCCTTTGAATAATCCACAAAACATGAGAATATGTTTACATTAAATTCTCTGCACTTCTCTATTATTAAACGCATGTTGAGTATGTGATCTCTTGTTCCTCTTCCTTGTCTAAATCCAGCTTGAACCACGTTAATCTCTTCTTCCATTTTCTTACGAAGTCTTCCCATTATGATTTTTAGTAGAATTTTACTTGCATGACTGATCAGGGCAACAGTTCTATAGTTGGTGCATAATTTCAGGTTGCCCTTTTTGGTATTGGAATGAAGATAGTTCTCTTCCAATCTTTTGGCCATATACCATATTTCCATATCTTTTTACATAATGCGTGATAGATTTGTATGCTTTCTTCTCCTCCCGCTTTAATTAGTTCAGCTGGTATCTCATCACATCCTGGTGATTTACCATTCTTCAGGTTCTTTATTGCCCATGCAATTTCATCTAATGAGGGTTCAGGTTCTGTCTCTGCTGTCATTGGTTCATGTATATCATTCATATCCTCACAGTCATTCATATCATACATTCCACTGCAGTATTCCTGCCATCTTTCTAGAATTTGTCTAGATTCTGTTAAGGTATTTCCCAACTTGTCACAGATAACATTTAATTGAGGTTGAACATTTCTTGTCAATAACTTCATTTCTTTGAACATTTCGTAATCTCTTCCATTCTTATGATATTGCTCTATTTTAATACAACAATCTTGTATATATTGGTTTTTGTCCTTTCTTGTGTTCTTTCTTATTTCTCGTGTTAAAGATTTATACTTCATCCTACTGTTATCGGTTTCTCCTTTCTTTTTCAGTTCCCTTCGTTGTTTTATTAATTCTAACGTGCATGGTGTAATCCATGCCTTATGTTGCTTAGTCCTGGTCAGAATTAAATCTTTGGCTGCTGTTATCAAGATATCTCTAGCTTGTACTGCTAGTTCATCAGGTGTCATTTCCTCTTGTACAGATATCACGACCCCAAAACGATTAATCACTTTTACGTTGTTTGCATCTGGTATTTTTGTGAGATCAAAACGAAGTGGCCTTGGTCCTCGGGTAAGCTTTTTGAGTTTTAATTTCAGATCTGCTTCTAATAACTGATGATCTGTATCATAGTCTGCACTTCATAGGGGTTTTGCAGATGTTATGCTTGATCTCCATCTTCTTTATATTAACATATAATCTATCTGATTTTTGGAAATACTGTCAGGGATTTCCATGTGAAGAGTCTTCTTGGATGTTGTTCAAAAAGTGTGTTGGATATATTTAACTCATTTCCTATGCAAAATTCAATTAATTTCCCACCTGCACCATTTCTATTTCCCAATCCAAATTTTCCTAAAACGTGTCTCTCATTTTCAGCTCTTCCTGCACCTACTTAAGCATTACAATCTCCAATTATTATTGTTATATCATTATGACCAATCTTATTTAATGTGTCTTGCAGTGTGCTGTAAAACTCTTCAATTTCGTCCTCTTTTGCTGTTGAAGTATATATACCTGTATGAGAGTTGTGATTTTGGACGTCTTTTAAGTCTGATAGTAAGGATTCTTTCACTAACTGGGTTATATCCAATTAAAATCTTTGCAGTTGTTTTATCTAAACAAAATGTCACTCCGCTTTGGCCTCCGACGTCTCTACCAGAATATATGAAATGGCATCCACTTTCATTTGTAAAATGTCCCTTGCCTCTCCAGCGATGCTCACCAATTCCTAAAATTTGAATATTTAACCTTTCAATCTCATCACATATTACTTTAAGCTTTCCCTCATACAGACTGCTCACATTCCACGTTCCTATTCTCACTCTCCTTTTTAGTCTAACACAGGGGATTTCCTTGGTAACACAGTCAGGATTAACTCCGTCATCACGATTACTAGTACTGGTCCCTGTGTCACACTCTTCCCCAGTGTTATCTGATCTGCCTGGCCTAGGGGACTCGCCACCAGATCTCTTTCTTATTATGTTTTTTTTTTCATGGCTATATTATAATAGGTAGACTAAGAAATAACATAGGACTATAAATTTCAGGAACGTAAGCTGCGCTCCCTGGCGAAAAGATTATTGCCTTTCTCCGTAATCCCGTATATCCGCGTAGGGTAACGCAGCTACGCGAGATTCAGTAGCGCATCGCGCCGCGTTGGGGTATGTGAGCCGGTCGCTCAGAAAGCAATGGCAAACTACTGAGTGTAAACTTGCCATGACATCAACAACAGTGGTAAACTGCTGGTGTTGACAGCGATGTCCTGTAAATGGCATATGCGAAGAAATAAACAGAAGAAAAAAAATTCGGGTGTGTAGCAAATAAAGGAGCAATGACGACATTTCATTTTATAGTCGCTTGTGAAAGGATTATACAAATGCAAACAAAATAATGTTTATAGACTATTTAAAAGCTATTGGGTAAGTGAAATATCAAAACTTTCTCGGCATCTTGTATGAACTCAGTATCAATAGGAAAAGTCTTAAGTCTTAAGTGCAATATTGAGTGCAACATTCGTCTGTCCGAGGACTTAGTAACTTGGGAGCAATTAAAAGTTAGACAATGACGTGTTTTATCAGCTTATCTTTTCAACACTCATAGAGAAAAATGACTCAGAAACTTCAATGTTACGGTAGTCTATTGTTTTTATTTTAGCTCACTGAATATAGGACATTGTTAGTAGTGATCTTACCGAGTCCACAAGTGCATAGTAGTGTAGCAGACTCACTCTTCTCATGCAATGTTTGTACTACAAGCTCCAGAGTACGGTCATCTTCTACAATTACGACGTTTAAGTAGTGGATATCTTCCCATAGTGGTGTACGCGAACACGAAAAAGAACATAAACTTCCAAAGTAGAGGTATGTGAGCAAAAGTGGCGAATTCTGATACCACGAGAAAATAACAAGAGAGTCATGCAGACTCTCAGAAAGAACAGAACCATGCGACCATTCATTGAACCAGGGCTGAGCTTACACTGACTGAATGAACACATGTACTGGCTCATTCAATGTTAATTGCTCGTTCTATTAGAGCAATTCATCAAACTTCAAGTTAGCTGTCCTGCTCAGTCGTGCACCTCATCCTTATTTTGTTGTTTATATTCGGCTCCGTGGCGAAGGTGTTATGCACGCAGTTCGTAATCCCGAATACTTGCGTTCGAAACACAGCTGCGGGCAATTTAGCAGCAGATCGCATTGGGTTGGATTTTTTACGAAATGGTATGGGTGCCGGTCGTTCAGAAGGCAATGGACAACTCCATCCATCCATCATGTGCCATGCCGGTAAGCGTGGGCGGTCATGTTCTGCCATCTCATTCGATCACCAGAGTCGTGGATCAGCTCCGTGTTTCTGTCTCGACCATGCCACAAGGCCAAGCCATCCAGGTACTTGCTTCTAGGTCTTCCCCTTGGTCTGTTCCCCTCGATCTTACCAGTTATGGACAACTACTGAACGTAAACTTGCCAAGAGATCACAACAGCAAAAACGCTGATGTTGACTGCGACGTCCTGTAAAGGATATGCAACTAACTATATTCACGTATAAGTACAGCATCCATGTACACGCCGTCAAGTGTGTTGGGTACACGATGTTAAATAATAGATTGATCGGGACTTCATGGGTGATGGGGTCATGGGTGATGGGATCAATAACATGCCTGCAGCCTTTATCCCCGGGACATTTCCTGATACGCTTATTATGTTAAGTCAACCTGAGATCCCAGGCCAGTTTTAAGCATCTGCCTCGGCAGGGATTCGAACATACGACTACCGAGGCGTCAGACAAGCCTGCTAGCCGTTGCGCTTCCGCGACTTCCTTATCAGCGTGTGCTCCCTCACAAACATGGGGCACCAGGTGTGTTGGTTGTAGAAATGTGTATGGAAAGTCTGAGCAGAGTTCGTTGTAAACCAGTGGACAGTAAGCTCTAAGGTCCTAACTCCTAGTGTGTGCACAGTGTGTCCCCTCTTTCTCAGGTTTCTCAGTCCGGCAGAATTCTCAAGATGTCTCGGGTGCTGGGTGTCTACAAAATCGATGTTGCCACCGTGTACTCACAGAAAGGTATGCACACATTTATGTCACAAATAATTAGTTGTTTCATCGACAGCGAAGCATCATAGCCGACAATATTTCATTCTGAAAGATAATACGCTAGATTACCCCCACTTAAGACTGTTCAAATCCCATTTCTTAGCTTCTACTGTTATGTGTGCGTGTGTGCGTGCGTGCGTGTGTGCGTGTGTGTGTGGGTGTGTTTTGTTTGTTTGTTTCTTTGTTTCTTTGTTTGTTTGTTTGGGTTTGTATTGTGACTTTATCGTTTATCCTAAATTACAGATCATCAGTTAATTATTATGATTATTGCCAAGTAAATTACAGACAGCCATTAGGGGTTGAGTGTGATTTTAACGTCCTGCAAAGAACATGCAATTAGTAATATTACATTTTCGTGATCCCTGATCCTAGGTGAGAATAGGTCAAGGTCAACACATCATGCATGTACTTTAGTCCATTATAAAGTAATTTGGCTCGGTCATCTCCCTTATCAACTACCCTTTTTGTGTCTTCAGCAGTAAAATATATGGTTTAATGTTTAAAGCGTCAGGAATGCAACAACAACGCTCAAAAGCGGATAATGACCGGAAATAAACTAAGCTGTTAATGACCAGAAATTATCTAAGCAATTAGTGACAAGAAATAAACTCTGGTGATAGAGTAAGATAGCAGAACATGACCGCCCACACTTATCGGCATAGCACATGATGGATGGATGGAATAAACTAAGCAATTAAGGACCAGGGATAAACAAAGCTGCTGATTTCTATGCGCCAGTGGACAAGCAAGGCATGCAAATTGCAATGTGTGTTTAACTGTTATAACTCTTATTGTTGTAACTAAAGTACGAGTATTAACAAAGTCATAATTCTAGATAGGAAAAAGGTATCAATGGTTCTTGGAAACATTCCCAGCCCTACGCTGAGATCGAACCCGCTATCTGCTGAGCCGAAGACGTTAACTTCTCAGCCACGGTTGCCCACTGAAGAATATACGAATGGTGAAACACGCGGTTAAATCACACACTTCTGCACCGAGTTAATGCTACGTCATGAAGTGCCAATTGTGTGTACTGATTTTACTTGAGAATATGATTAACTAGTGTAGTACTTGCCGGCTTCGTGGCTTAGAGGTTATGACTTTTCTCCGTAATCTCGTATACTCTCGTCGGTAACGTGACGACGGTGAGAATCAGCAGTGGTTTGAATCGCGTCTGTAACTTACGGGGTATGTGAGCCGGCAGCTCAGAAAGCAATGGCAAACTACTGAGCGTAATCTTGCAAAGAAATCAACATACAGCTGAAAGATGCTGGTGTTGACAGCGATGTCCTGCAAAGGATATGCATCTCCCCCCCCCCCCCCAAAAAAAAAAGTGTAGTACTTAGATGAGAGGACGGAAACGTCATGTTAAAAAAAAAAAAATATGCATGAAAATCCGTATGCACAAATAATTATGAAAAATAGTATAAATAAATATTACATACATTAATAATAAAACTGTAAAGTACAAATAAACTTAGTGTTAGGTGGGCGTTTTGGGTATTTTCTGCTGGATGTAGATTTAAGATACGATATCAATATTATGTTTGCTAATTCAGCTTCCACAAAGAGAATTGGTTAAAGTGTATTTACACTTTCAACATGTAGACTATTTTTGACTGATGTCGTGATTGCATTAGCTACATCATTCACCAATGCATTTTGTTTATATTTCTTCAACACATATCCGATGATGCACTTTAAATATCTTGGTGATGGTTGTATGCTAATCTACCTTTACTTTCTTTGTTTTCTTATTTTATTATGGCTATTAACTTTACCATTTGTTTTCTTATTTTAGTATGGCTGTTAACTTGACAATTTGTTGTTAGAAATGTTGACATTTTCAGCATAGTAGCGTCGTGGTCGAAGGGATAAGAGCATTCGTTCTTAAATTCCCGGTGCGCTGGTGGCATGGCAAGCAATTCAACACCTAACCTGGCATTAAGTTGAACTTAAAGCGTTGACTTCTTGTTCAGAAAGCAAGGGCAAAATAATCCCCCAAAAATTGCCTAGAAAATCAAGTGGGGGTTGATCGTAACGTCCTGCAAAGAATAAGCAACTTAATATATTGTTCGATTTTTAAAAAAAAAAGTAAAGAACCCTTTCATACGCCTTCATGTGCATTGGACATATGGTGCTAGAGCCATGTTTGTATTGACCAAACGGCACTTGGTGGCTGATGTAGTCAGTCTCACCTTGGTGCCTTTACTTCCCAAGATATTTCCTGGTACAAATTTTAGGCTGAGTCGCCCTTTGAGCCAAGGTTAAGTTTAAAAGCCGCCACAAAACGGATTCGAACTCGTGACCACCGGGCCGGTAGGCGAGCGTATAGCCACTACTCTACCACTGTTCTCAAGCAGACTGTTATTAAATTTTAAAAAATGTCTGTCTAATATGGCCTTGTTTTATAGGGTGATACAATGTTGAGATAATGAACATGCTATGTACCATCCAACTTTCGCTATTATTATGAAATAAGCATCTTTATCATTGTTAACAATAATCTAATAGCATCGCCAGTTTTTCATGCAATTCCATGCTAGAATGTCTCACTTCTCAGAGCGAGGCCAGCCTCAGAGGATTCGACAACGTTTTTGCAGTCAGACGAAACAAAACAAGCTTCTCGGGATTGCTAAGCCTTGTCATTATTCTTTGTCACTACCTTGGAGAGCAAAGCTTAATTTATATGGCAGTGCAAATGCGATTAATCCACGTCTGCTTTTTCCACCCTGAAGTAGAGCATTTGCCTCAACCACCTCACTACCTCCAACCTTATCCAACCCCTTTTAGTTCCTTCTATGTCTTTCCCGTGTCTTTTACATAGTTTTCTTCTCATCGTGATTGTGGCCTTCTTATGGTTTCTTTGTTTTCTACTAAAAGAAACTCTTGTTTCATTCTGGCTTGTGAATATTTACCTTTTATTTTGTTCAATTATCGATTGGATTTTGCTGCTTAGGCTTTTATGGGGTGGGGTAGAAATTCAAACTTGTGTGGGGTTATCATCACATTGTGACAAGAGTCTATGGGGTGGCCAGTGGATTCATAGCAAAAACAAACGGTCAATGTTTAGTAAAGGAGAGTTTGGCATATGACACCACAACCTCAAGTCTAAGAATGGAGGTGGAGCGGTTACTGCAGCTTTTCTTTGGCTGGAGAACAAACTCTATACGCATGTTGTGACTGTAACTGTTTCACAAAGCATGCTGACAAAGATGAAGCCTGGCATGCTTCGTGCTTGGAATGCATCAATTCAGAGATCGCGGGTTGTGAACATTCGCTGCATCTTTTCTCCAGGATACTCTGGTGTGGTTGGCAATGAACAAGCAGACAGATTAGTTGTTTCCGCATCATTGAGGGGTGATGTTAAGCATGATAAGGCAGATGTGGTGAAGGCCCTCTAGAAGCACGTGAATAATGCAGAAGAACAGTTAGATTATCATGGTCTGGAAAGAATGCGACAGCAAGGAGTGATCAGAGGATCTGGTAGACAGTCGTCACTCAGAGACAAAGCAAGACCGACATATGTTGTTTGTCCATCAAGAATGATCATGACCATTCAATTCATCCAGTGGGGTTGAAAGTATGGAGCCGTGAATTCTAAGATGGCTGATAGGCCTATTTTGTATCGAAACGTTCTTTGACAATGTGGGAAAATGCTTGACGTTCCAGGAGGAGGATCTCCTGCAGTGGTTTTTCTGTCCAACCTTTTTTTTACAGTTCTTGCAGTACTGTTTGCTTCACAGGTGACAGCACCCTTACGTAATGATGTACGCCACCAATCTCGGTCTTTGGCAGCAGTCTCCCAAGTGTAGTGATGAATTCCAAAACCTTTTAGTTAGATAACAGACAGACATATAACCAGATTGCAACGGGCACCATTAGTATTGGAACTCTTTGCTGGCTGTTCAAGGTGAAGAATGAGTGCTTATGGGAATTCCCCGAGTGCAATAATGTCGGTTGTAACTCAACTCAACTCAACTCAACTTAACGTAGCTCAAGTGTTGAACTAAATTCACCACTTTATACTGGATTTGTGGATTAAGTAAAGGTCTTTGACATCATTGACATGGAATCTCATTGGAGGCTGATGAGTCTCCATAGAATCCTACAGAAAATCATTAACTAAATAAGACCAACATATAAAGATATGAAATGTTGATTTCTCCATTAAGGAAAACTGATTGCTACATTTGAAATAAAACCAGGAATTCGACATGGATGCCTTTTGTCACCAGTATTAATTTTGCTGACTATAGACTGAGTTAGGCCGGTCTCCCTGGTCGAGGTTTTAGCAGCTTGCTCCGTAACCCCGAATACTCTCGTGGTTGACGTAAGCGCACGAGAATTGGAAGCGGTTTGAGTCACGCCAGTGACTTATGAGAGTATGGAGCGGTTCTCTCAGAAAGTCGTGGCGTGCTGATGAGCGTAATCTAGCCTAGGAATAAACATACAGCTGAAAGATGCTGATGTTGACCGCAATATCCTAAAACAGGATGGAAACGAGGGGAAAAAATAGACTGGGATATGGAAACAACAATAACTACCGCCAAGATGGAATTCAATAGACTCTGACAACTCAGTTTGGTAATTTGGACTTCGCCGACGAATTGCACTTCTTTCATACACACACGTAATCAGATGCAGGATAAACTATCACACCTGAAGAGAGGCCACAACAATTAGATCTAAACATTCACAGAGTAAAGACAAGGATAATTAGATTAGACAAGGCAAATAATAACCCAATGTTTCTTGTTGAAACCTCACTTCAAAAGGCAGAATCATATACCGATTTGGGAAGTAATGTGGACAATAATGTGGGGGAAAGAAAAGGCAATGTAGACAAAAAATGGGAGGGGGGGGAGGCATTGTAGACAAAAATGGGAGGGGGAGAGAAAAGGCAATGTAGACAATAATGTGGGGGTAAGAAAAGGCAATGTAGACAAAAAATGGGAGGGGGGAGGCAATGTAGACAATAATGCGGGGGGAAGAAATGGCAATGTAGACAATAATGTGGGGGTAAGAAAAGGCAAGAGGTGCTTTCATAGCACTAGGAAATGTGTGGAAGTCAAAGAATATCTCTCTTAACACTCCCGTGTTAAATCGGTACTTCTGTATGAGTCAGAAACATTGAGAACAACTGAAATAATTACTAATAAATTACAAACATTCACTAAGTCGTGCCTGCGCACAGTCATAGGAATAAAATGGTGTGACAGAATTGAAAATGTAGACCTCATGGAGATTGATTGATTGATTGATTGATTGATTGATTGATTGATTTAGGAACCGACATCACAGCATTCGGGGCATTCCCATAAGCGCTCCGTCCCCATCCTCAGAAGCCAGCGAAGAGTTCCAACCCCAATAGTACCAGTAGCAATCTGATTATATGTGCGTCTCGCCTTTCCTCTAAGCGTCGAGCATCGGCCAGATCCCCTCGTCACTCCACGCTGTCGCATTCTTGCCAGACCATGGTGATCCATTTGCTCCTCCGAGGTGTACACGTGCTCCCACAAGGCCGCAACCACGTCTGCCTTATCATGCATCAATACTCCACCAAGTTTTGCCGAGCCAGCCAATCTGTCTGCCTGTTCATTCCCCAGCACACCAGCATGCCCCGGAGAAAAGATCCAGACGATGCTTGCCACCCGTGACTTCCGAAGCGAAGCAAGCCACTCAGCACGAAGCTTGCCTGTCCTCACCCTACTCAGCATGCTTTCTGAGTCAGTTACAATCACGATGTGTGTGTGTATCGTATTCTCCATCCAGCGGAAAGCTGCACTGACTGCCTCCACCTCCATTCTTAAGCTAGATGTTGTGGTATCATATGCCAGGCTCTCCTGCACCAAACGTCGACCATTAGCTTTTGCTAAGAACCCCCAGGCACTTCTACTACCTCTCAACACCGAACCATCTGTGTAGATAATCACATCACCCGGGCGAGCATTATCCTGAATTAGTTGCTGGATTTCCACTTCCGTGGCCCCTGCTGGCCACTCCCTGCACTCCCGGCTCAATGTGATTATAACTCTGCACAAGTCTAACTGCTCCGCTGGCACTCTGACCCACTCCTCTCCTCGCCTAATGTTCTCCAAGATGCACATCTGTCTGATCGTATCCTCCGCCTGAGCTATCCATGATTTCCCTCTTATCAGTCGCTGGCCCTTAACTGCGCCCAGAGCCTCATGCAACGGGTAGAGCTTATGGAGAGAACTAAACCAATTCCAATTAACCAAGAGATGAAGAAAGGACGCTAGCGCTGGAAAGGAGACGCACTACGAAAACCTGAAGACAATATAACTATCCACTCTCTTGTCTGGAACCCATAAGACAAACGAAGTCGCGGCAGACAAAAAAAGCATATAGAGAAGAGAACCACAGTCATAGATGAATAATATTGGGGGTACATGGAGGCAGCTGCACGAGAAAGCAAAACATAAGACGGCATGTCGTAGTTTGCGAGAACCAAATGATGACTATGAATATACAACCATGGTCAGACTGCGAGAACATCAAGTTAAAAGAGGTGTGCCAAAAAAGAACACTATGCAGGAAGCCAAAGAAAACCAACACAGAATTTGTGTTGTTAGCCGCTACATGCTGCAGGATTTACTGAGGAGGGGATCTGAGCACTTATGGACTGAATGGTTCGATGTGCAATTAGGATGATCTGTCGACTAACTAGTTTGGTTGAGGGTATCTACTCCAATGGGAAATAACAGACAGAAGAAGAAAACTTATGGACTTCTGCAGTATTCAATCCGATATCTGAGCGCTGAACCTGCCTTAACTTTTCAGAGCATACTCTATTAATCATTTAGCACGATGCACTGCTACTCGACAGCATCACCATGTGCCGTTCCGTTAAACGTAGGTTGTCATGGTTCCCTATCCCACGCGATCACCAGCATTGGATCAAATCTCTGTAAGTGTCCCTATTATGCCATGTGACAAAATCATTCAGGTATTTATCTCTTTGTCTTGCACTTGCTCTTTCCCCATCAATTGTGTCATTTGTCACTAAGTTTTCGAATTTATTTATCCTCATAACGTCTCCAAAAGACTTTGACTGCTACTAACCTACTTCCATTTCTGGTGGATATCAGTTCAAGCATTATATGTCAGTTTACACACCGTCCCGTAATCTATTCCCACATTCCTAGTCTCACGTTCCATTTATTGACAAACATTTATTATAAAATAACATCGCCACAACTGTCCCGTTTGCCATCTTCGTTTTTTCTTCAAATGTTCATGGGAATATAAATATTTCTATGTTTGTGGATTTTATGTCTGTAAAATATCATTAATATCATTGAGTATGACAGGAATATTGCAAGCTGTGTACAGTGTCGACCAGCCAGATAACATCAGCATTGAAACTGTCTTTAGCTATGATATGGTAGATTATGTAAAAGACTTCTGGCATTTCAAAACGATAGATTATATAACAAACTTCTGGCATTTCAACTCGGCAGCACAGTGAGTAGTTGTTCCCAACACTACCGAAATACCTAAGATATTCTTTAAGGATTTATTTATGTATTAATTAACGGATGAAGTTACACAGATTTTCTTGACATAAAATATGTGAGAACCATTAAGATTCGTCATAGTCATTGTCTGACACTGAGTTATGTGCAGCAAGATAAGTTAGTTAGTCAACAAATCATCCTCATTGGACATCGATCTATTTTGTCCACAAGTACTTACTCAGATCTCTTCCTTGGTATCTTTCTTATCGTGTAGCGACTGATTACACCATTTCTATGTTCGTTGAGTATTCTTATTAATACGATAATGTAAAGATGACTATATCTTATTGACAAGATAAGTTAAAGATGGCTATATCCTTCAGTGTTTGAGTTATTTGATAAAACATGAACATTTGTTTGCAGATCACCAGTTCTACCATAAATGGGCAATGCTGACGGACCCCAATGACATCAGCGCAGGAGTGAAAGGTTACTTGAAGTGTGACATAGCGGTCATAGGCAAGGGCGACTCAATCAAGGTAGCTTTTATTGTGTTCATTAACACAGTCTGACGTTGCTAACAAACGCTCACACGCGTACCTCACGCTCACACACACGCGTGTTAATATGTCCATTTACTTTTTTCGTTCTTCTTCGTTCGTACCGTTCTGTGGGGGATTGTCTCTTTGCTCACTCACTCTGCTGAAAATTGACGCATCTGCGTATGTTTCTGATAACAATTATCCTGAACGCAGCCGCTCCATGAGGCTCTTGGGGTATTTGTCCAAGCACATCTTATTTGGAAACGTAACGGGAGAAAGCTGTTTTGCATTCTAGTCCTGGTTGGTTCTCTTGCCTGAACACTTGGCCTCTAAGTAGCAGTCACTAACCCTTAAGGATTGTCTTCCTCAGTCTCAGAAGTTACAGCTGGGATCCTGCCACATTAAGTTTTTACAAGACACATGAGTTTCTAATAATAACAGAAGTGCCCTGATCTCTTGGGTTATGATGTCGGAGAGCTGGCCTTTCTCGAATAGGGCATTGTTGCTGAATGCCACGCTGTCTACTTTATGCAGCCCAGTGCCATTCTTGTGATTGTGCAGATCCAGGGATCTATCGTGTAAGTTAGTAACAGTAGGAAATAGCTGTAGTAGCTTTCCTTGGCGTTTGAAAATGTAGGGTTTTTGAAAAGCAGGTGGCAGATGTCATAAGGGTGAGAAGAATGTTTAAACTGGTGCCTGTACAGTCTAGATAGCTCTTCACCTTACTATATTTTGTTAAAAACTGCAAAAAATGATACCGTTGTTTTCTGTTAAGGGTACAAACTATTTACAATTGGATATACCGCCGTCGCTCGGTAACACCCGTAGCAAAGTAGATCACCACGAAAAGGTGTTGTCATGGGCACATTTGTACAAGAGAGGTCACGTGCTAGGAGCCAACTATCACAGAGCAAACTGTAGTTTCCGCGACCATCACTGCACCTTGGATCTGAGAGGACATTCATTGTCCATCAACACCGTTTGTATAAACGGCTGGTCAGGCTCCAGATCCGTCATGAAGAAGAACAAGGGATCCCATGTGCAAAAGCAGTTAGCGTTGAAAATCACCAAAGTTAGTTAGTTACATGTCCTTTACAGGACGTCGAGTCAACCCCAGCTTTTTTTGGCTGTTTGTGAATTCTTGGCAAGTTTACGTTCAGTAGCTTGCCATTGCTTTCTGATCCACCGGCGCACATACCAACACCATTGTATGAAAACCAATGGAAGGCGGTCTGTTGTCAATTCGCCCTCAGCCGTGTTTCGAACGCGGTATGCGGGATTACGAATTGCGTCCGTAACCCCTTCGCCAGTGATCCGACGAAAATCACAAGGCAGTTGCAAATCACGAACAGTAGGTCTTCATAGCACTGGCCTGGCAAAATTGTTACGAAAGTGTACAGTGAAATAGGGTGAGCGGCGGGGAGAGGTTAGACATATACAAACGTGTGTATTTGTGTAATACTTGTGTGTGTATCTGTCTATGTACTCACAAATATATGCACACACACACACACACACACACACACACACACACACATGTGTGGAGATTGTCCGCGAGTATTGTGTGGGCATGCTCGTGGGCCACTTGTTTTTTTAAAGTGACTAAATATTTATATGGTAGCCATAAATAGTAGAACCCTTTAATTAACGAAACAATATTTAATTTCTTTTACCCAGCAAGTTCCAGCTAGATCTGACAAAGAGGACGACGACATAGAATCGTAAGTTGTATCCACTCTATATGATTGTTTTTTTTTTTCTTTCTGATTTCTCACATCCTTACAGCGCTCAAAGACCAGACAATCATGATTGATTGATTCTTATATAGTACAGTACAGACTACAGTGGGGCTATTGCAATTTGAGCTACTTACCACGCAATTAAGAAGGTACTATAGTACTAAGGTAGGCTGCACTGATGGAAAGGACGAATACTATATTACTATTATTACTATTACTACTACTCTACACGATATTACTCCATCACTAGGTTGTGTAATAAAAATAATTGCTGCATATAAATATAAATGGCGGAAGAAGAATTAACTAAGTTAATTTAACTTGCAAACAGAACAGAGAAAGGGTAAGGGAGGCACAAATAAACAATAATAAAATAGTTCAGTGTGGGGACGTCACATCGCAGCAGATTACTTTAATTCTTGCTGTCTAATTGCAGGGTATTCCTTTAACTCTTTCATTTCAGAGCAGGGTATTACTTTAACTTTAACTCTTTCCGTTCTGATGTTGAGTTGAGCCAAGAAACGACATAAAGCACTGGGGACACTGTCATGCACGTTCCGTCCTCATCTTCAACAAGTTCTAATGTAGAATATTACTTTGACTCTTTCAGTTCCATGGCAGAGTATTATTTGTACTCTTTCGGTTCTAATGTAAAGTATTTAATTCAACTCTGTCAGTTCTAATGTTAGGTATCTCTAAACACTTTTAGATCTGACATAAAGTATGACTTTAAGTCTTTTATTTGTAATGTAAAGTATTACTTTAACACTTTCAATCCTAATGTAAGATATTACTTTTAACTCTCTCAGCTCTTATATAAAATATTACATTAACTCTTCATTTCTAATGTAAGCTATTACTTTAGCTGTTTGAGATCTAATGTTAGGAATTTCTTTAACATTGTTTAGTTATTGTGTGAGGTATTACATGAACGGTTTCAGTTCTAGTGTAAAGAATTGCTTTAAAACTTTCATCTCTAATTTAAGGTTTTGCTTTAACTCTTTCAGTTCTAGTGTGAAGTATAATATTAACTCTTTGAGTTTCAATGAAGAATATTACTTAAATAACCTCTTAAATTTACCTCTTTAATTTCTTATGTAAGATATTATATTAACATTTTCAGTTCCAATGCAGCATATTACTTTTACCATGTGTGTGTTGCCGGGGCCCATAAGGGAAGCAAAGAATAGCAACACTGTAGCCTACCACGCATGTCGTAAGAGGCGACTAAGGAGGCTATGGTTCCGTCACCCTGCTACTGAGTGAGTGCGTGGCGCGACACTGTGAGCTGTGAGTTTCGTGTGAAATTCTTTTGAATCTGCCCGAGGTTTTTTGGAACGTGACTGCATGTTCGGAGCGATGGCAGCTGGCTATGTCCCAGAGTTGACCGGTTTTTGCCTTATGCAGAAATGCGTGGTTGCTGGGCTTCTGGTTGACTGCCACTGCCATCGACGATGAACTGTATTTTCGTGGACTGTGTGGGTGAACATCTAGGAAACATCCAGACGGGAAAATGACTGCCGATTCCATCAGAGATAAACTTGATGTTTCGTGTGGGACTATTGTGTTGACATTCTGGCGGCGGCATTATGCACAGTGTATCTGTGCGGGCTGTTGTTTGTCGAGACTCCTGTCTTTTCCACTTTTCACATTGGGCAGTGGGGAGCGTTTTATGTGATATTCACTGGCACAGGAACGGAGCATAATGGGGACGACCCGTTGCTGTGAAGTTGGAACCGTGACTAACTAACTAACTAACTAACTTTTACCATTTCAACCCAATTGCTCTGCATTACTTTAACTCTTTCACTTCCAGCATGGTATTACTTTAACCCTTTCAGTTCCAATACAGGGCATCACTGCAACTCATGCAGATCCAATGCAGGGGAATACTGTAACTCATACAGCCTAAATGCAGAGCATTACTTTCACACTTTCAGCCCCACTGCAGATTATTACTTTAATTCATTTATTACCAAGCAGTTGTTACTTATACACATTCTATCCTAAAGGAGTTGCAGTTTAAAGTCAGGATATGTGTGTCCAAAAGGGTTTAAATAATAACACTATAGAGCAGATGTTAATCATAATATTTGTGTCTCAAAATGTTTAAATAATAAATTCTATGGGGCAAAAGAGTCAAAATAACAATTAAAATATAATTAATATAACAATAGAACACCATTTAAAAAAAAACAGAAACAAGTGTTATAGCATGATCCTCCGGGGGTGGGTGGGGAGGGGTATGTGGAGTATTAGCACTGTCCCATTTTGTAAGCCTGAGTGCACAGAGGAATCTATGACCACAATCTCTCTTCTTCTTCCTCCCCCTCCCCATGCCCAGAAGGACTTGAGAAATGTCTTTAACTGTGGAGTAACTAATAAAGATTGATGAGTTGTTTGTTACATAATTAGTTAAATACAAGAATAGCATAGATATGAACAGTTTGTTAGCAAACTAGATTTAAGGCCTGATACAATGTGGTGAGGCAGATTTAAAATAAAAGCAAATGCAGAATTTGTAACACTGATGAAAAACTGTCTAGAATTGAAGGAGTGAGAGTGACAACATAGGTAGAAACATTTCAGGTAAAATCAAATGTAGAGTGGGCTAAAGTAGTAAATGTCAGAGGCTGAAAGAGTACATTTAATGGAAAGTGCTTTGGTCGTAAGTAAATGTAGACCCATTTCCACATCTTTGGTCATATGGTGCTAGCCCTATAGTTTTTAAAGACCAATAGGTACTCAAGAGGTGATGTGGCCTATACTTTTGAGACATTTCCTGGTACAATTTTTATGCTGGGTCGACATGAAAGCCTTGGCCAATTTAAAAAGTCTCCCTTAATCTAATTTCAAACCCAAGACCCCTAGATGGCAGATAAGCATTTGGTTATACAATCTCATAGTGATTTGATGAAGTGTGTGGTACAGAATAGGCTAAAGCATAACTTGAGCCATATGCAGACATAGACTTACACACACACAAAATACTTACACATGTTTAATGTAACCATTAATTCTACACGACTGTAGCAATCTCCTGCTTCCGGATGGGATCCCTGCTGACCGGCAGAAGGCCAGGTATGTGATCAAGATCTACAAGGCAGAGGGTCTTCCCACAGTGAACACTGGGATCATGGCAAATGTGAAGAAAGCATTGATTGGGGAAAGCAGGGATCTAGTCGACCCCTACGTGGAGGTTCATTTTTGTGGACACAAGGTGAGCCTGTCGTCTACACGTGCAAGAACACAAATTACTGCTCGCCTACACCTCATGTCATAGAACCATGTCATCTACATGTGCAAGAACACATTACAGCTCGCCTACACCTCATGTCATAGAACCATGTCATCTCATGTGCAAGAACACAAATTACTGCTCGCCTACACCTCATGTCATAGAACCATGTCATCTACATATGCAAGAACACAAATTACAGCTTGCCTACACCTCATGACATAGAACCATGTCATCTACATGTGCAAGAACACAAATTACTGCTCGCCTACACCTCATGTCATAGAACCATGTCATCTACATGTGCAAGAACACAAATTACAGCTTGCCTACACCTCATGTCATAGAACCATGTCATCTACATGTGCAAGAACACAAATTACTGCTCACTTACACCTCATGTCATAGACACATGTCATCTACATGTGCAAGAACACAAATTACTGCTCACTTACACCTCACGTCATAGAACCATGTCATCTACATGTGCAAGAACACAAATTACAGCTCGCCTACACCTCATGTCATAGAACCATGTCATCTACATGTGCAAGAACACAAATTACTGCTCGCCTACACCTCATGTCATAGAACCATGTCATCTACATGTGCAAGAACACAAATTACTGCTCACATAACCTCATGTCATAGAACCATGTCATCTACATGTGCAAGAACACAAATTACTGCTTGCCTACACCTCATGTCATAGAACCATGTCATCTACTTGTGCAAGAACACAAATTACTGCTCGCCTACACCTCATGTCTTAGAACCATGTCATCTACTTGTGCAAGAACACAAATTACTGCTTGCCTACACCTCATGTCATAGAACCATGTCATCTACATGTGCAAGAACACAAATTACTGCTCACTTACACCTCATGTCATAGACACATGTCATCTACATGTGCAAGAACACAAATTACTGCTCACTTACACCTCACGTCATAGAACCATGTCATCTACATGTGCAAGAACACAAATTACAGCTCGCCTACACCTCATGTCATAGAACCATGTCATCTACATGTGCAAGAACACAAATTACTGCTCGCCTACACCTCATGTCATAGAACCATGTCATCTACATGTGCAAGAACACAAATTACTGCTCACATACACCTCATGTCATAGAACCATGTCATCTACATGTGCAAGAACACAAATTACTGCTTGCCTACACCTCATGTCATAGAACCATGTCATCTACTTGTGCAAGAACACAAATTACTGCTCGCCTACACCTCATGTCTTAGAACCATGTCATCTACTTGTGCAAGAACACAAATTACTGCTTGCCTACACCTCATGTCATAGAACCATGTCATCTACATGTGCAAGAACACAAATTACAGCATGTGCAAGAACACAAATTACTGCTTGCCTACACCTCATGTCATAGAACCATGTCATCTACATGTGCAAGAACACAAATTACAGCTCGCCTACACCTCATGTCATAGAACCATGTCATCTACATGTGCAAGAATACAAATTACTGCTCACTTACACCTCATGTCATAGACACATGTCATCTACATGTGCAAGAACACAAATTACTGCTCACTTACACCTCATGTCATAGAACCATGTCATCTACATGTGCAAGAACACAAATTACTGCTCGCCTACACCTCATGTCATAGAACCATGTCATCTATATGTGCATGAATACACATTACTACTCGCCTACACCTCATGTCATAGAACCATGTCATCTACATCTGCAAGAACACAAATTACTGCTCACCTACACCTCATGTCATAGAACCATGTCAACTACATGTGCAAGAACACAAATTACAGCTCGCCTACACCTCATGTCATAGAACCATGTCATTTACATGTGCAAGAACACAAATTACTGCTCGCATACACCTCATGTCATAGAACCATGTCATCTACATGTGCAAGAACTCAAATTACTGCTCGCCTACACTTCATGTTATAGAACCATGTCATCTACATGTGCAAGAACACAAATTACTTCTCGCCTACATCTCATGTCATAGAACCATGTCATCTACATGTGCAAGAACACAAATTACTGCTCACTTACACCTCATGTCATAGACACATGTCATCTACATGTGCAAGAAACACAAATTACTGCTCACTTACACCTCACGTCATAGAACCATGTCATCTACATGTGCAAGAACACAAATTACAGCTCGCCTACACATGTCATAGAACCATGTCATCTACATGTGCAAGAACACAAATTACTACTCGCCTACACCTCATGTCATAGAACCATGTCATCTACATGTGCAAGAACACAAATTACTGCTCGCCTACACCTCATGTCTTAGAACCCATGTCATCTACTTGTGCAAGAACACAAATTACTGCTTGCCTACACCTCATGTCCATAGAACCATGTCATCTACATGTGCAAGAACACAAATTACTGCTTGCCTACACCTCATGTCATAGAACCATGTCATCTACATGTGCAAGAACACAAATAACAGCTCGCCTACACCTCATGTCATAGAACCATGTCATCTACATGTGCAAGAATACAAATTACTGCTCACTTACACCTCATGTCATAGACACATGTCATCTACATGTGCAAGAACACAAATTACAGCTCCCCTACACCTCATGTCATAGAACCATGTCATCTACATGTGCAAGAACACAAATTACAGCTCGCCTACACCTCATGTCATAGAACCATGTCATCTACATGTGCAAGAACACAAATTACTGCTCGCATACACCTCATGTCATAGAATCCATGTCATCTACATGTGCAAGAACTCAAATTACTGCTCGCCTACACTTTCATGTTATAGAACCATGTCATCTACATGTGCAAGAACACAAATTACTGCTCGCCTACACCTCATGTCATAGAACCATGTCATCTACAGTGCAAGAACTCAAATTACTGCTCGCCTACACCTCATGTCATAGAACCATGTCATCTACATGTGCAAGAACTCAAATTATACTGCTCGCCTACACTTCATTTATAGAACCATGTCATCTACATGTGCAAGAACAAATTACTGCTCGCCTACACCTCATGTCATAGAACCATGTCATCTACATGTGCAAGAACACAAATTACTGCTCGCCTACACCTCATGTCATAGAACCATGTCATCTATATGTGCATGAATACACATTACTACTCGCCTACAACTCGTGTCTAGAACCATGTCATCTACATGTTGCAAGAACACAAATTACTGCTCACCTACACCTCATGTCATAGAACCATGTCATCTACATGTGCAAGAACACAAATTACAGCTCGCCTACACCTCATGTCATAGAACCATGTCATCTACATGTGCAAGAACACAAATTACTGCACGCCTACACCTCATGTCATAGAACCATGTCATCTATATGTGCATGAATACACATTACTACTCGCCTACAACTCGTGTCATAGAACCATGTCATCTACATGTGCAAGAACACAAATTACTGCTCACCTACACCTCATGTCATAGAACCATGTCATCTACATGTGCAAGAACACAAATTACAGCTCGCCTACACCTGATATCATAGAACCATGTCATCTACATGTGCAAGAACACAAATTACTGCTTGCCTACACCTCATGTCATAGAACCATGTCATCTACTTGTGCAAGAACACAAATTACTGCTCGCCTACACCTCATGTCTTAGAACCATGTCATCTACTTGTGCAAGAGCACAAATTACTGCTTGCCTACACCTCATGTCATAGAACCATGTCATCTACATGTGCAAGAACACAAATTACAGCTCGCCTACACCTCATGTCATAGAACCATGTCATCTACATGTGCAAGAACACAAATTACTGCTCGCATACACCTCATGTCATAGAACCATGTCATCTACATGTGCAAGAACTCAAATTACTGCTCGCCTACACTTCATGTTATAGAACCATGTCATCTACATGTGCAAGAACACAAATTACTGCTCGCCTACACCTCATGTCATAGAACCATGTCATCTACATGTGCAAGAACTCAAATTACTGCTCGCCTACACCTCATGTCATAGAACCATGTCATCTACATGTGCAAGAACTCAAATTACTGCTCGCCTACACTTTGTGTTATAGAACCATGTCATCTACATGTGCAAGAACAAATTACTGCTCGCCTACACCTCATGTCATAGAACCATGTCATCTACATGTGCAAGAACACAAATTACTGCTCGCCTACACCTCATGTCATAGAACCATGTCATCTATATGTGCATGAATACACATTACTACTCGCCTACAACTCATGTCATAGAACCATGTCATCTACATGTGCAAGAACACAAATTACTGCTCACCTACACCTCATGTCATAGAACCATGTCATCTACATGTGCAAGAACACAAATTACAGCTCGCCTACACCTCATGTCATAGAACCATGTCATCTACATGTGCAAGAACACAAATTACTGCTCGCCTACACCTCATGTCATAGAACCATGTCCTCATGATTGATTGAATTCAAGGACTACTCACTGCAATTTGAACTATCCATAAGTGATGCAATTCCCTTCTTTTAGACCACACTAGTAGTTTTTTAGCTCAGTGTATGAACACTATAACAGTGGTAAGGATTATGTTTGCATACCATAACCACATATGCCTAATTAAATCATAAACATATACTGTCATATACATAACAATATTTTATCATATACATAACCGTATACTTTCACATTCATAACCATATACATTTTAACATAACTGTATATTGTCAAATGCCCATGGATGAACTGTCATATACTTAATTGTACCCTTCTTCCATAACCTTATGCCACAAAATGCATAATCATACTGTCATATGTGTATTATGTTTCATAGAGTCCTGTTGAGTTGAGTTGTTTACTTTTGCATGAACACTGAACATACTGTTGTTATTCATCTTAGAGTCCTGTTATTTTGTCCACTCTTATGTGAACACTGAGACATGTTGTTGTTCTTAGAGTCCTGTTAATTTGTGTTGTTCTTTCATATACAAACACTGAGACATGTTCTTTTTCCAGTTTCCTGTTGATTTGTGTTGTTCTTTCATATACAAACGCTGAGACATGTTCTTGTTCCAGTGGCCCATTAAGTTTTGTTGTTCTTTCATATACAAACACTGAAGCATGTTCTTGTTCCAGTGTGCTGTTGATTTGTGTTTTTCTCTCAAAACAAACACTGAGATATAAAAGTAGACACTTCATTTAGTGTGGCATTTCGAATATGAAGGGAAAGAACTTGGGTAATGTTCAATAAGAGTCTATAAAATTTCTTATCCTATTTTTGACTTGAGTAAAAGTAGTATCTACCGGTCTTCTTGGCGAAGGGTTTAACGACTTTCTCCGTAATCCCACGTGAACATCAACAACAGCTGAAAATGCTGGTGTTGACTGCAAAGTCCTGTAAGGGATGTGCAACTTTTAAAAAAAAATAGTATTTAGTATTTAAGAATTTCAGCAAAATTGGTGGATTAGATTATTGTATGAGAAATAAAATTAAAGTAAAGAAGGTTAAACTGACTTTTATGAAAAGTTATAAAAACTGTCAACTAGTTTGAAAAATTAATGTGGTATTCTTTATTAGTTTGTATTGTTTCAGTGTACATTACTAAATGCCCTTAATAGTAAATTTACTATTGTGTTCTTGCATTATTTAAATTATTCCTAGATAATTAAATAGCTCTTGCTGTTTATATTTATTAAATAAACATTATAAAAGATGCAGAGGAGTATGGCTTATGATGCCACAACTTAGAGTAGATAATGGAGATGGAAGTAGTTAATGTGACTGGTTGGAGGACAAACTGTACACACATGTTGTGATTATAATGGGGTAATGGAACCATAGAGCATGCTAAGAAGCCTGAAGACAGATATGTTTAATACAGAGTGGCATGCTTCAATTCAAAATCAAAGACAGAGCATCAGTGAATCTTTTCCCCAGGCATGCTGGTTAGTTGGAAAATCATCAGGTTGGCAGACTTGGTGGGTCTACATTGCTGGGTAGGATACTGGTGCACGATACAGCAGGTGTGGTCAGTGCCCAGATTAATCATCAAGGCCTGGAGAGATTGGTGTGGAAGGGAGGAACCAGATGAAATAGTACTCTGGGGAAATGCCAGACACGTAATCAGGCTGCAGCTGGTACCATTAGCATTAGGACTCTTCACTGGCTGTTGAAGATGAGGACAGAATATATATGGGAATGTCCCAAATGCTGTGATGTTGGCTCTTGACTCACCTCATCTCAACTCATTTGAAAAGGATATATTTTTGCACTGTGCTACAATATAGATTGTGTAGATCTGTAATGGAATCTCTCATCTAGGAAACTAGTATCTGTCTTTTTCAGTGATTCAATTGTAATGTATCTTTACTGAGTGTATTGCATTGTAAAGTGCATCACAGGACTTTGACACTAGACTCTAGAATAAACTCTAGAACTTGGAAGAAATGCAGTCTAAAACATGATTAGTTAGTATATCATGCCATAGAAAAAGCATCTTGTTATTATTTTTCACATATGACGCAGATTATTATCTGTAGCTTGACATTTAAAATTTATACTATTTATACTATAATATTTATCAATTGTGATTTTCCTAGAGAACAGTCAGTTCTAGTCAAATATTAATTTTACAATAGTGCTACTTGTTTGTGTTTATATTTCTTAAATCAGATTTTCAAACAATGGAAGTAATGAAATATAAACTAAAATAATCAGGTTGACTTATACATTTGTGTTGGAAGAGCAGGGTTTTGCAACTGCTTCTGACCAACAACTGGCTTCAGGTGTGTTAATGGCATTGAATTGTTAAGTATAGCTTTTTAAATAATGTGCTCACTAATTACATTTGTAAACTGAAGAAAATAATCACGCAAGCGCAACTATATAGTGCATCTTTTTTTCCAACCCAGGGCAAGACTAGTGTTAAGAAAGGTTGTTATGAACCCATTTGGAATGAGCAGGTGGTGTTCACTGAGATGTTCCCTCCATTGTGTCGCAGAATACGCATCCAGCTACGAGACAGCAATAGTGTTAATGATGACATCATAGGAACCTTCTTCCTGGACTTGTCCACTATATCAAATGAAGGAGAGAAAGGTCAGTTGGTTTAGTATAAGTCAAGAAAAAGTTGCAAATGAAAATTTGATACAACAATTTTTCATTTGTCAATTTTGTGCATTTAACTTGAAATAATTTACTATGAACATGTAAGGTTACTGATTACGGCCCAAAGTTCACGACGGTAGGCAGAGGATAATTTTGTAGCAACAATGACAATGGTCACCAAAGAGTATGGTCACTACACTATTACAGAAGCTTAGAAAACTATAGCAGTCAAAGAAATTATATCTTGTGGTAGAGAGGACTATTTAAAAGATTGTTATGGGGGAAGAATTCTGCACAGGCATGCCACTGGATGATGATGATGCACGGAAGCACTCTGTTCTGCCACAATGTAATGAACTCACTGTTGGCAACATTGCCAGGAAGTGTCTATCATCTTCCTTAGATACAAAGAATACAAGGAAACCATACAATGTCAGGTGAATGTTATCCAGCTAAAGCTGGGGCATCTTTGTTTCTGTGTGAACACTTCCACTGACTTGTGGGGAACTGTGGTAGTGCAGTCACAGCCATGCTTGCCTGTTGACCCGCAAGTCATGTATTCGAATCCCCATCGAGGTAGATGTTTAAAAATGTACAGTGAGGCACAGGCTGTCCCAACCTCCCATGGGCACCAAGAAATGTTGTAGAAAGTAAAGGCATCAAGTGTGACATTGACTATGTCATGAAATGTTGGTGCCCATTGGTCTATACAAATATGGGGCTGATGCTACATACCCAGTATGCCTCAAAGTATAGACGAGGGTCTATTTATTACTTTTTAAATGGCTTGTGACCTTATATTTGTCAGTTCCATGCTATCTTCTGTCAAGAAGTTTTGTTTCAGATATGCCACATTTCAATCACTAACGAAAACATCGTGGCTTGTGTATTTAATGTTACAGAAGAGTTCCTAGAATATTGTAGACCAAGAAGAAGAAGAATACTGGCATTCTACAAGATATGAACACACAAGAAAACTGACTCATATACAGTATCTTGTCTCAGAAAATAAAATATTTTAACCATATTAAACATGACAGAGGCTTGGATAGAACAGTGATGATAGAAATGGTTTCTGAAAGAAGAAACAGAGGTCAACTAGCATGAAGATGAACACAGGACATTGCAGATACCTTAGGTATGAGGATATGAACAGATGACATTGCAGATACCTTAGGGATGAGGCAGAGGGTTGGCAAAAGGTCGAGAAACTTTTAAGTGACCTTGAGTAGAGAGACATACTGCAGACTACCTGCTACATGGTGATGGTGATGACTTTGTAGAAAAACCTGGCATGATTGTTATTGTGAATAAAATTGTATGAAGCACATTAGTGTGTAGGCTGGAATAGTTTTATTCATTTGCATGTATCAAAAACAGATTTACCTTATGTGTTTTTTTTGTTTTCAGCATGATAATAAATGTAGTATGTATAAAAGTTGGATAGTTTCTCAAGTCAATAATACTAGTTATGATGTTCAGCTGAGTTGCCAGTGTTATAGTTGCCCCTGATAAACTTATTTCTCTTTTACTATCTACCAATAGAATCAGCAAACAACACAGAACTGAAGTTGTAACACTGAATGGTTAATATGAACTATTAAACAACACACCACAAGCAGTAACATATACTGGACATACAACAACATGCTTGATGCTAGTAGTTATTATCATCATGTGCAGAACCTCACCTCTATAAGTCTTTGGAAATGGATCTCTACCACAAGCCAGATGTCCTAGCTCTGCTGCTGTCATATGTCAATTATTTATCACAATCTGAATTCATGAATTTCGTGGTCTTCTTCTTATCCTCTTCCTCATTACATTTCCTTCCATAATTACATTGTCTTGACTTTCATGTCTTTCTGCATGTCCAAAGTATTTCATTTTTGGTTGTCTTAATAACCAGTGGTGTAGAATGAGTTCTCACTAAAGTAGTCCCATGGCAGAGACTGCCTCTGGGGTGTGTGAAGGGTTCCACCTTCTCGTACATGTTTCACTCATAACATAATGAGGTAGACTAGCCACTTCCCTGTCTCCTCATCTTCCCTTCCCAGGCAATTTCCAGAAAATTCTTACAATTATCTGGTATTTATGAGTTTGAGTTTACCCCAGTGCCAATGAAACAGATCCTGCCAATGTTGGGTATTGAACGCAGACCATTGTCTTTGGATAAGTGCACTAATTATAACGCCACAGCCGCACTACTATTAATGATTTTACCTTTCCTTCTGCTTTCATCTCCTCTGCCAACTTAACGCCAAGCCCTTTGTAGACTTGTTCATGATTTAACAGATTTTATAGCAAAGGTTTTCTACAGGATGAGGTAGTTAACCTCATGCCAAACCTCCTTAGTCATCTCCTGTGACATGCATGCTTGGTTGCAGTGCTACTATTCCTTGTTTCCCTTATAGACCTGTTAACACATGAGTGCTGTTAATGATTAACTCATTCTGAAGTTTGTTTAACATGTAATATAATTATAATACATTGTTTTACAGAGGGGGATGAGTGGTCTCGTGGTATGGTGTCCACCTCGATTGCTGGAGGCCCCGGGTTCAAGGCCCGGTGAGAACCGGGATTTTTTAACGTGGATTCTAGTAACAAAATTTCCCCTGGTCTTTGGGTAGTGAGATCGGGCGCTAGTGTGTAATTTTGCACATGCAAAAAATTCCTTGGCGTTGGAAATCGAAAAAGAATAGCCTAACGGCGCTGCCCGAGCAACATTTCGAGTTTAAAATCTATCCAAAGTATTTCAGGATCCTCGCCGGTGCTACGGAGTTCGTGCATTGAGCTGAGATTCTCTGGACTCAGGCTTGAGTTAGCTGTAGAATGGAACACTTATGGGTTACACCTGTGTGCCGTGATGTTGATCCGTCGACTAAACTAAACTAAACATTGTTTTATAGTGAATATTTACACATTGCAGAGAACTCGCCTGATAGCTGAATAGTGGGTTATGTTTAGTCTATTCCTTGAACCCTTAATGACAAGCTGATGTTCTTATTCCCTCAAAATCTTTGTCATGCAAGTGTTCTGCATTCCTAATAAAAGATTTAAATTAATGAAAACATATGCATATCTGTTCTCTAATATGTATTTGTAATCATCAGGTTTCTTGCCAACATATGGCCCTGCATGGGTTAATGTTTATGGGTCAACCAGAGACTACCAAATCTTGGCTAAACATGGCCACCTGAACGATGGTTTGGGAGAAGGAGTATCATACAGAGGACGTCTGCTCATTGCCCTGAAGACAACAATCACTGACAGTGAGGATGTGGGCACCACCTTGGTAGAAATAGAGCCAACACAGCCAATATCTGAGGTAACTTGCCCTCAGCTTAAATAAACAGTTATGGTTGATCAGTTACTCTCTACAGTACAGCAGCATAGTAAGGCTGGGGTGACTGATTCCCCTTCTCACTACCTTCCTTTACCTGACAATTCCTAGAGAATTCTGACAATTATTTGATACCGATTTTATGATTCTGGTTCAATACTAGAGCTGCTCTGGTTTGGGAAAAATCAAATTCAGCCACTACTGGCAATTGAACTTGTTTGTAAGTGTACTAGTCACTACACTACCAAGGCTTCAGTTTGGTGTAAGTGCACCACCATGGCTCCAGTCTGATGTAAGTGCACAACCATGGCTCCAATTTGATGTAAGTACACTGGTCACTACACAACCATGGCTCCAGTTTGATGCAAGTACACTGGTTATTACACCTCTGGGGCTCCAGTTTGATTAAGTGCACTAGTCACTACACCACCATGACACCAGTTTGATAAAGTACACTAGTCACTACACCACCATGGCTTCAGTTTGATAAAGTACACTAGTCACTACACCACCATGGCTCTGATTTGATGTAAGTACACTGGTCACTACACCACCATGGCACCAGTTTGATAAAGTACACTAGTCACTACACCACCATGGCTCTGATTTGATGTAAGTACACTGGTCACTACACCACCATGGCTCCAATTTGATGTAAGTACACTAGTCACTACACCACCATGGCTCCAATTTGATGTAAGTACACTAGTCACTACACCACCATGACTCCAATTTGATGTAAGTACACTGGTCACTACACCACCATGGCACCAGTTTGATAAAGTACACTGGTCACTACACCACCATGGCTCCAATTTGATGTAAGTTCACTGGTCACTACACCACCATGGCTCCAATTTGATGTAAGTACACTAGTCACTACACCACCATGGCTCCAATTTGATGTAAGTACACTGGTCACTACACCACCATGGCTCCAATTTGATGTAAGTACACTAGTCACTACACCACCATGACTCCAATTTGATGTAAGTACACTGGTCACTACACCACCATGGCACCAGTTTGATAAAGTACACTGGTCACTACACCACCATGGCTCCAATTTGATGTAAGTACACTGGTCACTACACCACCATGGCTCCAATTTGATGTAAGTACACTAGTCACTACACCACCATGGCTCCAATTTGATGTAAGTACACTAGTCACTACACCACCATGGCTCCAATTTGATGTAAGTACACTAGTCACTACACCACCATGGCACCAGTTTGATAAAGTACACTAGTCACTACACCACCATGGCTTCAGTTTGATAAAGTACACTAGTCACTACACCACCATGGCACCAGTTTAATGTAAGTACACTGGTCACTACACCACCATGGCACCAGTTTGATAAAGTACACTAGTCACTACACCACCATGGCTCCAATTTGATGTAAGTACACTAGTCACTACACCACCATGGTTTGATGTAAGTCCACTAGTCACTACACCACCATGGCTCCAATTTGATGTAAGTACACTAGTCACTACACCACCATGGCTCCAATTTGATGTAAGTCCACTAGTCACTACACCACCATGGCACCAGTTTGATGTAAGTCCACTAGTCACTACACCACCATGGCTCCAATTTGATGTAAGTCCACACTAGTCACTACACCACCATGGCTTCAGTTTGATAAAGTCCACTAGTCACTACACCACCATGGCTCCAATTTGATGTAAGTACACTGGTCACTACACCACCATGGCTTCAATTTGATGTAAGTACACTAGTCACTACACCACCATGGCTCCAGTTTGATAAAGTCCACTAGTCACTACACCACCATGGCTCCAATTTGATGTAAGTACACTAGTCACTACACCACCTTGGCTTCAGTTTGATAAAGTCCACTAGTCACTACACCACCATGGCTCCAATTTGATGTAAGTACACTGGTCACTACACCACCATGGCTTCAGTTTGATAAAGTCCACTAGTCACTACACCACCATGGCTCCAATTTGATGTAAGTACACTAGTCACTACACCACCATGGCTTCAGTTTGATGTAAGTCCACTAGTCACTACACCACCATGGCTCCAATTTGATGTAAGTCCACTAGTCACTACACCACCATGGCTCCAGTTTGATGTAAGTACACTAGTCACTACACCACCATGGCTCCAATTTGATGTAAGTCCACTAGTCACTACACCACCATGGCACCAGTTTGATGTAAGTACACTAGTCACTACACCACCATGGCTCCAGTTTGATGTAAGTACACTAGTCACTACACCACCATGGCTCCAGTTTGATGTAAGTCCACTAGTCACTACACCACCATGGCTTCAATTTGATGTAAGTACACTAGTCACTACACCACCATGGCTCCAATTTGATGTAAGTCCACTAGTCACTACACCACCATGGCTCCAATTTGATGTAAGTCCACTAGTCACTACACCACCATGGCTCCAATTTGATGTAAGTACACTAGTCACTACACCACCATGGCTCCAATTTGATGTAAGTCCACTAGTCACTACACCACCATGGCTCCAATTTGATGTAAGTCCACTAGTCACTACACCATCATGGCTCCAATTTGATGTAAGTACACTAGTCACTACACCACCATGGCACCAGTTTGATGTAAGTCCACTAGTCACTACACCACCATGGCTTCAGTTTGATAAAGTACACTAGTCACTACACCACCATGGCACCAGTTTGATGTAAGTACACTGTCCTTCACACACACACTCACTCTCTCAATCACACTCTCTCACACATATACATACGCATGAATGCATGCACGCCGCCCTCACTCACTCTCACACATACACGTACGAATGCATGCACTGACACATTCCCTTACCATTTCTCGCTCAATCACTCTCTCCACACACACGCACGCACGTTGACCAGTCAACATTAGATGGGTGAAGTACCCATTTTTGGCCCTGTCGATAAAAAATGAAATGAATCTGCATATATTCTGAAGCATGAAACACATTCTCTCTCATTTAAACTCCACTGTGAAGTATGGGATATTCTTTATGAATTCATTATCTGTATATTTTATTGGCAGTAGTAAACAGTATTACTTTTTGGTACATATCTTTGCAAGCTGTGATTTCTGCAAAATTCTCTCTCTCTCTCTCTCTCTCTCTCTCTCTCTCTCTCTCTCTCTCTCTCTCTCTCTCTCTCTCTCTCTCTCTCTCTCTCTCTCTCTCTCTCTCTCTCTCTCTCTCTCTCTCTCTTGCTCTGTGTGTGTGTGTGGGTGATGGGGTGTGTGTGGGTGGGAAGTGTGTGTGGGTGGATGGGTGATGTGTTGTGAGTGGGGAGATGTGTGTGTGGGTGGGGAGATGTATGTGTGTGTGGAAATGTGTGTGGGTTGGGGATGTGTGATTGGGGATGGGTGGAGGATGAGTGGGCGGGTGGATGCGGGATGTGTGAGTGGGTGGGGGAATGTGTAAGTGGGGAATGTGTGGGTGGGTGCAGGATGTGTGGGTTGGCGGGGAGATGTGTGTGTGGGGGATGTGTGCTTCGCTGGGTGGTTGGGGGTGTGTGGGTGGGTGGTGGAGGATATGTGGGTGGGTGAGTGTGTTTGGGTTATGGGATGGGTGAGAGATGTGTGCAGGTGGGGGATGTGTGTGGGAGGGGAATGTGTGAGTGGGGGATGGGTGGGTTGGTGCATGTATGTGTGTCTGGGTTGTGCGGATGGGTGGGGGATGTGTGGGTGGGGAATGGGTGGGGGAAATGTATGTGTGCCTGGGGATGTGTGCGTGGGTGGGTAGGGGATGTGTGTGTGGGGGATTGTGGTGGCTGGGGGATGTGTGGGTGGGTGAGAGATGTTTCTCATAACATGGTAATATGCATTGTTTATATTTACAACATTTATTTGACAATGTTTTTTACTATGTGAATGTATCATGCGCTATTGATGAACGAAAAATCAGTGATTGGAAGGGCCGAATTTGAGACGGGCTAGCGTGCCCAATTTGTTATCCTTTGAAAATAAACTTTGTTCATTTGTTTGTTTGTTCGTTCGTTCTCTCTCTCTTCTCCTCTCTCTCTCTCTCTCTCTCTCTCTCTCTCTCTCTCTCTCTCTCTCTCTCTCTCTCTCTCTCTCTCTCTCTCTCTCTCTCTCTCTCTCTCTCTCTCTCTCTCTCTCTATTTTGCTGTACGTCATTCAACCTCCATTGTGGAGCATGGGATGTTCTGTATGCATTCATTATCTGTATATTCTATTTATTGGCAGCAGTAAACAGCAAATGAAGATCGTAAACTGATCAGAGACATTAGACGTAGACAGTCACAATTTTTTGGGCATGTTATGAGAAGAAATGATTTGGAGAACTTGATGACAACTGGTAAGATCGAGGGGAACAGACCAAGGGGAAGACCTAGAAACAAGTATCTGGATGGCTTGGCCTTGTGGCATGGTCGAGACAGAAACACGGAACTGATCCACGACTCTGTTGATCGAGTGAGATGGCAGAACATGACCGCCCACGCTTACAGGCATGGCACATGATGGCATGATTTAGCATGATTTCTGCTAAATCCCCCCCCCCTCTCTCTCTCTCTCTCTCTCTCTCTCTCTCTCTCTCTCTCTCTCTCTCTCTCTCTCTCTCTCTCTTCTTTCTCATCTCATCTCTCTCTCTATTCTCTCTCTCTTTCTTTCTCACCCCCCTCTCTCTCTTCTTTCTTGTCTCATCTTTCTCTCTCTCTCTCTCTCTCTCTCTCTCTCTCTCTCTCTCTCTCTCTCTCTCTCTCTCTCTCTCTCTCTCTCTCTCTCTCTCTATTCTCTCTCTCCATGTTTCTGTACGTCATTCAACCTCCATTGTGGAGCATGGGATGTTCCTTTTGCATTCATTATCTGTTAATTCTGTTCACTGGCAGCAGTAAACAGTGTTAACTTTTTGGTATATATTTTTGGGGGTTGGAATTTCACCACAGCCCAAGTTATTCACCAGGCTTTCCTTTTTTAGCAAAACACAATAAACAATATTAACGATTGCCCGGGAAGGTTAACCCGGTCAACAAATGCCCGCAGAAGTCGGATGTGTCGGATGTGTCGGCCTAATGGCGCAAGAGCGCAGCTCTGCTGTAAACAGGCACAATGCAATCATGTCCGGAAAAAACTCCGGATGAACGCAGAAGAAGAATATTAACAATTGTTGACGCAAACTAAAATTGTAAGCAAATGTTTATTTCATCATGTTCAGACAGCTGCTGGCAGGCTTGAAGAATACTTCTTGTTTGGGACTGCTCTGGAGGCTACCATGATTGACCGTAAGGTTGGAGACAAGCCCATCTACTTTGAAATAAGCATAGGTAAAGTTCAACGATTATTGACCACACTAATGTGTACTGGACGGCAAAATATTGGTGAAATACCATCAGCATCATTATTAAGTGTCTTACCGACTGGAATGGGCAATCATGTTTTTACACATCTTACAATCTCCAATGGCATTTATCAGCTCATGTGTTGACTTCTTTCCATGCCATGACACAAGACTGTCAAGAATTTTCTCTCATTCTTTTCTTATAGATCTCTCTTTTCACAATTCTTTCCAGTTGTACATGTTCCAGTTTACATCTTCTCATAATGTGGCCAAACTATAAAGACTACCTCTTGCTGTTTGAGATAAGTTGTCTTTGCGACTAAGCCTTTCTCAAAATGTCCACATTACTCATTTTGACTGGAGATCAGTGTGGCTATTTAAATAAGAGCGCATGCTCTTAAACTTTCAGTGCGCTGATGCCGAGGTATCACCCTACACTGGTCAGTTGGATTAAAATTTTGACTTCTCGTCCTTGATTTGGGGACGTAAATTACAGGTACCTCAGAAGTCGGAGTGGGTTTGCCTGATAGTGAGGAACACTGGTAATAGGGAAGGCTAATCCACATTCAAAAATTAGTCCTGTGCACTAGAAGTAATAGCATTTGTATGAACTATGTTTGAGTTTAAAGTGAACAAACAAACAACAACAAAAATATCATTTTGACTGCAAGAAATTTTCAGGATTTTTCCATCACACTTTCTTAGTTTTCCTGATTTTTTCGTCACATAATAATGGACTGTACTGTTACTGATTTATTACTTTAATGTATTATTTAAGGTTATTATGTATGTTCGTGTTGTTCTTGCTAAAATCCTGACATTCGAGTTATTCACTCTTATTCAACATGAAGAATGTTTATAAAAACGTAAGTGTTTTTGTGAAACTACAAAACTATAACCACCCACGCTTATTGGCATAGCACATTATTATTATTATTTAATTGTTTATTCTTAATGGTCTCATTTAATGATTTTCATTTAATTAAACAATAACGTTAAAGGTAATCCCAAAGAAGATGCTGTTGTAAAAGTGTGAAGTTATTATATGATTGTGGTGTATCCACCAAGCGAAACAATTAAATGGCTTCATATGCGGTGTCTGCGAAGAATACTTGGTATTAAGTGGCAAGACAAAATCACAAATACTGAAGTATTGGACAAATATGGTTGTGTGATAGTTTGTTCGATGCTCACTCTTCACAGACTTAGATGGGTAGGTTACATTAGGAGGATGGATGACAGTAGAATATCAAATGACATCTTTTTGGTGAATTACAGATGGATAAAAGATAACAGAGCCATCCTCAGCTATAATACAAAGATGTGTGTAAGTAGGACATTATTGATACAGGCATAGATATTGCATCCTGGGAGCATGTTGCCACTGATCACATAGGTCAAACATTGAGCATGTGAAACATTAGATGATGCGTGATGGTGGAAATGACCACATATTCATGTGCATTCACTGTGGATAAACATTTACTTCGCAAATTTATCTGATCTTTCACATTTGCTACCACTATGGGTTATGGTTATTATGCCTTTTGAAGCACAATGTAACAATCTATGGTCTAACAAGATGACAAGGTGCAAGCGAAAAATGATGTATTGTGATCAGCCTGAATAGCTCCCTCCCAAACTGCTCATTCCTAGAAAATCTCTGGTATTCATGTTACATCGCTGGTAAACATCAAGTCCTGCCACTGTTGAGGATTAAACTCTGGACAGCATAAACCATGTGGCAAGGAAGAACCAAAATTGGCCAGGACACAATTTCCAGACTTCACACAGCTCACATGTCATTTAATCTGCACATTAACAGCCCCAAATCACAGCTTACCAGGAGTGTTCACTTGGTACACACCTTTATGTGACTATCAAACATCACCGACTGGAGTCACCAGCTCCTACAGCTATTAGGAAATTGTTACTTTTACCAAAACCACACAAAGTAGCTCTTTATATGGAACAACAAAACAGCTGATGAACACTTGCACCTATCACAACATGGCATTGGACAGAAAGGGTGGTGGTGCCACATGGATAACAACAACAACATCCTTGAACCACAGCCTTGCTTGCTTGCTGGAAAGTGAGTGTATCAACCACTATCTCACTACTCCAATTACATACATCATCTTCCTTTGCCAGACCAAGCAGCAGATGATTATGTTTCTCCACACCTACCTGTACTCATTGTTCTTAATCAGTTTCACCACTGTTGTTTGACCTCCTATCACAAATACTTGGAAATATCAGTCCCAAATGCTGGAGACTCATCACTAATAATTGTAAATATTAGCCCCAAAACACTGACCTCCCTGTACAAATGACTTAAAATATTGGACACAATACTGGCCTTCCTTTCCGAATGATTGGAAATATTTGAACACAATACTTGTCCACCTTTGCGATTGATTGGAAATATTGGTCCCAAATACTGGTCTCACTTTATGAATGATTAGAAATATTGGCCGCAAATATAGTGGTATCTCTTTTTGAATGATTGGAAATACTCGTTTTAGCCCCAAATACTGACCTCCCTTTGCAAATGATTGGAAATGCTGACCGCAGTACTGGTCTACCTTTACGAATGCTTGAAATTATTGTCATCCAAATACTGATATTGTCTTTTAAGGTTGAATTAATGTATCTTCTTCTGTGAAACAGGAAATGCTGGTAATACCTTGGATGGATACATTGCTCCTGGCCAGAAAAGTTCAGGTGACAGTTCAGAGGATTCTGGTGCCACTTCACCACAAGATGATGACAGCTTTACAGCTAAAGTGGATTCCCTCCAGTAGGTGTCCATTCATTGCTCTGTATAATCTCTTCGAAATTTGCGTGGTATTCATTTTTATTTTGCCTATGTCGATTTTTCCAGTCAGTTTTCATTCTTTAGTCAGCACATTTTGCATTCTAGGTGTTCATATTTTAACTTTTGTTAATTCTGCACATTGTTTATATTGGTAGTATCTGAATAATCTACACATTATGAATTCTTTAGTATGTGTAGATTCTATACTCCATTCTTTAGTATCTGTAGATTCTATACTCTATACTCCTTTAGTATCTGTAGATTCTATACTCCATTCTTTAGTATCTGTAGATTCTATACTCCATTCTTTAGTATCTGTATATTCTATACTCTATACTCCATTCTTTAGTATCTGTAGATTCTATACTCCATTCTTTATTATCTGTAGATTCTATACTCCATTCTTTAGTATCTGTAGATTCTATACTTCATTCTTTAGTATCTGTAGATTCTATACTCCATTCTTTAGTATCTGTAGATTCTATACTCTATACTCCATTCTTTAGTATCTGTAGATTCTATACTCTATACTTCATTCTTTAGTATCTGTAGATTCTATACTCTATACTTCATTCTTTAGTATCTGTAGATTCTATACTTCATTCTTTAGTATCTGAAATTTCTTTACATAATTTAATCTTTAATATCTGTACATTCTCAGCCTACCTTGTTCCAGATGTACTGGTTATCCTTTCCTCTGGATCAAACAAGGCATGGCCGAGAGAGGGAACATGTTGTTTTGGCACCACATGTTCTCTGAAGCTCTGCCCAGGCATTGTGAAATGGAATTTTGGCCAAATTCCAATCCACATACTTTGGTCTGTCAAGACTGCAAGGTGCCACTCACATCTGTACATTCTACACACTGTTAATGCTTTACAATCTGTAGATTCTACACACTGTTAATGCTTTACAATCTGTAGATTCTACACACAGTTAATTGTAAAAAAATGTTTACTCTCTTTGGACTCAAGCATAATCCACACACTTGCAACTACTAGTATCTGTAGGCTCAACACATTATACATTTTTGGTGTTTCTGTAGATTCTAGAAATTATTAACTCTTTAGTATCTGTAATTTACATACATTATTAATTCTGTCTATCCCAGAAGATTGTGCACTACTTTTTCATAAAATAGTCCCAGGATAAAAATAACTACTGCACATCAAGTGTGTTGTTGGCATTTAAAGAGAGTGAGGTTGTTAGATTTTTTTAGCTTATGCTGATGTATAGCAAGCTGTTATGGACACACTGGAATGAGCCAATAACACACCACATGTTGCCTGGCACTGACAGAGTGAATTCTTTAGTCTCTGTGCATTGTTAAATGTGATTTATTGGTCTTTGTAAACTCTGTCCATAAGAAAATTATCATTTAGATTTCTGTAAATTGCTCTAATTATCTTTAGATAATAAATCTTTGGTTTTTGTAGATGACGCACATCATTGATTACTTAATCTCTGCATATAAATTATATTTGGTATTCATTTTAATATTTTCATGGATAAGGCAAGTGTAGGTGTCAATTTTTCAGTTTAGATAATAAGTTTCAGCATAAATGAAATACTGACAGTGATACTGTAAAAACAGAAAGAAGTTACTTTTTGTATCACATTACACAAGGAACTAAAATTATTTGAATAAGGAGGAGTTATTACATGCAGGATTAGGAACACTGGTCAGGATGTTGTTGAGACTAATTTATTTATTCCAAACTCAACACAAGAACTTAACTGCTCTAGCTGAGCTGTTTTGTCTATCTAGATGCTTCTAAGAAAGGATAGAAATAGATAGATGGTTATCCATTCTTGATTAAGTTATTGCCAAGCATTTCTGAATTTCTAAGACTATACTAAGAAATACTGGCTTTTTTTTAATTGAACAAAAATGTGCATAATCATTAAAATTTTAATAGTAAAGTAGATTCTGAAAGAACAACATGAAATAATTTAAAGTGAAGGAATAACATGTTCTGTTATGAAGTGAACAAATATAAAGTTTGATTTGGTGTACTGAGCATTTTCAGCTAGTCGATTTGCTAATTGTCCTTCTGTTCTACCTATGTAAGTTGCTTGGCACTCACAATGAAATTGATAAATGCAGTTTGGTTTGGTTATGGAGACAATGGTTCTTCAACATTGATGAAATGAGAGATGATGAAAACTCTTGAACTATATAGCTAAAGATCATGGTTTGTAAATAATAAATTGTTAGATATGCGGTGTGCTAAATTGTGATTGTAAATCATTGTTCATGTAGGTGGGTGAGCACAACTCCGCCAATGAAGCCAGTCAGCAGGGACAAATACTACTACCACCTGCCCTACTATGAAGACAAACCGTGTGTGTATGTGAGGGAATCATTTGAGGACCACAGGAGACGTATGTACAACACCAACATCGTTGAAAAAATTATTGACAAACTGGTAAGTTTTCAGCTGTCTGCCAGACAGGTGTTTATATTTTCTTGTTGGTAAAGAGACAGAGCCGGTCTCCCTGGCCTAGGGATTAAAGTCTTTCTCTGTAATCCCGTATATTCTCGTGAGTAAGTAACCTGCGCGAGAATCGGTTCTCGCCGCGTTGGTAACTTACGGGGTATGTGAACCAGTCGCTCAGAAAGCAATGGCAAACTACTGAGCGCAATCGTGCCTAGTACAACAACAGCAGCTGAAAATGCTGTGTTGACTGCAAGTCCTGTAAGGGATATGCAACATTAAAAAAAGAGGCAGACCACAAGCATATCATGACACCTGCCAGACAGAACTCTGTAGAAAGCAATATCACCCAGGTGTATTTGAAACAAAAAAGGCAAATGATCACCCTTGATAAAAGATTAATGCATGGCAGATATGAGGCAATAAATATAATATTGTAGAAGGAACATGGCAGAGCTCTCTAATAATGTGTAGAATCTACTCCCTGTCCGGAAGCTTGCATGCAAAAGAAAAACAACGAAGTCAATATTGGCCAGGTAAATGTAATTTCTTGCAGATACTTCACTAGGTGTGTGAAGTGATAGGACAACACATATAATAGGTTATAGTATTATGGGATGCGGTGACCAGCTGCCTTCTAAGATGAATCTTGGTATCTATTTCAATGCGATTGAATTGATTCGAGATCCTATGTGATCGGAAAATGATCTCTCCTCAACATGGCATTGGCTTCAGGCATCCATGTCCATAAGCCAGTGCACGGGTTACGTTATACTAGGGGAAGTCAATAAGTAAGTCACAAATGGCTGTAGAAAAATAGCTAAATATAATAGCAACTTGAAACCAGTTTATTTCTATACATACATTGTCCCTTTATTTCTCAACATAATTTTCACCAACATTGATGCTCTTATCCCATCGTTTTATCAGTCCCCCCAAACCGGCTGCATAGAACTCCGTGCTCTGTTTTCTAAACCATGTTTCCACTTCACATTCAACTTCAGCATCATTCGCAAAATATCTCCCGCTAAGGTGGGTTTTCAATGGACCAAAAAGGTGGAAATTGCTAGGGGCTAAGTCGGGGCTGTAAGGTAGATGGTCCAGAACTTCCCACCTTAGTTGGTTAATTTTCTCCTGAGTTAATCAAGCCGTATGTGATCTGGCATTGTCATGAAAAAGCAACACTCCTCTAGTCAGCAGTCCTGGAAATTTCAAACGATCATGCATTATGCTGTATTCTGAACCATGTGAGTACCCTATTGCAGATGCTACAGTCTATCGTTACTCGCCTGACACCACTAATTATCGCCTCCACTTGCTGCACGGATGCTTCTGTTGCAATCTCAACAGAACGACCAAATCAGATTTCATCAACAATTTTAGAGCGTCCTTGAGAAAATCTTTCTACCCAGCTATGCACCGCTTTATGGGACAAACATTTGTCAGCATAAGCAGAAAACATTTCCTTATGAATGTCCTTTGCAGGCAGGCCTTTTGCCCACAAGAAGCGCACAACAGCACATTGCTCTTTTGTTGTACACTCCGTAAGTACAGTCGCCATTTTGTTTATGCGCTGCGCATGCGCATAAGACACCTAGCGCCACTTGACGAACAGAAATATAAAGTTCGATGTTGCTGTCACCTAATGACACCTGTAGAAAATACCAACTACATTTACTTGCCATCCCACAGAACTGTGTGACTTACTTATTGACTCACCCTCGTATATTATACGTTGCACATGTTTAGCATTCTTTTTGTATATAATTTGTATAATATATAATTATAATATATAATTTGTATAAGTGTAATGAGATTCTGTCTGTTACATAGTTGTGAATACTGATATCATATAGTATATACTGATGCAATTCAAGCATTCTGACAGTGGTTGTTTATGTGCTAATGTTTGTCCTATTGCAAAAGTCATCATCCCCCATAAAGCATTTTGATGTCAGTAAGCAACAGGACACATTATGTACAGCATTGTGGGCTTACAAAGTTCAGCCAAATGGTTTTTCAAGTTCTTGTCTTCATGCAACATAGTGCAGAAACATTGTTGCTAAATAATTTCTTATGTTGAAAAGTGGTGTTTTTAGTGTTATTTCTCCCTTTTATATAATGCATCTATTTATTATAGTTCAATCTACTAATAGTGTGGGCTTAAGTAGTTTATAAATAATAATTCCTGTATAAGGGCCATAACATTTTATTAAGATGTATGTGTCTCAAGGTTCAAGGTAGTATAGATGTTACATATGATAACAATATACAACCATGAAATGCTTAGTGACCTAACAGTATGGCTTTTGTTTTAACAGTTATAATAATAAAAAGAAAACATGATGAATTTAAAGATTGTAATGATATCTTTAGTTTTAAAATTGTTTCTTAAACTTATTACATTACATTACATTGGCACCTTGCCGTCTTGACAGACGATAGTTTGTACTTTAAAAAGGCATAATAACTTTTACCTATGGCGGTAGCGAGTGTGACTGATAAGGCCAATTTGCGCTGTAAATGTCCGTTCACAGTGGGTGCATGTGAACACATGGTCATTTCCACCATCATGCACCATCTTACGTCTCAAACGCTCGGTGTGAGACTTATCTGCAATAATTTTCTCCTTTGTCTTTATTCCATTTCTGATGTTTGCCCTCCATGCAACACGTTCAGTGGCGACTTGCTCCCAATGTGCATTATCAATGCCTGTATCAATCATGTCCCGCTAACACACATCTTTGTATCGTAGTAGAGGCCGACCCTGACATCTCTTACCCATCTGTAAACTTATGGCCTCTATAATGTTCTGTAAAGGATAAGCAACTAACTTGTAACACCATGTCTTAGTATACAGACCTTTAGAAGCTGCACTGTGTATGTTATTCAAAATGGAATCATCCTTCTGTTTGTTATTTTAAAATTAACATTTTTGTAACAATCTGACACTTGCCTTTCTGACTTTAAAGGAGGATGGGCTGAATGAAGTGCAGATGATGATAGATGAGGAACAGCCATTTCCTGAGAACCGATTGCGAGGTGTGTTTGATGAACTAGGTCAGGGCTGCTGCAAGTTTGTTTCTCTGGTCAAAGGCACAGGTGGAGGATCAGCAGCTGGCAAGACAAAACTGGACAAGGAGAGGCACCGGCTGCTTGTCAGAGAAATGGTATGTTGATAAAATATTGTTTCATTTTCCAGATTAATTGACATTGTTAGAGCTTCTTGACCAGATCACTGATCTTTGCAGCAGAAGTTTTCCTACTCCAAGGACCACTAATCTTGTAGAGATATTGACCAACAAGGTCTTCCTAGAAGAGGTCTGTTAAAAAAGTATTGGAACTTTGGCCGGACACATATATTACATAACTGGAGGTTCAAAAACTTAACTCTATTCAACGTACTCTCCTTTGGACTGTATGGAAGCATTTTTGGAAATCCTCTTTGGGAATGGAGTACAGCTGGGCCATCACATTCTACATAATGCCATGACTCGATTCAGGTTTTCTTCAGTGGTATTTTCAGCTTTGGGAACAGTCAAGAATTTATAGAAACCATGTTTGAAAAGTAAGGGGGTCTGACGAACCTGAGGATTATTGTGTTTGACTGAGAAAGTCTGGATTAGATGCGAAGAATAGACAGGTGGGCTGTCATGATGGGACTGCCAAGTTTCCGTTACCCACAGGTCTGTTCATTTGTGTCACACACAAAAAGAACAGTTTTATAGCAATTATATCAATGAAGTCATGACAACTTTTGACCTGTGACTGTCACCTATGGTGTTAAAATTATCACTTGTTTAAACATAAGTCCACAGATGCACCGTCCTCCTTATAACTATTGTTATATCACTTAGAGTAACATGCATCCACTCAACAGAATTCTTGTGTAAGTAAAGTAAAGTAAAGTAAAGTAAAGTAAAGTAAAGTAAAGTAAAGTAAAGTAAAGTAAAGGACACTTTTATATGCCATGAAGCATGCTGGGTATATGGTGCTGGTCACATGTTTTAGACCAATCAGCACTTGATGGGTCATGTGGTTAGTATCAGGTCTTTACCTCCCAGTACATTTCCTGGTAACCAGTTTAGGTGAGTTAACCCGGAGGCCAAGGTCATATTTTAAAAATAAATTAGATGGGGAAGTAGCTGAAGAACAATTTGGGTTTCGCAACACTGGCACCAGAGAAGCAATTATCTGTTTGAGGATGTTAATTGAAAAATATATAGAAGTTCACAAAAGTTTATATGTTTGTTTTATAGACTACAAGAAAGCTTTTGATAGAGGACAAGGAAAGGCCATCAATGAACATCACAGTAAGCGGGGAGATACTAGAACAAGTAACAAGTTGGACATGTAATAACTGATGATGGCAAAAGTGAAGTAGAAATAAAAAAGAGAATAGGAATGGTCAAAAATGCTTTCAATGGCATGAAATCAGTATTAACATCTAGAGAGATTAACAACGCATTAAAGATGATAATTGTCAAATGTTACGTATATTCAACATTACTGTATGGCGAGGAAGCCTGGACATTGAACAAAGCAACTAGAAAGTTGAATAGAGGCCCTGGAGATGTGGCTATACAGAATAATATGTCATATTTTAAGGAAACAAAAACAATCAAATACAGAAGTTCTAGAAAAAGTGGGAATGAAAAGAAAGTTGATGGAAGAAATCAAAACGAGGCAAGTGAAATATTTAGGCCACATTAAAAGACATAATACTCTTATGAAAACCATACTGGAGGGAAAGGTTGAGGGCAAGCGAGCAAGAGGCAGACAATGATACAAGTGGGAAGATAACATCAATAGATGGACGAACATCAGCTTGACAGAAAGTACAGTCAGGGAAAAAGACAGACAGTGTTGGGGATCCGTTGCAGCCAACCTTCATTGTGTAGACGGCACCTGATTGATTGATTGACTGATTGATTGAGGCCTTGATAGGAATGTAAATACTTGACAACCAGGCCAGTAGGTAAGCATGCTAGCCACTGCACTTCTGTAGCTACCCTTCTTGTGCAGGTATTCACTGGTTGCCTGCAATAGGATGATTACCATCTTAATTGACTTTCCGTATCTGTCAAGGGCTTATATACAATAGTTGTCCTTATGCAACCCCCTTTAATTTTATATATAATTCAACATGTCTGCTTCCATATTTACTACACTGAAGTGATAACTGTGACACACCCCTACATCCCATTTCCTGCCATCAATTTTTGTTGGGTACAAATCTAATTTTTGTTTAGCACTGAATCAGTTAACTAAACAGTGAACAAGAAGGAAAGAAGGAAGAACATGGAAGAAAGAGGAAGAATAAGAAGGGATAATAATCATTTCTATAGACTAAAGATTAGTTAACTTCCAAGAGTGTATGCCTTCCAGCTGATTGTCAGTGTTTCTCTAACTAGGATCATATGACCACGCTGGCCAGAACCATGAGAGCAACTGTGACCAAGAGCAACTTTAAGGAAAAGTTAAAGGCAGGATCACAGTATCTCAAGAAGCTGAAAAGTCTGGCTGTAGAAGTTAGTGTTGTTGCTCTTGCTGCCTGTTTGTTATTTTACAATTACCAACTCACTGAACTTTTATTATAGTATTTTTAACGATCTTCGATGTTGACTAGAAGAATTTTCAGATCATAGGTATATAGGCACTTGGCTGATGTCATGCTTTCTGTGTCCGTTGGCTGGTGTCATACATTCTGTGTCCCTTGGCTGCTAGCGTGCATTATATGTCCCTTGGCTGATGTCGTGTATTGTGTGCCCTGACTGATGCCATGTGGTGTGTCCACTGGCTGGTGTTATGCAGTATTGGTGTTTGGCTGATGCCCCGTGTGCTCTCCAGGCTTGTGCCATGCACAGTGTCCCCTTTCTGATGTCATACACTAATGCCTTAGCTGAAACCGTGTCTGAAGCTCATGCTATGTATCTTGTGCCCTAACTGGAGAGCCTGGCATATGATACCACAACACCTACCTTAAGAATGGAGGTGGAGGCGGTCAGTGCAGCTTTCCGCTGGATGGAGAACATGATACATGTACTGATCGTGATTGTAACTGACTCAGAAAGCATGTTGAGGAGGGTGACGACAGGCAGGCTTCATGCAGCGTGTCTTGCTTCGCTTCGGAGGTCACGGGTGGCAAGCATCGCCTGTATCTTTTCTCCGGGGCATGCCGGTGTGCTGGGGAATGAACAGACGGACAGATTGGCTGGCTCTGCAAAACTTGGTGGAGTATTGATGCATGACAGGGCAGACGTGGTTGCGGCCTTGGAGCAAGTGTACACCTAGGAGGAGCAAATGGATCACCATAGTCTGGCAAAAATGAGGCAGCGAGGAGTGACGAGGGGATCTGGCCGACACTCGACGCTCAGAGGAAAGGCAAGACGGACATATAATCAGATTGCTACTGGAACTATTGGTGTTGGAACTCTTCGCTGGCTGCTGAGGATAGGGACGGAGCGCTTATGGGAATGCCCCGAATGCTGTGATGTCGGTTCCTAAATCAATCAATCAATCAATCTGGTACCAAGTTCTGTGTCCCTTGCCTGATGCCACACAGTGTGCCTGCCCTGGCTTATACTATGCACTGTGTAACCTAGCTGATGCCATGCACTGGTGCCCTAGCTCATGCTATGTACCATGTGCCCTTACAATGCCATTTACTGTGTCTCCTAACTGATGCTATGTACTATATCCTCTAGCTCAGTGGTTCTCAACCTTTTTTGGCCCATGCCCCCCTTCATCATATGTTGTGAATGCCTTTCCTCTTTCGTATTTCCTCCCTATAAATTCCCTCCTCCCCCCATCCTGCCCTTACATAGTATACGTAAAAATGTCAGCTAACTTTAATAACACATGCTAGAACAAGTTTAGACGTCTACATAAAACGTGATTTGTGGGTCTACTTACGTTATAAGACGAATATCAGAAGGGCGAGGAGTACAGAACCGTAAAGTATGGAGGGAAAAACAATATGAAGTAATCGGTTCTTGTATTAACGTGATCTTTAAATAATTTTCACCCCCTCCCCCTGGAAACCCTAAAATTCCCTCCTAGGGGGGAATTCCCCAGCGGTTGAGAACCACTGATCTAGCTGATGCCACGCACAGTGCACCCTGGCTGATGAAATGTTTTGTATTTAAGTTCCATATTATTTTTTTTAATGTTGTTAATAGTCACATGAACAAAACTAGGATACCTATGTTTATTTTTTAACTTATTTTATATGACTTCATTCAGTTGTTCTAAGCAGTGCACCATTTAATTAAACTACATAAATTGGTGTTTTTCTAGTTTGACAAAAGTTGAAGTGAGATTCCAGCACATACAATTTGAACAGTGAAATGCCATCATTTATGTCATGTCTGTACATAGAAATTAATTTGTGCTTAAAACCATTGACATACTACTACCTTACTTGTACATGCATCATTCTTTTGTATTTGTAAAACGTCTGTCTTGTAAGAACTTGGTAATGTGTTTTTTAATAAAAAATAAACATTAAAAATAGTTTAAAGGTTATATTAGGTATACAATGGTTACATACTATAGTCAGCGTAAAACTAGGTTTTTATCGGTCATCAGGAACAATATGCCTACCAAGATTTGTGTAAATATTAGATGCTATCCACATAGAATATCTGCAACATGTCAATCTCTTACGTGGATTTAAAAAGCAAGGTGAAACCAACAGTGTACTTTCCCCAAGAGGACTTTAATGGCCAGACACCAAACAAGTTTTACAGTATGGTGAAGTGTATAATAAAACACTTCATACAATATTTTTTGAAGTTTATGTGTGTGTGTGTGTGTGTGTGTGTGTGTGTGTGTGTGTGTGTGTGTGGGTGGGTGGGTGGGTGGGTGGGTGGGTGGGTGGGTGTGGGTGTGTGTGTGTGTGGGTTGGTGGGTGGGTGGGTGTGTGGGTGGGTGGGTGGGTGGGTGGGTGTGTGTGTGTGTGGGTGGGTGGGTGGGTGTGTGTGTGTGTGTGTGTGTGGGTGGGTGGGTGTGTGTGTGTGTGTGTTCTCTCGTTTTGTACTCAAGCACAGTCAATACATGTGCTACTTCTTCTAGTGCACTGGGCTGATGTTTGCATGTGGATTAACTTTCCCTATACTATTACCAGTGTCTGTCGCCATCAGATGAACCCACTCTGACTTCTGAGATAGTTGTAATTTACATCCCCAAGTCAAGAATGATAAGCACACAGTTTAGTCCAACTAATCGGTGTAGGGGTTGAACTGCATACCTCAGCATGAACACAATGGATGTTTAAGAAAGAGCACTCATCCATTCTGTCATGCTCCACATTTTGGAGTTAAAATCAAACAGCACATCTGCTGGACAAAACTGCCAGGTTTTTTTTCATAATGTATTATGAATATGGTGTTTTAAATTGCTGGCAGTGTGTACCAAAGAATCTCTTATTCTTTCTAAAATTACCTTAAAAATGCAGCCACAACATGCTCTGCCGGATGTATTGATATGGATGGTCAGCAACAATAAGAGAATAGCCTACAAGCGTATTCCATCCAGCAGCATCATATACAGTATTGTTGATGAGGAGAGAGGCAGGGACTGTGGCAAGCCCATGACATTGTTTCTGAAGGTATGCTATGCACATGTCTTATCATGCTTACATGTTTCTGAAGGTATGATACAAACTTGTCTTTACATGTTTAGCGTTTTCATGTCAGAGTTCTTAACTTTTGTACTTTGTTCTGTCACTTTTTGTAGATTTAAAACATGTTTACTCACTTGCAGCAACTAGACAGATTTCTCTAAATCTTCAGGCTGTATTTATATTTATATATCAGTCTCACTGTTTATTATTATTGCAATTAAAGCACACTTCACATCACTTGGCAAACATGCACGGGTACTTAGTCTTCTTTAGTAGATTATAAAGAGTATTTATCTGCTTTATTTTCATACATTTTGCAAAAGTCTAGCAGTCTCCTCAGTTCTCATTCCTTCAAATATATTGTTTAATTCCAGTTGTTAGCAGTAATCAGCACATATCTCATTGTAACACCAGGCAAAGAACATATATTATTGACTTCAATATCTCCCTCTTATCCACTATCAGTGTTCTGACTTTATGTGCTTTTGAAAAACTTTAAGAATCAAAGATGTCATGTAAAGAATCGTGTATAGCTAGTTATTTAGTTAATATTTAAAAGTTAAATGTTAAACTCCTTTTTATTTAAGATAATCCACGAGCATTGTCTTTAAACTTGCCTAATATCACTATATGATATTAACTATTTGATATAGCCTTCCATTTTGTACTCTGTCTATGACTGTGATTGTGTTATTTTTCTTTATTACATAAGAATTAATAATTAAGTACTCTGTTGGTTGCTTTCCGTCCTTTTTATAATTTATATTCATTGTTTGGTTGACATTTCCATTAGTTACCTGGCAAAAGAGCAATGGGATCTGGTGGTTGGACAATACAAGTGAAACTTCAGATATTTCTTTGGCTTGGACTATCAAAACACAAGAAAGATTTCCTGAAGGGTCTGCCCAAGGGTTATGAAGAAACTAAGATGTTGAAACAAGCAAGTAGACCATCAGGGGTGCCTCCTCCATTCATACATTACAAAGGCAAGTACACCCTTATCCTATAGAATAGTTTCCAGGCCCGCAGATGTAATCCTTTGATATATATCTGGATAGAGAAAGTTGAAGCAACATTATATGAAGTAGGATCTTTAACAGGGTCTTTCATGACAACTAATTGTTGTACACTTAACATTTAATAAATGGATACTAACCAGGCATGTTTGTAACAAATGGTGGACTATTGGGTTAATGTAATTATTTCTCTTTTTTTTTAAAGTTGTCATTGCTGCCTGCCTTATGCTCCAAAGGTTGAGGGAGTTCATGTTCATTTTCAGAATCTGTCATTCGGTTCATGAGTGCAATTTTGTGTTGGAGACATTCAGCACTGGCGCTACACATTGGGCAAGCTGCTCTGCAGAAAGAGACTGAGCCACATGGAATAAGACCCAGTGCAATACAGTCCTCTTGCCTTTAAATCCCTTTCTTAAAGTGTCTAAATTGTACTGTAAAAGTAGATTTGAATATATCTTATATTGGTTCGCGTGGTCATAGAGATGTATGAACAAATAAATTGTACTGTAAAAGTAGATTTGAATGCATCTGATATTGGTTCGCATGGTTATAGAGATGTATGAACAAATAAATTGTACTGTAAAAGTAGATTTGAATATATCTTATATTGGTTCGCGTGGTTATAGAGATGTATGAACAAATAAATTGTACTGTAAAAGTAAATTTGAATACATCTGATTTTGGTTCGCATGGTTATAGAGATGTATGAACAAATAAATTGTACTGTAAAAGTAGATTTGAATACATCTGATATTGGTTCGCATGGTTATAGAGTTGTATGAACAAATAAATTGTACTGTAAAAGTAGATTTGAATACATCTGATATTGGTTTGCATGGTTATAGAGATGTATGAACAAATAAATTGGAGTTAAATAAATATAATGAGGTATACAAGATAACCAGAAGTAACAATTATTTCTGTGTTTCCTTTACACAGGGCTTTCATGAAAAGATTATTGTATCTTTTAGTGAACATTGTTATAATAAACCAATTTAAATAAGATCTCTCACTAACATCCTCTAAATGTACTGGAGAGTGTTGGCCATCATAGACCATAACTTTAGGAAGGGAAAATACCAACTGCACCACACAATGGTGGAGGAAGGGAAACACACCATGGTGTTGCAAACGCAGCCCTGGGAACCGAGTATCCACCGAGATAAGTGGACAAGTCTGCAGCTGAGCAGAGCTGGGCACTCACTTGTCCTGTCAGCCAGAAAAGGCTGGCAAAGACAGAGGTAAAAGACCCCCATGTGGATGTGGAAGACAAGGGGAAATCACAACATTATTTTCCCAAGATTTCAGGAATAGTCCAAATTTTTAAATGGAAATAGAAGGGAAAATTCTTAACCAAGTGGATAATTTTAAATACCTAGGGGCATTTATAACAACAAACGGAAGGTGCACAATATAGATTAAGAGCAGAATAGGGCAAGCGAAAGCTGCATTTCAGAAAATGAAAAGTATCTTATCCAATACGTTACTATGAATGTTAGAAAGAGAGCGCTGAAGTGCTATATAGAACCCATTTTGCTGTGTGGCAGTGAATCTTGGAATGTAAATAAACAAATTAGGAAGAACTTGGAAGCAACAGAGATGTAGTTCCTAAGACAAATATTACGAATTCCTTTAACTGCCAGAAGAACTATCGACGATTGCCTGAAGAGGCTAATGAAACTAGAACATTATACAATTATAAGAAAGAGACAAACAGCTTTCTTTGGTCATGTGATTAACAGAGAGGCATTTGAGAACATCATGATGACTGGAAAGATCGAGGGGAAATGAGGCAGAGGCCTGATAACAGAATTGACGCTGGATAGATTGAGACACTGGCGTGGAAGAATAGCATCATCAGTAGAATTGATCCAAAACACCAAAGCAAGATATACGAAGAGACAGGAACGCCTTTGCCAGCTGGCATGGCACTTGATAATCATAATGACTGGTGTGCATGTCACGCCTCTTTACCTCCATTTGTATATATAAAATCATCTACTGATATCTTTCCATGCCATGAAGCTAAACTGTCCATTGTCTTCACTCTGTTCCCTCCTTTGTCTCTTTTCACATTAATTTTGCCAGTTGTCCCAGAATTTTCCAGTTTTCCTCTGTTTATAGTGCAAGAATGTTTCCAATAGTTCTTTAATACCTACTTTCCTCTTCTCCTTCTATGAGCGCCAAACAATACTATGTGTGTTTATTTATGAACTGTTCCAGTAGTTGTAAGAACATGGCCAAAAGTATGTAGTTATGCAAGGGAACTATTGTGAAGGAAATGTGTAGTAAACCACTGCATTGTTAAGCTGAATTTTATATGATTAACACACTATGTAAACTGTTTGAAGCACACTGTGTAAGTATGGGTGATTTGGTGTAGTTCGAATGTAAACCAAACAAATGTTAGTACTTACATATTCATATCATCATCATCATCATCATCATCATCATCATCATCATCATCATCATCATCATAATCATCATGTGCCCTGCCAAATGGCATAGGCATTCTTAGTATCCACAGATCAATTCTGATGTTATTCTTCCTTGACACCAGAGAGACAGACACTGAGAGAGACAGACAAAGAGAGAGAGACAGAGAGAGAGAGAGACAGACAGAAACACAGAGAGAGAAAGACACACAGAGAGAGACAGACACAGCGAGACTGAGACACAGAGAGAGAGACAAACAGACAGACTCAGAGAGAGAGAGAGAGAAAGAGAGAGAGATAGACAGACAGATAGAGAGACAGACAGACACAGAGAGAAAGATAGACAGACACAGAGAGAGAGACAAACAGACAGAAAGACAGACACAGAGAGACAGACACAGAGAGAGATACACAGACACATAGAGACCAACAGACAGACAGACACAGAGGCACAGACACACAGAGAGACAGACTGACAGACACACAGAGCGAGACAGACAGACACAGAGAGTGACAGACAGACACAGAGAGACAGACACACACAGAGACAGACAGACATAGAGACAGACACCCAGATGGAGATAGACAGATGGACACACAGACAGACACAGACACAGTCATAGACAAATAGAGACAGACAGACAGACACAATCAGACAGACAGAGAGACAGCGACAAACACTGACAGAGAGAAAGAGACAGACACAGTGAGAGACAGAAACAGAGAGAGAGAGACAGACAGACAGACAGAAACAGAGAGACAGACACAGAGAAAGACAGACAAACAGACACAGAGACAAATAGACAGACATGGAGTGATAGACAGACAGACACATAGAGAGAGGCAGACACATAGAGAGAGAGACAGAGAGATAGACATACAGAGACAGAGAGACAGACTCAGAGAGAGAGAGACAGACAGACAGAGAGAGAGAGGGGGAGAGAGAGAGAGAGGCAGACACTGAGAGAGAGATAGACATAGACAGACATAAACAGAGAGAGAGAGAGAAACAGACAGACAGACACAGAAAGACAGAGAGAGACAGAGAGGAACACACAGATACATAGAGACCAACAGACAGAAGCATAGAGAGACAGACAGACACACAGGGCGAGGCAGACAGACAGACGCAGAGATAGAGACAGAACGAACGAACGCATGAACGAACAGACTTTATTTTCAAAGGGTAACAAATTGGGCATGCAGGCCCGTCTTACATTCAGCCCTTCCAATCACTCATCTTTCGTCATCAATATTGCATAGGAAAAACATTGTCAAATGAATTTTGTAAACATAAACATGAGACACATCCACCACCCACCCACACATCCCCCATTCACCCACACATCCCCCACCCAACCACACACACACACACACCCCAGGCACACATACATTCTCCCACCCATCCACATCCCCACACCTACACATCTCCCCACCCACACACACTCCCACCAACCACACATCCCATCCACCCACACCCCAAGCACACATACATTCCCCAATCCACACATCCCCCACCCACACACATCCCCCACCCACACACATCTCCCCACCCACTCACATATCCTCCACCCATCCCATTACCTACCAACAATCACCCACCCACATATCCTTCTCCACCCACACACCTCCAACCACCCAGCCAAACACACATCCCTCAACCACACGTCTCCCACCCACACAGATCTCCCCACCCACTCACATATCTTCCACCCATCCCATCACCCACCAACAATCACCCACCCACATATCCTACTACACCCACACACCTCCAACCCCTCAGCCAAACACACATCCCTCAACCACACATCCCCCATGCACACACACATCTCCCAGCCATCTCACATATCCTGCACCTACCCACACACAAATTCCGCACCCACCCACATAATCTCCCATATCCCCCAGCCCACTCACAGATCCTGAGCCCACCCATACAAACATCCCCCACCATCTCCTAACCTACACACACTCACCCACCCACAGATCCTCTACCCATCCACACATCCTCCACCCACCCATCCCGCAATCAAACATCCCTTAACCACACATCCCTTAACCACACATCCCTTAACCACACACCCTTACCCATATACAATCACCCATCCTCTACCCACCCACCCATTCCCCAGCCACATATCCCTTAACCACACACCCCTACCCATATACACACACATCTCCCCACCCATACACACATCCCTCACACACATCCCCACCCACCAACACATCCCCCATTCACAAACACACACCTCCCGTTCACGCACACCCAACCCACACACACATCCCCCACCCATGCACTGATCCACAGAGAGACAAAGAGAGAGAGAGAGAGATAGAGACAGACACAGAGACAGAGACAGACATACAGACACATACACAGACACAGAAACAGAGACACAGATGGACACACAGACAGACACACACACAGAAAGACAGACAGAGAGAGAGAGACAGACACAGAGAGGGACACACAGACACATAGACTGACAGACAGACACATAGAGTGAGACAAACACAAAGAGAGACAGTCAGACACACAGAGCGAGACAGACAGACAGACGCAGAGAGAGAGAGACAGACAGACAAAGAGAGAGAGACAGATATACAGACAGAAACAGGCAGTCAGACACACAGAGACAGACAGACAGATAAAGACGGACAGACACTGACAGTCAGACACAGACAGACAGAAACAGGCATATAGACACAGACAGAGAGACAGACAAACACAGAGACAGAGACAGATAAACATACACATAGAGAGACAGATAAACAGAGAGACAGACAGACATGGAGAAACAAACAAACAGACACAGAGAGAAAGACAGACAGACATGGAGGGAGAGACAAACAGACACATAGAAAGACAGATAGAGAGAGACAGACAGACATACATAGAGAGAGAGACAGACAGTCACAAAGAGAGACATACATACAGTCACAGAGAGAGAGACAGACAGACAGACATAACAGACAGACAGACAGACAGACAGACAAACAGACAGATGAAGAAAGAGACAGACAGTCACAGTGAGAAACAGACACAGAGAGAAAGAAACAGACACAGAGAGAGACAGACAGACACAGAGTAAGAGACAGACAGAGAGAGAGACAGACAGACACAGAAACAGACAGACAGGTCAGCCTGACCAGACTTACCAGACAGACCGATCTATCTCATGATGCAGTAAACAGAATTGTCATTATCTGGTGTACTTTCAACACTCACAATTATTTGATTCATTGTGTTCAGTGATGTGAAAGTTATATCTTGCCACTTTTTCTGCATTACAGAACGTCAGTTATTCCAGCTGCGAGCTCACATGTACCAAGCAAGACAACTGATTGGCTCTGATGCATCAGGATTGTCTGATCCTTTTGCTCGTATTTCTTTCTCTTACCAGAGTATTGCAACACAGGTTAGTTATTGGCTCAGCAAGTCATTAAGCTAATGTTTATAGGCTGGTCTGATTGTTGCTATTTTTATTATTGCTACTATACAAGTGTTTTGATGCATCTCATTGGGCTAAATAAGGGTGCTGTGGTAATGCTGTGGTTAGCACACAAGCCTTCCAGCCTGGTGGTCATGTATTTGAATTCCCTTCAAGTCTGTGATTTAAAAAAAAAGTATTGACAAGGCTACCTGGGTCGCCCCAAGCTACAATGGGAACCAGGAAATGTTGTGGGAAGTGAAGGTGGCTGGTATGAGATTTACAACATCATCCATCAAGTGCTGCTTGTTGTATAGAAGTATAGGGCTAGCATCATCCATCAAGTGCTGCTTATATAGAAGTATAGGCTAGCATCATCCATCAAGTGCTGCTTGTTGTATAGAAGTATAGGGCTAACATCATCCATCAAGTGCTGATTGTTGTATAGAGGTATATTGCTAACATCATCCATCAAGTGCTGCTTGTTGTATACAAGTATAGGGCTAGCATCATCCATCAAGTGCTGCTTGTTGTTTAGAAGTATAGGGCTAATGTCTTACATCAAGTGCTGCTTGTTGTATAGAAGTATAGGGCTAACATCATCCATCAAGTGCTGATTGTTGTATAGAAGTATAGGGCTAACATCTTCCATCAAGTGCTGCTTGTTGTATAGAAATTACGGCTAACACTGTGCACCCAATATACCTCCAGTCATGCTGCAATTGCTGCTTGTTGTATAGAAGTATGGGGCTATAGTATGTCCAAATTTGTTTGCCGCAATATAAACATCAATATCTCAGTAACCAACTGAGGGAAAATTATGAAATTTAGTATATAACTTTATCATTATTTCCACCCAATAAAAAAATTTTTGTTCTGGAGATTTTACAGCAGATTTCAAAGTTTGTTTATATGCGATATATAATTTACAGGTCTGACATGAAATTCATAATTTTAAATGTATTACAGCATAGCCAGACAATCAGGGCTCAATTTTGAATATTGTACGTGTTTTCACGGGATTGGCCTTTTGCCAACCCCCCGCATAGTTCAAACTAAGACTGTTCAGAGGTGTCTCAAAATTTGGGTTATTTCATGAAACCTGATTAATATGTTTTTTGTTTTTTTTTAAATCTTACCACTTATCGCTAACATTGAAATGTGTGAATATTTTTCAATGGGCTTTAATGCAAAATTGTACACTTCAAAGAATCGCTATGAAGTTGTACACATATTTTTGTCAAGAAGCTGATCGCAAGAAACTGTTTTATACTATTACAAATTCCGAAAAAGAACAATGCATGCATTGGGCTTGAGTAAACGGGCATTTTGTCAAAGGGTGCAAGAATCTGGAATTAAACCACCACGCAATAACCAAACGGTAGGTAGAAAGATTATTGTAGACAGTTTTGACAAAGATGTCATAAGGCGAGCTATTATAAAAATGCTTTAAAAAGTCGCTTGATATACGACAGGGTCGACTTCATTGCACCGGGTTCTATCCATATGGCTCAGTCTCTTTCCGCAGCGCGGAAAGCATCGCACAAAGTACAAACTCCGCAGCTCTAGCGACGACCCACAGAAGTCTCCGAAAAATTTAACTCGTGAACTGGAATCGAACCCACGACGTTTGGAGCCCGAGTCAAAAGGCTTGACCACTTCGCCCCGGAGACTCCTAAAATTATAAAAATTTTGGATTTTATATCCAGGATTATCCAGCATTATAAAAATGCTGGATGCCAAAGAAACAGTGACTGTAAGAAAACTTAGGGTTTGGTTCAGAAAGAACAATAACATAGAGCTATCCAAACAACTTTGTGGAAAAATTATAAGGACATTATCTTCACTATTGAAAGTACAAGGGCGGTAGAAATAATCTTTGCGAGCAACTGCATTTAGGAGCCATGAGAAGCAGATACCTACGTGAAATAAGGGAAATGCGCAAAGAAAATTATGGCATAGTGTGTTTGGATGAAATGTGGATCAATGCGCACCACACAAGTGATAAGGAATGGCAATCAGTGGATGGACAGATAAGCGATATGTGCCCAGTAGTATAGGACAGCTTTTGGTCATGGCCCATGCTGGTAATACGCCATAATGGCTTGTAACAGAATGCTGGGCTCGTGTTCGTATCAAAGCATACAGACAATAGGGATTATCATAATAATATTAATGGTAATGTATTTAGAGATTGGCTCAAGAATACTATATAAAAATACCTGTCTGTCTGTCTGTCTGTCTGCCTGCCTGCCTGCCTGCCTGTCTGTCTGTCTGTCTGTCTGTCTGTCTGTCCGCGCTATTAAATATTGATAAAAGTTACTGGAAAAAACGTTGGGACCATGTGTTGAAAGAGGAAGAGGACTATTGGAGAAAGGATGGATTGAATTTTATGCAACCGAGAGCAATCATCAACCTACTGGAATCGTCCGACACAGATTAAGGTCTGAGCAGATCGCAGACCTTAATATACGTACACACTGGGATATTTTGCTCCAACTATTCAGACGAAATGCAGGCCCTAAACATTACAGCATCAGCATCAGTTGAAGAAACATGAAGGAAATGAAAAATAAGGTAAGAAATATATTCCTTCTACTTTCCTGTTAATTTACAAATTATTTACCCCGTGCCTCTGTAAATTCTCTGTCTTTACTAATATTACACATTGCACCCCTCTCGGGATTCTCCGTGGTGAAGTGGTCAAGCCGTCTGACTTGGGCTCCGAAGGTTGTATGTTCGATTCTGGGCCGTGTCCTTCATTTCACGAGTGCATTTTTTCGGAGACTCCCGAGGGTCGTCGCTGGAGCTACGGAGTTTGTGCTTTGTGCGACGCTTTCCGCGCTGTGGAAATAAACTGAGCCATATGGGATACAAACCCAGTGCAATGCAGCCGACCCTGTCGATTTTTAAGCTAGTTCTTCATTGCACCTACCTCCCATACGAATCCGGATACGCCTTTGTGTGTCATCAGAATTGCAGGTCTCCCACTACTGTAAACATAACTTTGTTCGCGAGAAATCACTAGTTGTTCAGCAAAACATCAAAGGAATGTCGCCGCTTTCAATGATTTAAGTTGTTTTTGGACCTATCAAAGACATATCCTTGGGTGGGGGTAAATATAAGACGGCTGGAAAAATTTCATAACGATGCAACAGACAGTTTTCAAAATAATTGATCGTGAATGAAGGCAAACAAATGTGGACATACTATACATTGTGTACTCAGTATGTCTCATATAATGGAAAAGGATTCTATACTTGCTATTTTTTTAGTTGGCAAAATACTTGTCCCTTCTACCTTCTCATTTGATGCACCGTAAGCCAGATCTGTCGATATGACAGTTGTAAGCCACATCTGTCTGTGTGACAGCGTTAAGACAGATCTGTCCATCTGACAGCTGTAAGACAGATCTGACTGTGTGACAGCTGTAAGCCAGATATGTCTGTATGACAGCTGTAAGCCAGATCTGTCTGTATGACAGCTATAAGCCAGATCTGTCTGTATGACAGCTGTAAAAGCCAGATCTGTCTGTATGACAGCTGTAAGCCAGATCTGTCTGTATGACAAAACTCTCAACCTGGTCTTGTTTCATTCTTGTGGGCAGGTGATAGACCAGACACTGATGTCCAACTTGGGATGAAATGTTGGTCCTGGAAGAAGTGGAAACCTATGGTGTCACAGAGGAGATTATTAATGATCCTCCAACAATTGTTGTAGAAATATTCGACCAGGACAAAACTGTGAGTACTTCGGTGCAACTAATTTAAGGAAGTAATTAGAAACTGTTTCGTAATATTCATGATTGAATCAACTTTATCTATGAACATGACCTTGAACTGCATTCATTCATAACACATTCAGTGTACCATTTATTTAACCTTATTTTCATCATAACTGCAAACAACATGGCAGACACATTCCTTGATACTTCACCAGTCCCTTTGCCTCTTACACTGTATTGACTGCTGTGTTTTAAATGCCCTGTGCCCAGTGTCATGTCAGTCGGCCCCTGTATCTTCTTCCAAAGACCTTGCCTTTCATGACTGTTCTTTCTAAACTTCTGTGATATCTAATATGACCAAAGTGTTTCTGTTTCTGAGGTTTGGTACTGTTTATGAGGTAGTTTTTCATTTGGTTTTGGTTTCACACTTGATGAAATATCAGTATTTGTCTTCTTCATGATCCACCATATTCTAAGATTGTTTCTGTAACATTTAGTGTTCAAACATCTCAGTTTTCTTCTTTAGTGATTGTGAAATGGCTCAAGCGTTGCATCCATATGTTGCCACAGGAAAGGCGCATGTTATACAATGTTTACTTTTGTTTATTTGCTATAGTTGTACCATGGGTTGTAGTGTTGTTTAACGTCTCCACTGCTGTGTGTCCATTCTTCTTTCAATTTATTTTGAACAGTTCCCATTAATTATTGAGGTATAACAATATTGTGACATTTTCCATTCCATTTCTTCATTGCTGATTGTAATTTTTGATTGTGTAGCTTTGTCTATGGATGTTTTGCTTACTTGTTTATGTACAAAAAAATATTGATCTTCACTATGAATAAAATAGTACACCAATTACTGCATAACATATGTTGTATGATATAGAACTGCTGGCTGCAGGATAAACAGCACACACTTGTTGTGTTGGTAACAGACATACAGAGCAGGCTGACATTCACTTCTCAAAGGAAAGGCCAGACAGACACATAATCAGATTGTACTGGTATCATTAGTATTGGGACTTTTTGTTGGTGTGGAAGATAAGGAGGAAGCGAGTATGGTATATGTCCGGAGTGCTGTGATATCGGTTCTAGACTCAACTCAACTCATACAGAACTGTGCCATATACACACAACACATTGTAATCATGTATTTATAAGATACACTAAACATCTTCACCTCTGATGTTAAACCAGTTTGACTCAGAAATGTAGAAAACAGAAACCATTGCTACCAAAACGTTACATATTTTTAAAAGTCTTTGTCAGTAACACTTCATTAACATGGCCACCATTTTTATCTGATTATTCTTTAGATTGTTACACCTAGCATTCTGCTACTTAATCTAATCATAAACCTGGATAATGTTGTCACCAATTGACACCTTTAAAAACTAATTTTCAGCTTCCCAATCTCAGTTTATAATTTACTTTCGGACTTTTTCTCACAGTTTGCCCTTGCTTTTGTACATAAAAAAGTTAGTTGCATATCTTTTACAGGATGTCGCAGTCAACCCCAGCATTTTAATGCTGTTTGTGATCTCTTTGCAAGTTTACATTCAACAGTTTGCCATTGCTTTCTGAACAACAGGCACCATACGATTCTGTAAAAAACCAACACAAGACGGTCTGCTGCCAAATCGCCTGCGGCTGTGTTTCAAACACGGGAATGTGGGATTACAAACTGTGCCCATAACACCTTCGCCATGGAACCGGCACTGTTGTACATAGTAACAGCAAAACTATGTGTCAAATATCCTTAGTCTTAGAATTCACATTCGAGCAATAACTTTTCTAAAACAATACAACAGTTGTCATCTTTTGCTAATTGTAGTGTAATATCAAATGTTTATTTTGTATAGTATTCCCTTGGCTTCAGGGTAGGTCAGAGTTCATTGGTCGTGCTCTGTGCAAGCCTGTGATTAAAATGAGCAATGAGCAATATGATCAACCAAAGTTTCCACCGCGACTTGAGTGGTGGGACATATACAGAGGCCCAGACAGGGCAGGGGAGCTGTTGGCAGCATTTGAACTTCTGCAGGTAGGCAGTTTGTGAACATGTAATTTAAAATGGCAACTTCAATGAGTCTATTAATCAGAAGAAAGCTGAAGCAATTTGTCCATGGATTACTTGACTTGGCAGGCCAGAGTATTTATTAATGATTGATTGACTAATGACTGATTGGATTCAGTAAGTATCGTCAAAGTTCTTAGAAACTATCAAATAGAGCAGACCTCTCATGTATTTTTCATATTGGATCACATTAGGAACATGAAACTTGGTGCATGAACTCTGTAACGCCTGCAAGGGTTCCATTGTATGTATATGAAAATTACATATTCTGCTATGTGTATATGAGGATTACACATACTATAAACATTCCAATGTGTGTACATGTGAATTGCAGGCGTTACAGAGTCTATATATTCCAGTGTGTGGATGCGAGAAATATACGTACTATAAATATTCTGATATATGTGTGTTGAACATTCTAATGTGGATGAATTATGTTTAACGTTCATACATTCTTGTGAACTTAGAAAGAGAGATGCACACAAAAGTAAGCTATTTCAAAAAAATCGGTCAAGGTGGTTAAAAGTGAAAAATGGGCAGAGGTATGTCAAAGAGTAAGCACAGACAAGTCACTGAAATTGTTCTGGCGACTACATAAAAGCATGAGTGGGGTAGTCAAGAATAAGAGAATTTCTTACTTCCAAGGTGCTGACCTCATCTGGCAGAGGACTGACGAGGACAAGGGCAAAGCCCTCTTCTATCGCTATCTAGAGCAGAGCAACCAGACAGACATGAGAGGCCGAAATCTTGCCAAGGAGGTCACCTCAGACAGATGCTAAGGCCCCAGAACTATTTCGGATGAAGACACAGTGACAGTGAAGAAATCAAGGACTGTGCTATCGATAAAACAACCAGCGCTCCAGGGCCAGATGGAATAAGATACGACGACATCAATAGGTTGTACCGACAACGAGCTAGAGAAACTTAGCAGACATGTACAACAACAGTATAGGGAGTGCTAGCATCAAGGAGGAGTTAGTTACACAGCTATGTGATTCCCTTGCCGAAGCCTGGCAAAGACCACACAAAAATTCAGGGATATCGAGTAATAACCATGCAGAATACAATAGGCAAGCTGCTGGAGAAGTTAATTGCCAGAAAAATATCAAGCCAGCTAGAGAAGCAATGTGTTTTCCCTTCTACCATGGGACGGTACCGTCCAAAAAGAGAAACCTAGACCAATGCAGCAGTTTTTGCCCATAATGTCTATGAAGGTTTCCACTCAGGCATTGAAACCTTTGCTGCAGCGATTGATCTTGAGGATGTGTACAACAGATTACCATTGGATTCTTTAATGCTTCAGCTTCTTGAACTCAAGATAAGTCCTTTCCTCCTTAGTTGGATCGCTGCAGCCATCTTCTAACAGAAAGTAGTTTTTAAATGTGACATTTGGACTTCGGAACCAACAACCATTATCTCTGGTGCTGTTCAACGCCTACACTGTGAGGATCACCAGCGAGCAGATCACTGGACCGGAAGGACATTGTCATATGCCAACGATGTTTAGTGTATCATCAGGGCAAGGATAGAGATCAGGTTGCTACAGAATACAAATTTGCAGAGCACGTGCCTACCTCAGAGTTAACGCAAACACACAACATCCAATGCATAGTGAAATTATGAAGGTGAAGGGCAGCAGGTTAAAAGAGGAAGGTCGTGGATGGGTCAAGCCGAAGACATTCTTCAACAGGTGTGTTCACTTGAGGACTTAGAACCTGGCGAGGAGTGGGTACAAAGTGCCAACAGATTTCTGTACGTCCTTTTCAGTTTGCATCCAACTAGACATAAATGCAGACAAGAAAATCAGGCTGCTGTGGAGGCGGAAGTACAAGCGTTGATTTTCGAGAATTTGTTAGACGGTGATGCTGTCATTTACACAGATGGGTCGGTCGTCCGACATGTGAGAAGCTCATGGGCCTTTACGGCTCAGGCCGGATGGAGAATTGTGAAGGAGGACTCTGGTGCATTTGTTGAGACCACAAGTCAGCCTGACTATGGAAGTCATGGCAGTAAGTAAAGCAATAACATGTTCGAGACACAGACATTTCACTAGGGCATGTTTCCTTAGCGACTCAATGAGCATGCTCAAGAGGATAGAGATGAGGGTGGATCCGAAGAGAATGGTTGCTGTCTCTGGAGCGGTCTCGGCTGGCAAAGATTAGCTTTTCATCTTCGTGCCAGGGCATGCAGGGAGTACAATGAAAATGAGCGGGCTGAAAAGCTCTAGGAAGGCTACTGTGGAGGGGACGCGCCATGGACAGGCTGACATTCTGAATGCTCTACGAGAAGTAAACTTTTGCTAGAACCAAGTGATGACTGTGAATCTACAACCATGGTCAGACTGCGAGAACAGCAAATTAAAAGAGGTGTGGCCAAACAAGAACTACTACGCCAGGAGCCAAAGAAGATTGATAACCAACACAGAACTGGTGTCGTTAGCCGCTATACGCTGCGGATTGCTTGAGGAGGGATCCGAGCACTTATGGACTGAATGGTTCGATGTGCAATGAGGATGATCTGTCGACTAACTAACTAACTAACTAACAAACGGTGAAGATAGTCCTATAGCAGATGCTACTACTGGGATGTGAAGTGTTCGGCCTTCACATATTCTAGGTCAGAACATATGAAGTTAGGTGACTATTTCACTTCCTTGCCACCTTTCCTTTCAAGACAATTCCCAGAAACCTCTTCAAATTGTGCCCGTGGGATGATTGTCTTAATCCACTTACCGTATCTGCCATGGGCTTTTATATCTAAAATATTGTCATTAAATTATAATACAACATGTCTACTACCATGTTAACAACTTTAAAATCATAACTGTGACACACTCCTACTTCCCATTTTTCGTTGTCCATGTTTGTTTCATCCATACTTAACCTTTTGATTTACACTGAATCTGTTAATGATAATTCATACAAGAGACAACATTGCAGATATGGATAAATTTCAAGCACACCGAAAAGAAAAGTTTAATGATGGTGATGTTTCCTATATTACTGTTTGTTGAACAGCTATTCAGTTCTTCATCTGCTACTTCTGCCTAGTATTCTCTCACATAAGGCTACTTTCTTTATTCAATCTTTTATGTTTATATGGCTATAACTTTCATTGATCTTTTCCTTATGGGTTTGATGAGTCATCTAGTAATGCCTATTCTGTCAATGCCTCAATGTTTATTGCTTTCTTTTTATTCATGATATTCTCAAGATTCATTTCAAAACCCACATCTCAGTAGACAAATTATGTACTAAAACTATGGTGCTCTGTACCACTGAAGATAAATCAGCGTTTCTTTTAATTAAAGATCAGTTGAGTGAATAAATGTGAAGTGATTTTAATGATAAATGAAATCACAACAGAGAGTATTTAAACATAGAGTGGGGTTATTGAGAACAGTTGAAACAGTAAAGTAGCCATCCGTGCACATTTTCAAACATCTAGCAAGAAGGCGATGAGAAACAAACAGTATATTTAATCATGACAATCAGAATCCTGCTACAATGATCAATCAGAATCATATGACAATGATCAGTCAGAATCTTGCTAGAAAAATCAATCAGAATCCTTTTAGAAAGATCAATCATAATCCTGCTACAATGATCAGTCTGAATCCTGCTCCAAAGATCAATCATAATCCTGCTACAATGATCAGTCTGAATCCTGCTCCAATGATCAATCATAATCCTGCTACAATGATCAATAAACATCCTGCTACAATCATCAATCAGAATCCTGCTGCAATATTCAATCAGAATCCTGCTACAATCATCAATCAGAATCCTGCTACAATGATCAATCAGAATCCTGCTACATTGATCAGTCAGAATTTCGCTACAATGATCAAAATAAGTACTTTCTAGAATAGTTGGATATAATTTATGCCAGGTTAAAGTAAAATGGATAAGAGAAATCATGATGACAGAAGGATAATGAAATACATTTGTTTCAAAAGTAAAGGCTACACACTTGTCTGCTGGCTTGGTGGTCATGGGTTCGAATATGCATCATGGCAGATTTGTAAAATGGACCTGGGCTCTCTGACTGATCCAGCCCAAAATATGTGCCAGGAACAGTCTTGAGAAAAGAAGGCAGTCGACTTGATATTTACAACATCAGCCCTGGAGTGCCAACTGCTAGTCTATAAACATATGCCCAATACGCCTTATATCACGTGAAAGGGTAAAAAAAATATTAATGTACAGTGAAACCAAATGTTGAACAACTTGAGGCTTAGCATGACTGTCCGTAAAATATTGAAGGATTACACAAGAGCAGATTCAGATTCATTAAAACAAAGTAAGCTTATAGCAACATCAGCTTGCTCAGTTCAAATTTACAATATAAAGGGCACATAAACTGATGTACTTGTCATTCTCAGGTGTATCAGTTCAGTATATACAGAAAACGTGCTCAACATCTCAGGCTGCAGACTTGATAATCAGCTCATAATAACAAGGGGGCTGAGGTAGCACAGTGGCTAGACGCTCACCTGCCTGCCCAGTGACCATTGGTTCAAATCTACTTCAGAGCAGATTTTAAAATTGACCTAGGTTCCCAGGCTGACTCAGCCTAACATGGATATGAAGAAATGTCTGGGAAAGTAAAGACAGCTGACATGATACACACCACATCACCCACCATGTGCCAGACAGCTGACATGATACACACCACATCACCCACCATGTGCCATACAGCTGACATGATACACACCACATCACCCACCATGTGCCAGACAGCTGACATGATACACACCACATCACCCACCATGTGCCAGACAGCTGACATGATACACACCACATCACCCACCATGTGCCAAACAGCTGACATGATACACACCACATCACCCACCATGTGCCAGACAGTTGACATGATACACACCACATCACCCACCATGTGCCAGACAGCTAACATGATACTCACATAACCCACCATGTGCCAGACAGCTGACATGATACACACCACATCACCCACCATGTGCCAAACAGCTAACATGATACTCACATCACCCACCATGTGCCAGACAGCTGACATGATACACACCACATCACCCACCATGTGCCAGACAGCAGACATGATACACACCACATCACCCACCATGTGCCAAACAGCTGACATGATACACACCACATCACCCACCATGTGCCAGACAGCTGACATGATACTCACATCACCCACCATGTGCCAAACAGCTGACATGATACTTACATCACCCACCATGTGCCAGACAGCTGACATGATACTCACATCACCCACCATGTGCCAAACAGCTGACATGATACACACCACATCACCCACCATGTGCCAGACAGCTGACATGATACTCACATCATCCACCATATGCCAAACAGCTGACATGATACACACCACATCACCCACCATGTGCCAGACAGCTGACATGATACACACCACATCACCCACCATGTGCCAGACAGCTGACATGATACACACCACATCACCCACCATGTGCCAGACAGCAGACATGATACTCACATCACCCACCATGTGCCAAACAGCTGACATGATGCACACCACATCACCCACCATGTGCCAGACAGCTGACATGATACATACCACATCACCCACCATGTGCCAGACAGCTGACATGATACTCACATCACCCACCATGTGCCAGACAGCTGACATGATACATACCACATCACCCACCATGTGCCAAACAGCTGACATGATACATACCACATCACCCACCATGTACCAGACAGCTGACATGATACTCACATCACCCACCATGTGCCAGACAGCTGACATGATACACACCACATCACCCACCATGTGCCATACAGCTGACATGATACACACCACATCACCCACTATGTGCCAGACAGCTGACATGATACATACCACATCACCCACCATGTGCCATACAGCTGACATGATACACACCACATCACCCACCGTGTGCCAGACAGCTGACATGATACACACCACATCACCCACCATGTGCCAGACAGCTGACATGATACACACCACATCACCCACCGTGTGCCAGACAGCTGACATGATACACACCACATCACCCACCATGTGCCAGACTGCTGACATGATACACACCACATCACCCGCCATGTGCCAGACAGCTGACATACTCACATCACCCACCATGTGCCAGACAATCTGACATGATACACACCACATCACCCACCATGTGCCAGACAGCTGACATGATACACACCACATCACCCACCATGTGCCAGACAGCTGACATGATACACACCACATCACCCACCATGTGTCAGACAGCTGACATGATACACACCTGACATGATACACACCACATCACCCACCATGTGCCAGACAGCTGACTTGATACACACCACATCACCCACCATGTGCCAGACAGCTGACATGATACACACCACATCTCCCACCATGTGCCAGACAGCAGACATGATACTCACATCACCCACCATGTGCCAGACAGCTGACATGATACACACCACATCACCCACCATGTGCCAGACAGCTAACATGATACTCACATCACCCACCATGTGCCAGACAGCTGACATGATACACACCACATCACCCACCATGTGCCAGACAGCTGACATGATACACACATCACCCACCATGTGCCAGACAGCAGACATGATACACACCACATCACTCAAAATGTGCCAGACAACATGATACTCACATCACCCATCATGTGCCAGACAGCTGACATGATACACACCACATCACCCACCATGTACCATACAGCTGAGATGATACACCACATCACCCACCATGTGTCAGACAGTTGACATGATACTCACATCACCCACCATGTGCCAGACAGCTGACATGATACACACCACATCACCCACCATGTGCCAGACAGCTGACATGATACACACCACATCACCCACCATGTACCATACAGCTGACATGATACTCACATCACCCACCATGTGTCAGACAGCTGACATGATACTCACATCACCCACCATGTGCCAGACAGCTGACATGATACACACCACATCACCCACCATGTGCCAGACAGCTGACATGATACACACCACATCACCCACCATGTGCCAGACAGCAGACATGATACTCACATCACCCACCATGTGTCAGACAGCTGACATGATACTCACATCACCCACCATGTGTCAGACAGCTGACATGATACTCACATCACCCACCATGTGTCAGACAGCTGACATGATACTCACATCACCCACCATGTGTCAGACAGCTGACATGATACTCACATCACCCACCATGTGCCAGACAGCTGACATGATACATCACCCACCATGTGCCAAACAGCTGACATGATACACACCACATCACCCACCATGTGCCAGACAGCTGACATGATACTCACATCACCCACCATGTGGCAGACAGCTGACATGATACTCACATCACCCACCATGTGCCAGACAGCTGACATGATACTCACATCACCCACCATGTGCCAGACAGCTGACATGATACACACCACATCACCCACCATGTGCCAGTTGGTCTGTTAAAACCTGATTCTTGCCCCAGGTGTCCAACATGCCTGAGGAATGTAACAGGGTCCTTTTCATATCTGCCATAATAATTTTAAAAACAAAACAGATTGTTTTTTTTTGTTGTAGTAGTTGTGTAAAAAGAGAAAACTGTTTTGTCATGGTGTTAATCTTGTGTGGTTTTATCTGTTATTCTAGAAACCATTTGATCCTTCAGACTTGAAAGCAGCTTACCTAACACCACCTTATGCAAGAAAACACATTTCACTGGTAAATTTGCTTTTAGTCTGCCTGCTTGCCTATCAGTATGTCTGTCTATGTCTGTCTGTCTGTCACAAAAGAATATTAGCATAGAGATAAGAGAAAGAAGAGATGAGCATGGCTAATTGGAGAAGAGCGCTCGTTCTTAAACATACAGTGTGCTAATGCCAAGGTAGTGGGTTCAATCCCTACACAGGTCAGTTGGACTAAAATGTTGACTTCTCATCCGTGACTAGGGAACGTAAATTACAAGTACCTCTGAAGTCAGAGTGGGTTCGCCTGATGGACGAAGGACACTTGTGATAGAGAAAGTTAATCCACACCCAGTGCACTAGAAGTAGTATGCTTGAATTCAAATCAAGCGAACCCCTGGGAAGGTTAACCCGGTCAACAAATGCCCGCAGAAGTCAGATGTGTCGGCCTAACGGCGCAAGAACGCAGCTCTGCTGTAATCAGGCACAGCGCAGTCACGTCCGAAAAAAAACTCCAGATGAACGCAGAAGAAGAAGAAATCGAGCGAACAAAAAACAGTAAAGAAAAAGAAGTTTTAATTCTCCTCTGATTGGTTGGCAAAACCTCCAGAAGACTGAGTTCTAGCTTTCAAGTCCGATGTCTTGGAGATCAGGTCTACTGAGCCTTGAAACAGGATGGCATCTGTTGCAGTGAGATCAGTGCAGAGATTGTGTGTCTTGACCTGGTATCAAAGTACCACTTCTGGGGAAGAGGGGTGTGCCACAGAGCTCTCCTTCCACTGTCCTAGCGTAGAAGCCAGCGGGGTGTGCAGCTGGTGCTGGAACTTCACATCTGCAGAGAAGTATTTTAGAATGCAACCTGGTCATGATTCAGAGTGATACATAATGCAACCTGGTCATGATTCAGAGTGATACATACTGAATGGCTGGGATTAGGACGAGACTGATATGGTTTCCTCATCAGGTTCCATGTATTTTATAGTCAATAGACACTAACCTGGGGTTAATTTGTTAAATCCCTGCCTGTAGGTCAGCATGGCCAGATGGATAAGAACACGCGTTCTTAAACATCCTGTGTGCTGATGCTGAGGTAAGGGGTTCAAACCCTACACCAGACAGTTGGGCTAAAATGTAGACCTATCGTCCTTGACTTGGGAATGTAAATTACAAGTACCTCTGAAGTCGGAGTGGGTTCGCCTGATGGCGAGGGACACTGTTAATAGAGAAAGCAAATCCACACGCAAAATTCAGTCCACCACTACTAGAAGTAGTGTGTATGGACTATGCTTGAGTTCAAAATGGGCGAGCGCAAAAAAAACATCCCTCCCTCAGTGGAGATTTGATCGTATGAGCTCTGAGCTGGCAGGCAAACATGCTAGCTGCTGCACTACAACAGCTTCTATGAGATGTGGGAGGCAGTAGTGGTTCTTGTCAAAATTCCCATCTCAGATGTGAATATGGTAACTTTCAAACTTAAGGTGGACACCATAACATGTTAGCTAATCTGGTGTCCTCATGGCCAGTTGATCTCAGAACAATGAAATTATGTTACTTTATAAACTCTACTCTCTTCTACAAGAGATATCATCATTATCAAGTGCCCTGTCAGCTGGCGTAGGCGTTCATGGCTTTCCACAGATCTCACTAATTGGTGTTCTGAATCAGCTCTGCTGATGAAATTCCTCCATGCCACTGTCTCAATCCATCTAGCATCATTTCTCTTGGTCTGCCTTTGCCTCTCTTCCCCTTGATCTTTCCAGTTATCACGATGTTCTCCATTGATTGATTGATTGATTTAGGAACCGACATCACAATAAGCGCTCCGTCCCCATCATCGCCTTTCTTCTGAGCGTCGAGCATCGGCCAGATCCCTTCATCACTCCTCGCTGTCTCATTCTTGCCAGACCGTGGTACTCCATTTGCTCCTCCGAGGTGTACAACTGCTCCCACAAGGCCGCAACCACGTCTGCCTTGTCATGCATCAATACTCCACCAAGTTTTGCAGAGCCAGCCAATCTGTCCGCCTTTTCATTCCCCAGCATACCGGCATGCCCCGGAGGAAAGATCCAGGTGATGCTTGCCACCCGTGACCTCTGAAGCGAAGCAAGCCACTCCGCCCGAAGCTTGCCTGTCCTCACCTTCCTCAGCATGCTTTCTGAGTCAGTTACAATCACGATGTGTGTGTGTATCGTATTCTCCATCAAGCGGACCGCATCCACCTCCATTCTTAGGCTAGATGTTGTGTTATCATATGCCAGGCTCTCCTGCACCAAACATCGACCATTAGCTGTTGCTAAGAACCCCCAGGCACTTCTCCTACTTCTCAACACCGACCCATCTGTGTAAATAATCACATCACCCGGGCGAGCATTATCCTGAATTAGTTGCTGGATTTCCACTTCTGTGGCCCCTGCTGGCCACTCCCTGCACTCCCGGCTCAATGTGATTATAACTCTGCACAAGTCTGACTGTTTTGCTGGCACTCTGACCCACTCCTCTCCTCGCCTAATGTTCTCCAAAGGGCACACCTGTCTGATCGTATCCTCCGCCTGAGCCATCCATGATTTCCCTCTTATCAGTCGCTGACCCTTAATGGCGTCCAGCTCCTCGTGCAATGGGTGATCTGTGTCTGCAGCTACTCTGAGGTTTGCCTTCGCCTGCATCACCTTGAGCCTACCAGCAACAGTCGGCAGACCAAGGATGTAGCGCATACACACTACTGGAGTGTCTCTGGTGCATCCCAGAATGACTCGCATAGCTTCGTTCTGTATGCGCTCTAATTTAACCAGCTGACTCTTTAAGACAGTGAGCAGTCCTAGTCGATAATCAATCACTGAGAAGATCAAGTGCTGGTACCGGAAGGTCTTGCGCGCTCTCCCAGCCTTAACTTTCCTGGATTTAGAGATCAGGACGGAGCATGGCATGTGATCACTCCCATGGTCATTCAAAACAGTCCACTTTACATCAAGGATTGATGACTGGGAGACAAGTGCCAAGTCAATAGCTGTGTCTGCATCGCCAGGCCTCATTGCCATTCTAGTCGGCCTACCATCATTTATGCACACCACATCGGAGTCCACCATGGCATCCGCAAGGGCGATTCCCTGTTGGTTTTCTCCACTACTGTCCCAATTTCTACTCCTCGCATTGAAGTCTCCACATATGCGTAGCCTATCACCCGGTAATTCTTCCAATTCCTTAAGCCAATTCCAGTGTTCCTTTCTGACAAAACAGTCCACTGTGGCATATACATTTATGATGTTCCAACTTAAGCCACCAATCTCCATTTGCATACCCTGGACCTCTCTTGCACTGTGATTCCACTGGCTCAAGTCATGTACCACATGCTTCACTTCTTCCTTCACCAGCAGACCTTGCCCATGTCTCTTCTGCCAAGTAGGGTTTATATAACTGGCATGCCCAGGGCAATGGTATTTGTCTGTATTTAGCTCCTGGAGCATGAGGACATCAAAATCATATATTAACCTCTCCTATACAGGACCTCTCTGCCTGGCACTATGACAATTCCAGTATCCCATTCTTACATGGTCTAGAAAAACTGGAAACTTAGTCTCTCCACTTTTCGTCTTGTTCTCCAGGTGCCTGCCCTCCTATTTCTATGCCTTCTTCTCACACAATTTCCTCATCTTCTCCTCCTCACTCTCTCTTCGCTAGCCTCTGAAAGATGTGTCAAGCGCAGAGCACATGCTCCGTAGCTCCAGCGACGATTCCCATGTTGAATTAATTCCATAAGCAAAGTTTGGATATTGCAGGAAATAAACGGTTGTCCTAGCATTGCCTGCTTGCTTGGGAAGAGGCAATGGATGCCCCTGTGTGGACGATGTTCTCCAATGCCTCTCTTATCACATGACCGAAGAAAGCTGTCTCTTTCTTATTGTTATATATAATGTTCTAGTTTCATAAGCCTGTTTCAGGCAATTGTTGCTAGTTACTCCTGCAGTCCAAGGAATTTGCAACATTAATCTCAGGAACCACATCTCTGTTGCTTCTAATTTCTTAATTTGTTTTATTAATTTACATTCCAAGATTCACTGCCATACAGCAAAACTGGTTCTACATAGCATTTCAGCACTCTCTTCCTTTCACTCAGTGATAATGTCTTATTGCATAAGGTACTCTTCATTTTCTGAAACGCAGCTTTTGCTTGCCCAATTCTGCTCTTAATCTCTGTTGTACATCTTCCATCTGATGTTATAACTGCTCTTAGGTAAGAGTTTTCCCTTCTATTTCTATGTCACATTTTGGTGTCACAATTTTTTCTTTGATATCACCATTGTTGCTATTTTCATGATATTCGAGGAGAGTCCTTTTTTTGCACTCTCTGTTACTACAGTGTCCAACAATTGTTGTAGGTCTGTTGCATTATCCGCCACCAATACTGTGTCATCTGCATAGCGTATATTATTTACATTATAACCTCTGATTAGTATTCCTGGCATCTCTTTGATAGCTCATTATTACTTCGCTATATAGGGAGAAGAGATCCGGTGACAAGACACACCCCTGTCGTACTCCTGGCTTTATAAAAGATATATCTGCCTTAAAAGTCATTTGTTTCCGGTCAGTATCATTTGATATAAATAACCTTTTAAGGCCTTGTACAAATTCAATTTGTCATGTTGAAAGACACATTAAGTAAGTGAGTCTTTACTGTGGATGAATGGCGCAAATTTTAAAGTCACACCATTTTATCCTTGCAGTTGGCTAATCTGAGTGACTCAGCAAACCAAGAATTGCCTTCATCTGAGCTTCCATCAATGAAAGACAGAGGTCCTTTACTTCCTGTGCCAAAGGGCATACGGCCTGTTCTTAGCAAACATCGAATTGAGGTAAACTGCTTTCTCATGTTTGTGAACAAGTATCTTTCCTATGGTGACATACAGATGTGAGTCATGAAACATTTAGCAATCACAAAATTAAGAAATGGAGGATTGCGAACTTGAATGCTACAAGAGTTGAGCTGATGGATGTCATTTTGGATGTGTATACCTTTCAAACAGTGGTTGAGCAGACTTCTCACCTAGAAATTTTAAAGAGCAACAGTGTTCTTGTTTGTTAAGCAATCTAGTGTTCCTTGCCAGATAAAGTGCGAGTGACATTCAGCGCAACAGATTCAGGAAAAACATGATTTGCTTCAATTTTCATACATTTGGACACATAGAAAGTTGTTTAATCATCTATTAAATAGTAGTTGCATGTCATATACTGCGATGGGGTGCAGAGTGTTAGGCCTCCACACATTCTAGGCAATAACATACAAGGTGGGGTGCGGAGTGTTAGGTCTCCACACATTCTAGGCAATAACATACAAGGTGGGGTGTGGAATGTTAGGTCTCCACACATTCTAGGCAATAACATACAAGGTGGGGTGCGGAGTGTTAGGTCTCCACACATTCTAGGCAATAACATATAAGGTGGGGTGCGGAGTGTTAGGTCTCCACACATTCTAGGCAATAACATACTACGTTGGGGTGCGGAGTGTCAGGCCTCCACACATTCTAGGTGATAATATATAACGTGGAGTGACCAGTCGCCTTCATCATTGTTTTTCCTTCCAGACAATTTCCAGACCATTTTGAAAATTGTCTGATGCTCTTTTTATGAGGCTGGGCCAACCCAGGAGTCTTACTAGTCAGAACACTAATCATGCCTCTGCTGTCTTGGCAGGCAGGCACACTAACCACCATGCCACTGGATCCTCATTTAGTAGGACAGTCAAATAGTTGAACCATTTTGCTATACAGTAGGACACATAGATGATGACTGTTTGAACCCATTTTTAGTACATGGGCATGTGCTGGATGGACATAATTTATCCATGATTTACAAGTTGGATAAAGATTGTAGTTTCTGGGCACTGCATCTATAGGCATCAGAGAGAGAGAGAGAGAGAGAGAGAGAGAGAGAGAGAGAGAGAGAGAGAGAGAGAGAGAGAGAGAGAGAGAGAATTCCATGTTATATCTACACTTATTTCCATGTCTCCAGGTCCTGTTCTGGGGTGTGCGTGATTTGAAACGTGTGCAGCTTCAGTCTGTGGACCATCCTCGTATTGATATTGAATGTGCAGGTCACATGCTGTCATCCTCAGTCATCACAAACTGTAGGAAGAATCCAAACTTTGGAGTACCTGTCAAACATTTTGATGTGGTAAGAATATTCACATATTTATCTATGTCGGTATTGACAACATTCAGTCATGACAGCATTTAATCATGGGATTCACCGTGGTGAAGTAGTCACGCTCTGGATGTCTTGGGTTCGCTGTCAGACTGCATCATTCAGACCACAAATGCAGTTGTTTTCCAGAAAATCCTTGGTGTCATTGCTGGAGCTTCAGAGTTTGTGCTTTGTGTGATGCTCTCCACAGCTGGCTTGCCATTCTGTGGAGAGAGTCTGAACCAGATGAGGTCAATCCTGCAGCAGTGAAGTCAATCAGTGAAGTCAATCCACTCACCTTTAACCTTTATCTGTTATGTATGGACAGTGGTGGACAGTGGTTTGTATTTCACATTTTCTCTTGTGTTGCGTATTGGAGTTTTCCATTTTGACAGCCAATGATTTGCCTAGAATGTGTTCGGTTTGTGTATTATACCCTTGATGGTATCTATCCATGTTTAAAAAAAAAAGTCACTTAACTCTTTCGCTACCAAGGGCCCATCTGGTGCCACATTGGATCCGCTGTGGTGGCAATTGGTACTTTTAATTGCCACAAAATGATCAGTGGTTTATTTGATACATTTCTGCTCTGTTTCGGAATTTTAAGTTACAGTAAACTGAAAATTTACACGGCCGGTACATATCTTTATCATCATTGTGCAGTAAAACATTTGTATTTCATAACATTATTGTGACATACCCCTACTTCCAGTTTTCTGCCATTGTTGTTTTTTCTTCATATTTTGTGAAAGAGACGTGGTTCAGAATATGCAGCAAAACTTCCTTTTGGGTAATTTTAATGAGCAATACTGTTTATATTCTTGAAGACAAGTGGTGTTTGTTTGATTATTCAGTAAATTAAACATGATTAGCAGTAGAGGAGTATAGAAAACATCTTATAAGTGCAATTTTTATAATAATTTTTATAATAATTTTTACCTCTTTAATTTCAGTTGTTATTATTAAACCTCTCATTATTGTCATAATATTTGTAACCTATCAATTAATTATTAACACTGTCATGTTCCTTGTGCAATCCTCTTTAATTTCATATATAATACAATATATCTGCTACCATTTTAACCATTTTAAAAGTATTATTGTAACACACCCCTACTTCCAAGTTTCTGCCATGAATTTCTGTTTGGTCAGGGCCCAATTTTTGTTTGGTAGAGAAAGAGTTAAAAGTCGACAGGTTGACTTCATTGCACCAGGTTTTATCCCATATGGTCGGTCTCTTTCCACAGCACAGAAAGTGTAGCACAAAACACAAATTCTGTAGCTCTAACGACGACCCACAGCAGTCTCAGAAAATTTTCACTCATGAACCGAAGGACGCGGCCCGGAATCTAACCCACAACCTTCGGAGCCTGAGTCAAACGGCTTGACTACTTCGCCACGGAGACTCCCAGCTATCCATCTATCTATGTGATTATTGGTTTCCTTCTAGTTCTATAGCCAGAGCTTCACTCTCACAAGATCATTTCATTGTTGTCTCTGTATAAACTCAAGGCAGGTCATATCTATATTTCTAATGCCAAAATTTTAATTGTGTCTCTTCTGTAGAAGCCGGCCGCTTTTTAAAAATAATTTCAGTTCAGATGTAATGATATTCTTCTTATGTGATTTAAATAGCGTCCATGTTTAGTACTGGTAGCAGAGTGTTGGTAGAATGCGTCACCTGTCACGTGGCTTCTGTACATATGCGTGAGCGCTTGAGTAATAGTGGTCATGTTTACATCTTCAGTGTAAATACAATCTAGATATGTGAACTCAGAGACCTGCTTGACTTTGATGCTATGTACATGTATTGGCTCAGTGATCTACATATTTTTGTGATTTTGGCCTTGGTATTGTTGATCTTCCTGCTGTCTTTATTGCATGCTGTTGATAATACAGGTAACAACAATATCTGATCTACAAAAGAGATACATTTTGAAATACTGTTACAATAGTGGAGTTAGTTTTAAATATAAAAATGACATAGAATACACAGGATGAGACAAAATGAACAAGACCAAGGCAAAGAATGAGAGTTAGTCATGAAAATTCTTGCTGCTGGTACAAATGGGGAGCAGATGAAAAGTTATCAACAAACATACATACATCATCATCAAGTGCCGTGCTGACTGACGTAGGCGTTCATGACTCTCCACAGATCTCTGTCCTTGGTTTTCTGGATCAACTCTGCCGTTGATATTCCTCCATGCCACCGTCGCAATCCATACATACATACGTATATATAATGTAATTTCACAAACTGAAATTTGGTTCTGTAAAATTAGATTATCTAAGATCGAAAATTAGCTCTGAAATTAAATTATTTATTATCAATATCTGGGTCTGTCAAATTAGATAAACTACTATCAAAAAATGACTCAGTGAAGAAAGACCAAAGAAATGTTTCCATTCTTAATTGGTGATACTCCTTAATTTCCAGGAACTCCCAGAGAATGAGCTCTACTGTCCACCTATCACAATCCGATGTGTAGATTGTCGCAGTTTTGGTCGCTTTACTTTAGTGGGAACACATGTCATTAGTAATCTTCACAAGTTTATGTATGTCCCTACCACCAAGAACGCCAAACAGGCACTCCAGAAAACTATTTCCTTGTAAGTATCCATGCCAGCTTTTTGTCATATCATCTGTTGTACTAGCATGTTTTATATACTCCTTAACAAGATCAACAGTGTCTGAAATCCTGGCTAACATCTAGTGTATAATGTTGAAACAATATTCTTTTGTACCTTAGTTTATCCAGTTGGCTAAAATTGCTAAGCATGGGCAGTTTTCATGACAGTTTCTCTGTTTTAAATATAACAATTTGTCTCCAAATATTTATGTTGGTAAACAAGTAAAATAAATGACCGTAGACCCCGCGGTAGACCAAGAAGACAGTGGAGAGATAATATATATATATACAGACCTACAAGCACTTGGAATCAACGACTGGCAAGAGAAGGTCCACCAGAGAGACGAATGGAGACGGATTGTATCTGCAGCAAAGAACCTCAATGGCTCGGAACGCTGAAGAAGAAGAAGAAGAAACAAGTAAATCAAGGACCATCCTTCACACTTTGGGGGATTTGGAATATATGGTGTTTTAGTTCAACTAGCACTTGGTGGGGGTCATGTGGTCAGTATTACAACAGCCTCTTTTACTTCCCATTACATTCCATGGTATCCATCTTAAGCTTAGTCAGCCCAGAAGCCCAGGTTATTTTTTAAAGGGATTTGAACACATGACCGCCAAGCTGGGTTGCAAGAGTTCTAGCCACTGCACTACTGCGGCTCCCTTATATGTTTATTGAATAAAACATGAGTAAGAATGCCAATTTTGAACTCAGAATTCAATTTATGTTTTAGATTTATATATCATCTGATTTGTCGGTCATCAAAAACATTTAACAAGTCACTTCAGTTTCACTTACTTTATTATTTCTTGTTCATTATATTTTGATTTTATGTCCTTGTAAATGTTGTATTATTACTTCACGTGTCATCGTACATTTTCTTAGTATTCATGTATTTATGATTATGTGATGTTGCTCTTTGTGTTGAAACTGACTGGTACCTTGCCAGTCTTGACAGACGATAGTTTGTAAAATGGAGTTATACCTCTCCATAACACAATAGCTGGGCTGAAGTTTAGAGACCATGTGTTGCCCATGCAGCATGATCCCTCTCGGCCTGCCTAGTTTACTCCAGAGGAAATGTATCACCAATATGCCTGGAACAAGACAAGCTGCAGAAGCTGCCAGATCAGCAAAGCAATACTCTACTGTCAGCCTGTCGGAGCTTCCATCCTAGACCAGTTGCCGACCAAGGCTTAGGGCCTGGTCTGCCTTGCTATGACATTTAGTCTTTAGGTTGCATTTCTTCGCACTAGGGTAAGGCTTGTACCCTCCCAATTGCACTCCTCCACCCAAAGCCGTTGGTGCAATGTGGGGGATAGGGTTTGGTGAGCGCCGCCCAACAATTGGCACTAACAGAAAGTAGGTAGTATTGTCTACTGGCATATTGTAGCTCAGTCATATCTGACTCACGGTAATATATACTAACTATTGCCTCCTGGAGGCAGGGATATTTCAAACAGTACAGGAAATTAAAGAGATCTGGTATAAAATTGACCATATCACCCAGTGGGGCGAGCACCATATACCCAATGCACCTCAAGGCATGGAAGAGGGTCCTTTACATTACTTTAATATTGGCTACCACAAAGTGGATTTTGTCTCTTTTTCTAATACACACTTGCTATTAAGCATGGGTATATTGATAATATACTTTATATGTTTTCTACATTCAGTGAAAGGAACAGATGACATAAAAATAATAGGATTGAATACTCCTGCATCAATGAAAGCTGAGGATGTTGCTGTCAATGTGGATGAGAACTTACCACTTATAGGAAGGGAGCAGTACATCACAATAGACACTGTAAGTATTGGAAACGACTGTGATAGTGTATGCTTAGTAATGGCAAAAGCTGCATACTAGTACCATTTGTGACAACCGACACTGGACACTATGTACCAGCACCAATCTGTGAAACTAGACACTGTAAGTACTGGTACAAGCTGTGACAATATACACTGTAAGTACTGGTACAAGCTGTGACAATATACACTGTAAGTACTGGTACAAGCTGTGACAATATACACTGTAAGTACTGGTACAAGCTGTGACAATATACACTGTAAGTACTGGTACAAGCTGTGACAATATACACTGTCAGTACTGGTACAAGCTGTGACAATATACACTGTCAGTACTGGCACAAGCTGTGACAATATACACTGTAAGTACTGGTACAAGCTGTGACAATATACACTGTAAGTACTGGTACAAGCTATGACAATATACACTGTAAGTACTGGTACAAGCTGTGACAATATACACTGTAAGTACTGGTACAAGCTGTGACAATATACACTGTCAGTACTGGTACAAGCTGTGACAATATACACTGTAAGTACTGGTACAAGCTGTGACAATATACACTGTAAGTACTGGCACAAGCTGTGACAATATACACTGTCAGTACTGGTACAAGCTGTGACAATATACACTGTCAATACTGTTACAGGCTGTGACAATATACACTGTAAGTACTGGTACAAGCTGTGACAATATACACTGTAAGTACTGGTACAAGCTGTGACAATATACACTGTAAGTACTGGCACAAGCTGTGATAGACTAAGAAGTGGCACCAGATATGACAATGAAGATACTGCATCACTGTATACTAGTACCATTTGTGGCAACAGACACTGGAAACTATGCACCAGCACAATCTCTGACAATATACACTGTAAGTACTGGCACAATCTGTGACAACATAGACTAAGTAATGGCACAAGCTGTGACATCTCCCGTGTGTTGCCGGGGCCCATAAGGGAAGCAAAGAATAGCAACACTGTAGCCTACCATGCATGTCGTAAGAGGCGACTAAGGAGGCTTGATGGTTCCGTCGCCCTGCTACTGAGTGAGTGCGTGGTGCAACACTGTGAGCTGTAAGTTTCATGTGAAATGCTTTTGAATCTGCCCGAGGTTATTTGGAATGTGACTGCATGTTTGGAGTGATGGTAGATGGCTATGTCCCAGAGTTGACCGGTTTTTGCCTTATGCAGAAATGCGTGGCTGCTGGGCTTCTGGTTGACTGCCACTGCCATCGACGATGAACTGTATTTTCGTGGACTGTGTGGGTGAACATCTAGGAAACATCCAGATGGGAAAATGACTGCCGATTCCATCAGAGATGAACTGGGTGTTTCATTGGGGACTATTGTGTTGACATTCTGGTGGCGGCATTATGCACAGTGTATCTGTGCGGGCTGTTGTTTGTCGAGACTCCTGTCTTTTCCACTTTTCACATTGGGCAGTGGGGAGCGTTTTGTGCGATATTCACTGGCACAGGAATGGAGCATAATGGGGACAACCCATTGCTATGAGGTTGGAACTACGACTAACTAACTAACTAACAAGCTGTGACAATATACACTGTAAGTACTGGCACAATCTGTGAAAATATAGACTAAGTAATGGCACAAGCTGTAACAATATACACTGTAAGTACTGGCACAATTTGTGAAAATATAGACTAAGTAATGGCACAAGCTGTGACAATATACACTGTAAGTACTGGCACAATCTGTGAAAATATAGACTAAGTAATGGCACAAGCTGTGACAATATACACTGTAAGTGCTGGCACAATCTGTGAAAATATAGACTAAGTAATGGCACAATCTGTGACAATATACACTGTAAGTACTGGCACAATCTGTGAAAATATAGACTAAGTAATGGCACCAGTTATGACACTGTCTACTAGCGATAGGTGTAGCAACAGACGCAGTAGGTACTGACACCAGCTGTGAGACACTAAGTACTGGCACCAGCTGTGAGACACTAAGTGCTGGCACCAGCTGTGAGACACTAAGTACTGGCACCAGCTGTGAGACACTAAGTGCTGGCACCAGCTGTGAGACACTAAGTACTGGCACCAGCTGTGAGACACTAAGTGCTGGCACCAGCTGTGAGACACTAAGTGCTGGCACCAGCTGTGAGACACTAAGTGCTGGCACCAGCTGTGAGACACTAAGTGCTGGCACCAGCTGTGAGACATTAAGTGCTGGCACCAGCTGTGAGACACTAAGTGCTGGCACAGCTGTGAGACACTAAGTGCTGGCACCAGCTGTGAGACACTAAGTGCTGGCACCAGCTTGTGAGACACTAAGTGCTGGCACCAGCTGTGAGACACTAAGTACTGCACCAGCTGTGAGACACTAGTACTTGGCACCAGCTGTGAGAACACTAAGTACTGGCACCAGCTGTGAGACACTAAGTACTGGCACCAGCTGTGAGACACTAAGTACTGGCACCAGCTGTGAGACTCTAAGTACTGGCACCAGCTGTGAGACTCTAAGTACTGGCACCAGCTGTGAGACACTAAGTACTGGCACCAGCTGTGAGACACTAAGTACTGGCACCAGCTGTGAGACACTAAGTACTGGCACCAGCTGTGAGACACTAAGTACTGGCACCAGCTGTGAGACACTAAGTACTGGCACCAGCTGTGAGACACTAAGTACTGGCACCAGCTGTGAGACACTAAGTACTGGCACCAGCTGTGAGACACTAAGTACTGGCACCAGCTGTGAGACACTAAGTACTGGGCACCAGCTGTGAGACACTAAGTACTGGCACCAGCTTGAGACACTAAGTACTGGCACCAGCTGCGAGACACTAAGTACTGGCACCAGCTGTGAGACACTAAGTACTGGCACCAGCTGTGAGACACTAAGTACTTGGCACAAGCTGTGAGACACTAAGTGCTGGCACCAGCTGTGAGACACTAAGTGCTGGCCACCAGCTGTGAGACACTAAGTGCGGGCACCAGCTGTGAGACACTAAGTGCTGGCACCAGCTGTGAGACACTAAGTGCTGACTCCAGCTGTGAGACACTAAGTACTGGCACCAGCTGCGAGACACTAAGTACTGGCACCAGCTGCGAGACACTAAGTACTGGCACCAGCTGCGAGACACTAAGTACTGGCACCAGCTGCGAGACACTAAGTACTGGCACCAGCTGCGAGACACTAAGTACTGGCACCAGCTGCGAGACACTAAGTACTGGCACCAGCTGCGAGACACTAAGTACTGGCACCAGCTGCGAGACACTAAAGTACTGGCACCAGCTGCGAGACACTAAGTACTGGCACCAGCTGCTGAGACACTAAGTACTGGCACCAGCTGTGAGACACTAAGTGCTGGCACCAGCTGTGAGACACTAAGTGCTGGCACCAGCTGTGAGACACTAAGTGATGGCACCAGCTGTGAGACACTAAGTGATGGCACCAGCTGTGAGACACTAAGTGATGGCACCAGCTGTGAGACACTAAGTGCTGGCACCAGCTGTGAGACACTAAGTGCTGGCACCAGCTGTGAGACACTAAGTGCTGGCACCAGCTGTGAGACACTAAGTGCTGGCACCAGCTGTGAGACACTAAGTGCTGGCACCAGCTGTGAGACACTAAGTACTGCCTGCACCAGCTGTGAGACACTAGTGCTGGCACCAGCTGTGAGACACTAAGTGCTGGCACCAGCTGTGAGACACTAAGTACTGGCACCAGCTGCGAGACACTAAGTACTGGCACCAGCTGCGAGACACTAAGTACTGGCACCAGCTGCGAGACACTAAGTACTGGCACCAGCTGCGAGACACTAAGGTACTGGCACCAGCGTGCGAGACACTAAGTACTGGCACCAGCTGTGAAGACACTAAGTACTGGCACCAGCTGTGAGACACTAAGTACTGGCACCAGCTGTGAGACACTAAGTACTGGCACCAGCTGTGGAGACACTAAGTACTGGCACCAGCTGTGAGACACTAAGTACGTGGCACCAGCTGTGAGACACTAAGTACTGGCACCAGCTGTGAGACACTAAGTACTGGCACCAGCTGTGAGACACTAAGTACTGGCACCAGCTGTGAGACACTAAGTACTGGCACCAGCTGTGAGACACTAAGTACTGGCACCAGCTGTGAGACACTAAGTACTGGCACCAGCTGTGAGACACTAAGTACTGGCACCAGCTGCGAGACACTAAGTACTGGCACCAGCTGCGAGACACTAAGTACTGGCACCAGCTGCGAGACACTAAGTACTGGCACCAGCTGCGAGACACAACTACAGGCACTAAGTACTGGCACCAGCTGCGAGACACTAAGTACTGGCACCAGCTGCGAGACACTAAGTACTGGCACCAGCTGCGAGACACTAAGTACTGGCACCAGCTGCGAGACACTAAGTACTGGCACCAGCTGCGAGACACTAAGGACCTGCGAGACACTAAGTACTGGCACCAGTGCGAGACACTAATACTGGCACCAGTGCGAGACACTAAGTACTGGCACCACTGCGAGACACTAAGTGCTGGCACCAGCTGTGAGACACTAAGTGCTGGCACCAGCTGTGAGACACAAGTGCTGGCACCAGCTGTGAGACACTAAGTACTGGCACCAGCTGTGAGACACTAAGTACTGGCACCAGCTGCGAGACACTAAGTGCTGGCACCAGCTGCGAGACACTAAGTGCTGGCACCAGCTGTGAGACACTAAGTTGCTGGCACCAGCTGTGAGACACTAAGTGACTGGCACCAGGCTGTGAGACACTAAGTACTGGCACCAGCTGTGAGACACTAAGTACTGGCACCAGCTGTGAGACACTAAGTAGCTGGCACCAGCTGTGAGACACTAGTACTGGCACCAGCGGTGAGGACCACTAGTACTGCACAGCTGTGATACACTTAAGTACTGGCACCAGCTGTGAGACACTAAGTACTGGCACCAGCTGTGAGACACTAAGTACTGGGCACCCAGCTGTGAGGACACTAAGTACTGGCACCAGCTGTGAGACACTAAGTACTGCACCAGCTGCGAGACACTAGTACTGGCACAGCTGCGAGACACCTAAGTACATGGCACCAGCTGCGAGACACTAAGTACTGGCACCAGCTGCGAGGACACTAAGTACTGGCACCAGCTGCGAGACACTAAGTTACTGGGCACCAGCTGCGAGACACTAAGTACTGGCACCAGCTGCTGAGACACTAAGTACTGGCACCAGCTGCGAGACACTACGTACTGGCACCAGCTGCGAGACACTAAGTACTGGCACCAGCTGTGAGACACTAAGTACTGGCACCAGCTGTGAGACACTAAGTACTGGCACCAGCTGTGAGACACTAAGTACTGGCACCAGCTGTGAGACACTAAGTACTGGCACCAGCTGTGAGACACTAAGTACTGGCACCAGCTGTGAGACACTAAGTGCTGGCACCAGCTGTGAGACACTAAGTACTGGCACCAGCTGTGAGACACTAAGTACTGGCACCAGCTGTGAGACACTAAGTACTGGCACCAGCTGTGAGACACTAAGTACTGGCACCAGCTGTGAGACACTAAGTACTGGCACCAGCTGTGAGACACTAAGTACTGGCACCAGCTGTGAGACACTAAGTACTGGCACCAGCTGTGAGACACTAAGTACTGGCACCAGCTGTGAGACACTAAGTACTGGCACCAGCTGTGAGACACTAAGTACTGGCACCAGCTGTGAGACACTAAGTACTGGCACCAGCTGTGAGACACTAAGTACTGGCACCAGCTGTGAGACACTAAGTACTGGCACCAGCTGTGAGACACTAAGTACTGGCACCAGCTGTGAGACACTAAGTACTGGCACCAGCTGTGAGACACTAAGTACTGGCACCAGCTGTGAGACACTAAGTACTGGCACCAGCTGTGAGACACTAAGTACTGGCACCAGCTGTGAGACACTAAGTACTGGCACCAGCTGTGAGACACTAAGTACTGGCACCAGCTGTGAGACACTAAGTACTGGCACCAGCTGTGAGACACTAAGTCTGGCACCAGCTGTGAGACACTAAGTGCTGGCACCAGCTGTGAGACACTAAGTACTGGCACCAGCTGTGAGACACTAAGTGCTGGCACCAGCTGTGAGACACTAAGTGCTGGCACCAGCTGTGAGACACTAAGTCTGGCACCAGCTGTGAGACACTAAGTGCTGGCACCAGCTGTGAGACACTAAGTGCTGGCACCAGCTGTGAGACACTAAGTCTGGCACCAGCTGTGAGACACTAAGGTACTGGCACCAGCTGTGAGACACTAAGTACTGGCACCAAGCTGTGAGACACTAAGTACTGGCACCAGCTGTGAGACACTAAGTACTGGCACCAGCTGTGAGACACTAAGTACTGGCACCAGCTGTGAGACACTAAGTACTGGCACCAGCTGTGAGACACTAAGTAACTGGCACCAGCTGTGAGACACTAAGTACTTGGCACAGCTGTGAGACACTAAGTACTGGCACCAGCTGTGAGACACTAAGTACTGGCACCAAGCTGTGAGACACTAAGTACTGGCACCAGCTGTGAGACACTAAGTACTGGCACCAGCTGTGAGACACTAAGTATCTGGCACCAGCTGTGAGACACTAAGTACTGGCACCCAGCTGTGAGACACTAAGTACTGGCACCAGCTGTGAGACACTAAGTACTTGGCACCAGCTGTGAGACACTAAGTACTGGCACCAGCTGTGAGACACTAAGTAGCTGGCACCAGCTGTGAGACACTAAGTACTGGCACCAGCTGTGAGACACTAAGTACTGGCACCAGCTGTGAGACACTAAGTACTGGCACCAGCTGTGAGACACTAAGTACTGGCACCAGCTGTGAGACACTAAGTACTGGCACCAGCTGTGAGACACTAAGTACTGGCACCAGCTGTGAGACACTAAGTACTGGCACCAGCTGTGAGACACTAAGTGCTGGCACCAGCTGTGAGACACTAAGTACTGGCACCAGCTGTGAGACACTAAGTGCTGGCACCAGCTGTGAGACACTAAGTACTGGCACCAGCTGTGAGACACTAAGTGCTGGCACCAGCTGTGAGACACTAAGTGCTGGCACCAGCTGTGAGACACTAAGTGCTGGCACCAGCTGTGAGACACTAAGTGCTGGCACCAGCTGTGAGACACTAAGTGCTGGCACCAGCTGTGAGACACTAAGTACTGGCACCAGCTGTGAGACACTAAGTACTGGCACCAGCTGTGAGACACTAAGTACTGGCACCAGCTGTGAGACACTAAGTCTGGCCCAGCTGTGCGAGACCTAAGTACTGCACCCAGCTGCGAGACACTAAGTACTGGCACCAGCTGCGGAGACACTAAGTACTGGCACCAGCTGCGAGACACTAAGTACTGGCACCAGCTGCTGAGACACTAAGTACTGGGCACCAGCTGTGAGACACTAAGTACTGGCACCAGCTGTGAGACACTCAAGTACTGGCACCAGCTGTGAGACACTAAGTACTGGCACCAGCTGTGAGACACTAAGTACTGGCACCAGCTGTGAGACACTAAGTACTGGCACCAGCTGTGAGACACTAAGTACTGGCACCAGCTGTGAGACACTAAGTACTGGCACCAGCTGTGAGACACTAAAGTACTGGCACCAGCTGTGAGACACTAAGTACCTGGCACCAGCTGTGAGACACTAAGTACTGGCACCAGCTGTGAGACACTAAGTACTGGCACCAGCTGTGAGACACTAAGTACTTGGCACCAGCTGTGAGACACTAAGTACTGGCACCAGCTGTGAGACACTAAGTACTGGCACCAGCTGTGAGACACTAAGTACTGGCACCAGCTGTGAGACACTAAGTACTGGCACCAGCTGTGAGACACTAAGTACTGGCACCAGCTGTGAGACACTAAGTACTGGCACCAGCTGTGAGACACTAAGTACTGGCACCAGCTGTGAGACACTAAGTACTGGCACCAGCTGTGAGACACTAAGTACTGGCACCAGCTGTGAGACACTAAGTACTGGCACCAGCTGTGAGACACTAAGTACTGGCACCAGCTGTGAGACACTAAGTACTGGCACCAGCTGTGAGACACTAAGTACTGGCACCAGCTGTGAGACACTAAGTACTGGCACCAGCTGTGAGACACTAAGTACTGGCACCAGCTGTGAGACACTAAGTACTGACACCAGCTGTGAGACACTAGGTACTGACACCTTCTGAAACAACAAATTGTAAGTGTTGGTGCCAGCTGTAAGAACAGACCACTGCGTACCAGCTCCAGCTGTGTCAACAGACACAAATTACTGGCACCAATTATGACAGCAGGCACTCATTGTTGGCACTAGATGTGACACAAAACAGTCTAAATAATGGTACTGACTGTGTCAAACACACTATAAGTAGTGGCACTAACGGTGGCAGTAGACATTGTTAGGCCAAATAATGCTGAGACTGTCTCTGGTTATGATAAGACTGTCTCTGGTTATGATAAGACTGTCTCTGGTTATGATAAGACTGTCTCTGGTTATGATAAGACTGTCTCTGGTTATGATAAGACTGTCTCTAGTTATGATAAGACTGTCTCTGGTTATGATAAGACTGTCTCTAGTCATTATAATACTGTCTCTGGTTATGATAAGACTGTCTCTAGTTATGATAAGACTGTCTCTGGTTATGATAAGACTGTCTCTGGTTATGATAAGACTGTCTCTGGTTATGATAAGACTGTCTCTGGTTATGATAATACTGTCTCTGGTTATGATAAGACTGTCTCTAGTCATTATAATACTGTCTCTGGTTATGATAAGACTGTCTCTGGTTATGATAAGACTGTCTCTGATTATGATAAGACTGTCTCTAGTTATGATAAGACTGTCTCTGGTTATGATAAGACTGTCTCTGGTTATGATAAGACTGTCTCTGGTTATGATAAGACTGTCTCTGGTTATGATAAGACTGTCTCTGGTTATGATAAGACTGCATCTGGTTATGATAAGACTGTCTCTGGTTATGATAAGACTGTCTCTGGTTATGATAAGACTGCATCTGGTTATGATAAGACTGTCTCTGGTTATGATAAGACTGCATCTGGTTATGATAAGACTGTCTGTGGTTATGATAAGACTGTCTCTGGTTATGATAAAACTGTCTCTAGTCATTATAATACTGTCTCTGGTTATGATAAGACTGCATCTGGTTATGATAAGACTGTCTCTGGTTATGATAAGACTGTCTCTAGTTATGATAAGACTGTCTCTGGTTATGATAAAACTGTCTCTAGTCATTATAATACTGTCTCTGGTTATGATAAGACTGCATCTGGTTATGATAAGACTGTCTCTGGTTATGATAAGACTGTCTCTGGTTATGATAAGACTGTCTCTAGTCATTATAATACTGTCTCTGGTTATGATAAGACTGTCTCTGGTTATGATAAGACTGTCTCTGGTTATGATAAGCATGCTTTTATGTGACTTTGAACTTCAGTTTTACTGAAGAGCTTTAATATGTTGATATGTCTTTAAAACATATTTGTTTTTAAAATTATGTCACTTAATCTACTCATTTTCTTCGTGCTAATCTATATAACAGTTATAGGTAACCCCATAGCAGTACTGCCATTATGGTCTAAAGTATTAGGCCATGACATATGCTATGTCACAACGTCTGAGATAGAGTGTCCAGTTGCCCTTCTCTCCACCTCCTCAACCCAGACAACTCCCAGAAAATTCTGAAAATTGACTGGTACTCATTATGATTCTGGGTAGAACCCAGAGCTGTACTGGTCACCACCAACAATCCTGCATGGTGATTGAACCCACACCACTGTCTTGGTAGGCAAAGGCACTAACCACTATGCTACTGTGACTCAAATATCTACACATATTTTTTTTAATCATTTATGTAAAGATTACACTCAATGTTGTGAACAGTGTTTTCTTAGCTTATTGGGCAACTATGGTTTTTATCTCTTCATTTATATTTGTCTTTTTCAATCTTTCAATGGTACTCATCATTTAAGCCCTTGTATTTATTTTATTAAAATAAGTTTATTCAGTTAACATTTTTTCTTCTTTTTTTACAATATCTATCTATTTAATATAATATCTATCTCTATACAATATCTATACAATACAATATTATATAATATATTATATTATATAATATAATATATATCTATACAATATAATATCTATCTCTACGTGAATTTACAGTTAAATATTGTGACTATTTATAGAATTCTTCTGCAAAAGAAAGAAAAACGGCAACCAATAAGAAAAAGAAGAAAGATTCTGTAGATGACAACGAGCCTGACATGGATGCACTGGATTGGTGGAGTAAATACTTTGCTTCTATGGAGACTATGATCAGGGTAAGTTTCAAACTAACCAGAGATCCTGTCCAGGATATTCTTGTTGTTTTAACATAAATGTAAGGTGACTAATTAATGGTGAATAGTTAATGTAAGCTGACAAATTAGTGGTTAATAGTTAATGAAGAATTGACATCATAGTACTATAAATGCTCCATCTGTCTCATCAAATGTAATAAGTTTTAGATACTGCTCATACCAGCTGTGCACTGGTTCTAAACACGCCAAATTCATCCCCTTATATGGTCTTATGCCGCTTCTTGATAGAACCACACTGACACCCACACTCAAGAATTCTTAAATAATTTGTTTTATCTGTTATTGTGTCTTCAACTAGCAGTCATTGAATGTCAGTCTTCACAATATCTGCCATGCTGTAACTCCAGCATTCATAACAGTTAAACGCAAAATGTCCAAATAGCACAATCAATAATTTAGGCTCGACACAACTTATAAAAGTAAACAAGCAAAGTTCTGAACTGGAACGGCAGGGTAATGACGAAGCTAACTGTCATGTTGAAGATTTGGATCGGAATATAATTTATAACAGTTCACAGTTAAGTTTAAATGATATCAATACAGTCCATTCCTAGGGGCCTGTTACCGCCAGGCTGGGCCTAGGATCTATTGATAGGAACATGTTGATAATCTACAATAACTAACCTGCTTAAATGCAGACCATCCTTTCATTCATCTTCACTTGACCTTCTGTCCGCTCTGCCCATTCGTTCGCTTGCTGCTCTGTACAATACATATGTCTAGGTCTGCCCGATTGGTTCTGTAGCGACACCTTGTAGTATTCACTGGACTATCTTCTTTTCCTGCTAGTATAGGTCGCAGCCACTGGTTTATGTGCCAACACTAATCCATAGAGCCAACATTTGGATTTGCACGGCCTCCTTCTTTCATTCCCAGTCCGTGTCCGTTTGTGTGTGATCCCAAGTTGTCCTCTGACCGTATTTCTCGGTATCCAAGTGTCCTCCTAGATTTCCCGTATATTTTCTGTCGAGATTTCTCCCTTTTCTTCTATGACGTCATCTCGCCTGTACACACTATATGGCAATAACTCCCACGTCCACCGTAAGTGTTTCAGTTACTGGCATTCTGGAAGCCAACAGATCAAATTGTCTCGCACTCTAGAATGACCTGGACAGTAAATCCATGTAATTCCTTGTTAGAGAGAAGGGTATGTGCTCAGTATCCACTATTCTACATCTGTTAATCTTGAACTTACGGTACAGATTGAGAATCAAACACAATGAGAAACTGACAATTTATATTTATTAAATTATTGAAAGTTCACTGCAGTAGAGCAGTTTGACTCTTTCTCTGATGGTAAACTCTGACAGACTGCTGTTTGTCTGTCTCTTGATCTTACCATCCCAATTGTGTCACTGTCTTCCTTTTGTTTGACTGGGTTGGACAGGCGTCTAAGGAAGTACTCATTTGTGTGCATCATTTACATATTCTTTAATCGTTTTGTTCTTGATAAAGACTTCTGTCGAAACATTTGCCTGTATGCAATTTCTTTTGTATTCATCCGTTCTGCTTCTTAGTCATACTCTTTTTTTCTCATTTTCAGACTGAATAATCTAACATAATATTAAATTGCTGGCTTCGTGGCTTAGAGGTTATGGCTTTTCTCCGTAATCTCGTATACTCTCGTCGGTAACGTGATGACGGTGAGAATCAGTAGTGGTTTGAATCGCATCGGTAACTTACGGGGTATGTGAGCCAGCCGCTCAGAAAGCAATGGCAAACTACTGAGCGTAATCTTGCCAAGAAATCAACATACAGCTGAAAGATGCTGGTGTTGACAGCGATGTCCTGTAAAGGATATGCAAAAAAAAAAAAAAAAAATGACATTACACACTAAAACTTGTTTAAGTTTGGTGTTGTATGATGTCATTATGTTAAGTAAAAATGGTATCTGTCAGCCAATATAGTCCATATCTTCAGCGGGCAAACTTCATTTTGTAGTTTATCACTAGTTTATTTCTGGTAGGTTATTCTAGTGCACTTGTATATATTTGTAGTTTGTGTGTTTATGAATGTAAACTAGCTTATAATCTTGGGTAGTAGTGCAATCAATGAATCATCTTTATTGTGTTGATTTGACTACTCCCCTGTATGTCTTGCATGTTTGCTTCTAATGTGAATTTATGTATAAAAAGAACAATGAGGATTAGATATCAGAACCAGTTGAACTTTGATGAGGAGTTTTAGTGGATGTAGGCTGTTGCTTTGTTAGAACCCCATCAGTTCAAGTTGTTCATTCTTCTATGGCTTTAAGAAATGGGGACTGGTGATAGTGTAGAAAACACTTACATTCTACACAATGTGAGCATTGAAGAACAATGGTTTATAAAGTATTCAATATAAATTATAAAGTATTAAAAAATGCAATCAATCAATCAATCAGGTTCTGTCTCCACAGTGAAGGCTAGCTGTAGTGGGTCTCAAACACTGTCTCTCGCCCTGACTGTCATCATTATTTACCTCTTGCTCGCACGCTTTCAACCTTACCCTCCAGTATGGTTTTTATGAGTGTTGTCTTTTAATGTGGTCAAAATATTTTACTTTCCTCTTTTTTATTTCTTTCATCTGCTCTCTGTTCATTCCTTTTTTCTAGAACCTCTGTATTTTGGTTGATTTTGTTTGCATGAAATATGACATATTCTTCTGTATTTCTGTATCTCCTTTTTTGACTTTCTAATTGCTTGTTCATTGTCCTGGCTACTGCACCACATAGTAGTGCTGAATATACATAAGATTTGACAATTCTCATTTTGTCATTTTTGTTCATTTTTGTCATTGCTATATATATATATATATATATAGGCCACCAATACTAAGCACCTTTATTTTAAGAGTTAACATAAGTGTCATAAATTAAATGAGGAGGTTAAGGCTGAGTTCTGTGATACTGTTGTTATACAATCACCAGTGTACAGAATGAAAGCAATCGTTAACATTATTCAGTCATGTTGAATTAATGGAGTCTAACAGAAAGAAGCAACAGTCATGTACATTGTAATTTAAAGACCGAATAATCTAGTGCGTGACCAAGAAGTAAATGGAGGGACAAAACAAAATATTACCTGTAAGTGCCTTGTATTGAACCATTGGAAGAAGTGTGTCAGATTAGAGAACAGTGAAAACAAATTGTGATGTACAACAAAATGCTTACAATAAAAATCTTTGCACACTTTAAAGACTCAGCAGGAAATGTATATACATCTTAATGGTCTTTATACTGTCAGTTATTTCTGTAACTAATTACAATCACTGCTTATTGTTCACACAGGATGATGTCATTGGCGTTGTGGTAGTACCATTTGTTTTCTTACTTGCTACCTACCTTTGGTTATGCCCAGATTAATTATTTTTGTTGTTGCAGCCTGTTTTGCATAGCAGTATTGTGTGATCAATAACATTATTTGATGCATATTTGGTGATGGTTTTTAACTGAATTGGGTCAACACAACCTAAAAATAGGTACCAGGAAATGTCCTAGGTAGTGAAGACGGTCAGTATGATATTGACCATGTCACACATCGAGGTTTGATTGGTCTGAAAATATGAAGCTAGCACTGCATATCCAACACACCACATGCATGAGAATGGCTCCTTTACTTTTTCTGTAATATGTTGCTGAATGCTCTCCATGCCTGTGAAGTTATTAACCTTTTAAAACTAACACATAGAGTAAATTTAGACAGACAGACAGACACATGTACCTGCACACATAGATATGAAAGAATTGGAAATCACAGAATATGCCAGGCAATACAAAAGAAGACTGCAAAGGGTTGTGGTCCAGTCATTGTTGATGCTGTTGTCTCCATGAAAAAAATAAGCAATTGATGCCTGCTAGATTACATGCACTCAGTATCATTACAGACCTTTAAGAGACTCACCTCAGATGATAATATTCTGTGAATAGTAGCATCCCAGCATGTGTGTTATGGATACATATGCTCTTGAAATTGGGTTATAATTTTTTTTTTATTTTGGTTTGTAGATGAGAAATGTAGCACAGTGCATGAACTCAACTACCTTAGCACTGATATGGATCCAAATAAATGCGCACCAGAATGCTATAAATATTATTTTTTGTATGTAGGTTCTAGCCTGAAAGAGACTAATGAAACTAGAACATTATATACAACAATAGGAAAGAGACAAACAGCTTTTTTTGATCATGTGATGAGAAGAGAGGCATTGGAGAACATTGTGACAACTGCAAAGATCGAGGGGAAGAGAGGCAGAGGCAGACCAAGAGAAATAATGCTGGATGGATTACGACGGTGGCATGGGGGAATATCAACGGCACTGCTGATCCAGAAAACCAAAGACCGATATCTGTGGAGAATCATAAACGCCTATGCCAGTCAGCATGGCACTTGATGATGATGAAGTTCTAGCACAGTTGATAGTGAATTGTGCTGGTAATTTTGTGAACACGATTGGACACGGGTTCGATACCTGGGCTCATCACTTGTGAAAGTGAGGGAAAGATTGACCAGCTAGTCCCCCATGTATTCAGGCACAAATTGTGATGGTGCTACTACATTACAGACCCTTAGCAAGAAACTGCTTCTGAACAATTTATTATTTACTCTATTGATACTCAATCAACTATTTTTTATTTCCAACCACAACTAGATTTTTAGCATGTAAAAATTGTGCATGGGTCGTTCCAGTTATATGCCATTATCAAATCCATTATCCTGGAGGAAGGGAGGAAGTGAGGGGGAAGTATACTGCCCTTTGTTTTCTTGTTTTATAAAAAAAAAAATCTACATCACCCTCATATTGATTTGTGCCCGGTGTGCCCTACTTAGATATGGACATTCTGCTTCTGAGCCACTCTGCCATCCAGACTTGAAAGTACAGTATGAAAGCATCTATGTGTGTATCCTGAGATGAATGTTGCAAATACCTTGGACTGCCTGAGTAACTAACAATGATTGCCTGGTGAGGCTAATGAAACTAGACACTATAAAATAATACTGAAGAGACCAGGAGTGTTCTATGGTCATGTAATAAGAATAGAGGCATTGGAGAACATTGTGACAACAGGAAAGATCAGTGGTAGAAGAAACAGGCATAGAAAAAATAATGCTTGATGGCTTAAACGATGATGTGGAGGAATGTCATCAATAGAATTGATCCAGAACACCAAGGATCCAGATCTGTGGAGACGTGAATGCCTTCGCCACTCAGCAAGCCACGTGATAATGATGATGCTTGTGGCAGCTGTGGTTTACAGTTTATACCTGATGTCATCAGTTGAAACTCATCATCCTTAAAGCAAGTGCCATCTCTGTGTGGATATTTTCTTGCATCACATGAAATGTTGCACTTGAGTTGTGTACCTGCAGAACTGTTTATTTTATTTGCACCCTTGTATTAGTTTATTGCATGGCTTTCTTTGCCCTTATTTTTATATTATTTGTGTGCACATAATTGTAAATATTTGATCCTGTTATTTTGTTTTACTTTGCAAAGTCATAAATTTGATTTTATTCAAGTCATTGTATTCCTGTCTAAAATAAAAGAAAGAGAAAATTGTCAGGTATACGGTTGCACAGAAGTTTATCAGAAATGTTTACTAACTGTTGATCAACAGTAAATTTAATTTGGTTACAGACAAATTGATGAACTAGAAATATAACTGTGCTGATATTGATAGGTTTGTGTGCTATGTAATGGCTGATAAATGACACTTAGTTTATCCTTATTAAATTCTAAGTGTAGGTAAGCATGGCTGAATGTATAAGAACGCCTGTTCTTAAACATCCGGTGTGCTGATGCCGAGGTAAGGGGTTCTACACTGGACAGTTGGACTAAAATGTTGATCTATTGTCCTTGACTTGGGGACTTAAATTACAAGTACCTTTGTAGTCAGATTGGGTTCACCTGATAGCGATGGACACTGTTAATAGGTAAAGCTAATCCACACGCAAAATTGTATCCATTACTACTAAAAGTAACATATATGGACTATGCTTGAGTACAAAGTGAGCAAGCGCAAAATAGAAATTCTTAGTCATGAATCTAAACTAGCACAAGCACTCACTTCTCAAACAGGAAGGAGAGCATAATAACACTGTAACTACATAGTAGTGTCATACCAGACAATTCAGGGGAGTTGATGTGGGGTTGTCTGCATCCATCTCATAGAATTATATAATTCAGACAATTACATATTTATTTACACAAGGAACATTTCCTAACCCAAGTAACAGTTCCTCAAACAGGTTACTTTTTTCTCACATGGGTAATATTTTCTTCATACAAGTAACATTCCCTCACACAGGTAACATTCCCTCACACAGGTAACATTTTCACACACAAGTGTTTTCCTCAATCACACAAGTAACATTTCCTCACACAGGTAATGTTTACTCACACAAGTAACATTTGCTTACACAATTAACATTTCCTGACACAGCACTTTTTCACACAAGCAACATTTTCTCACATAAGTAGCATTTTATTACACAAGTAACATCTTCACACACAATGAGTATTTCCTCACACAGTGAATATTTCCTCACACAATTAGCGTTGTGTGGAAGGGCGGCTGGCCAAGTGGCTAGAACGCTGGATTCTCCTTCGGGAGACCCGGGTTCGAATCCTCGGTAAGGTGTGGGATTTTTTCTGTCGGGGGCAAAAAGAAAACCCTAACCTGCACAGTTTGCGGTGACTGCACTAGCCAGGCGGTCTTAATTCCTCAGGCTCAAGACTCCCCTGCCATACACCGCAAGGTACTATATTGGCATTAAATGACAGTTTGTTTTTGTTTTTTTGGACAGTGTTTTTTTTTGTTTGGACAGTTTTTTTTTTTTTTGGACAGTTTTTTTTTTTTTCGACAGTTTTTTTTTTTACAGTTAGCATTTCCTCATACAAGTGACAATTTCTCATACACTATATATTTCCTTACACAATTAGCAATTTGTCACACAAGTAACATTTTCCCACACGGTTGAGTTGAGTTGAGTTGAGTTAAGAACTGACATCACTGCACTCAGGACATTCCCATACATACTCCGTCCCCTCGTTCAACAGCCAGCGAAGAGTCACACTACTAATCATTCCCACCGTTATCTGATTAAAAGTTCTCCTGGTCTTCCCTCTCAGTTTTGAGATTCTTCCAGAAACCCTGCCAATCCCCCGCAATCTCATTCTTTCCACATATGGGTTCTCAATCTGTTCCTCCGCCTTCTCCACCTGGTCCCACAAGCGCACGACCACCTCCCCTTTGTCCATAGGCAAACTACCACCAAGAGGTGCATTCCCTGCTAGCCTATCAGCCTGATCATTCCCACGTACACCCGCATGGCCAGGGCAAAATATCCATACAATTCTCACGATCTGCGACCTCTGAAGCAACGAGAGCCATTCCACACGAAACATTCCTTTCTCCACCTTGCTAAGCATACTCTTTGAATCCGTAATGAATACAACATGTGTAACAGTAGTCTCCTCTAGCCACCGGAATGCCGCTGTTACTGCCTTCACCTCCATTCTCGTGCTGGAGGTAGTATTCTCATATGCCAGACTCTCCTTTTTCAAGACTCGCCCATTAGCCTTTGCAATAAAGCCCCAGCCCCTACATCTGTTTTTCACCACTGACCCATCGGTGTAGATGACTATGTCACCTTGATGTGTGTTGCTCTGGATCAGCTGTTGCACTTCAAACTCAGTGCTGCTCGCTGCCCATTCTCTGCACTCACGACCCAGTGTCATTATTACATTGTGCCAGTCCGTCATGACTTCCGGAACTTCCACCCACTCTCTTTCACGATTGATGGTCTCTAGATCACACACCTGACGTATAGAAAGTTCTGCCTGTGACATCCAGGACCTGCCTCGTCCTAGTCTATGACCCTTAACCATATCCATTGCTGCATGCAGCGGGTGATCCCTGTCTGCTGCAACTCTCAGGTACCATTTGGCCTGAAGGACCCTATGCATATCCGTCATTGTTGGTAGCGCCAGGATATGCCTCATGTATATAATTGATGTGTCCTTTGTGCACTCCAGGATTAACCGCATGGCAGTATTCTGTATGCGCTCCAACCTTTCAAGCTGGCTCTTTGATACAGTCAGCAGCCCCAAACCATACTCAATGACAGAAATTATTAACTGCTGAAAGAGCCTGTACAGCATCCTCTGATCTACCCCGGTTGCTGCCATAACCCTCAATGCATTAAGTCCACTACCACCCTTCACCACCAAAGCCTAAACATGATCCTTAAAAGACAAACACCTGTCAAAGGTGATACCCAAGTACTTCAGTTTACTCTCTCGACTAAGAGGACATCCATTCAACATAATACCTAGGACGTCTGCCTTGACGATCCGGTTATCCAAGGAGTACCACACAACCGATGCCTTGTCTGGCTTTATAATGGCCCCTGCGTACCTGCACCACTCCACCACCCTCTTTACCGCCACCTGTAAGTATTTCGCCAAACTGGCCCTGTCTCTGCCCTGTCTGTATACCCACATGATCAATATGTCCTCACACAATGAATATTTCCTCACACAATTAGCATTTCCTCACACAATTTACATTTCTTCACACAATTAGCATTTTATCACATAGTACATATTTCCTCACACAATGAATATTTCCTCACATAATGAATATTTCCTCACATAACTGTTTTCCTATTCACTTTAGGAGCAGGGTCAAAGTGATGATGTCTTTAACGTGAAACTGCTGGAGGCTGAGAGCAAAGCCACAAAATCTTTCAATGAAAATGAACAACATCTGTGGCAGAAGTCACAGACATCCATTGGCAAATATGGAACAATACCTACTGATGCAAGAAAAGATGGTCAGTATTTACTCATCATCATTATTAAGTGTCATCTCCACATTTAATGTCAGCTGTAATGTGTGTCCAACACCTTTTGTCCTATGTCTTCACATTTCACTGATGCAGGCTTCTGTCAGTTCATCTCTTGATCGTTGCTAGACGGTGATTTGCAATAAACAATGAGAACATCGGTAACTTGCAATAAATAATGCGAACATCATCAAAATGATCAACTGTCTAGGGATTGCACCAATCACACAGTGTCCAGAAGTAGAATATAAAAGGTGATGAATGACTCGAAGCCGGCATTCAAAATGCTGAGGCAATATTTATTTGCCCTAGTCCAAACTTGTTACACATTTACAATCCAAATCATCAATTCCGATTTATTGTTATCGTGCCTGTTATGGCCAGGCGGGACGGTAGTGAAAAATGATTAAATATGAACCGTAAACTGTTGAACATATTAAATATTTATAACTATCATGTCCCGGTACTTCTGTCCTTCACCAATTTTCCTATGTGTCAGCTTGCTGTGACTTACTGAGTCCCATTCTAGTATTGTCGCGTCTGTCCGTGGCTTTCAGGCCAATATACATCATGCATTAATAGTCTCGTCCTTCTTTCCAATATTTGTTGGCCATCAGAATAAGTGTCTAGCCAGTACATAAGTTCTCTTCTTGCTGAGAATGGAAACGTGCTGCCTCCTCTTGCAAGCTCTAAGATCTCCTTGTTGTTGTTGACAATCTCTCTGACGTTTTCTCCTTTTTACGTCACCTCGTTGGTTTCTCCTACAAGTTGGTTCGCGACTTTCTGACCAACTCTTCTTTACGCCATTTCTCCTGCACTGCTACTTGGCAGTCATCTTCCTCTGGCCCACTTGCCCTCAACTTTTCCTTTCAGTACATCCTTTAATGCCGGCTCCGTGGTGAAGGGGTTACGGATGCAGTTTGTAATCACGCATACCCGCATTCGAAACACAGCTACAGGTGATTTGGCAGCAGACTGCTTTGCGTTGGGTTTTTAAATAATTGTATGGGTGCCGGTCGTTCAGAAAGCAATGGCAAACTATTGAATGTAAACTTGCCAAGAGATCACAAACAGCCAAAAATTGCTGAGGTTGACTGCAACATCTTGTAAAGGATATGCAGCTAACTTTTTCTTTTAATATCCTTTAATGGGAGCCATGGTAGCACAGAGGCTGGCTAACATGCTTGCCTATTGGTCCAAGCCTGGTGGTCTTTTGATCAAATCACCACCGAGGCAGATATTTTTAATTGGCCTGGGCTGCCAGGTCAACCCAGTCTAAACTCTGTACCAGAAAATGTACTAGGAATTAAAGTTGGCTGGGGGGACATTGACTACACTATCTGTCCAGTGCTGGCTGCATGATCTGTTCAGTGCTGGCTGCATGATCTGTCCAGTGCTGGCTGCATGATCTGTTCAGTGCTGGCTGCATGATCTGTCCAGTGCTGGCTGCATGATCTGTCCAGTGCTGGCTGCATGATCTGTCCAGTGCTGGCTGCATGATCTGTCCAGTGCTGGCCGCATGATCTGTCCAGTGCTGGCCGCATGATCTGTCCAGTGCTGGCTGCATGATCTGTCCAGTGCTGGCGGCATGATCTGTCCTGTGCTGACTGCATGATCTGTCCTGTGCTGGCGGCATGATCTGTCCTGTGCTGGCGGCATGATCTGTCCAGTGCTGGCTGCATGATCTGTCCAGTGCTGGCTGCATGATCTGTCCAGTGCTGGCTGCATGATCTGTCCAGTGCTGGCTGCATGATCTGTCCAGTGCTGGCTGCATGATCTGTTCAGTGCTGGCGGCATGATCTGTCCTGTGCTGGCGGCATGATCTGTTCAGTGCTGGCTGCATGATCTGTCCAGTGCTGGCTGCATGATCTGTCCAGTGCTGGCTGCATGATCTGTCCAGTGCTGGCTGCATGATCTGGCCATGCTGGCTGCATGATCTGTCCAGTGCTGGCTGCATGATCTGTCCAGTGCTGGCTGCATGATCTGTCCAGTGCTGGCTGCATGATCTGTCCAGTGCTGGCTGCATGATCTGTCCAGTGCTGGCTGCATGATCTGTCCAGTGCTGGCTGCATGATCTGTCCAGTGCTGGCTGCATGATCTGTCCAGTGCTGGCGGCATGATCTGTCCAGTGCTGGCTGCATGATCTGTTCAGTGCTGGCTGCATGATCTGTTCAGTGCTGGCGGCATGATCTGTTCAGTGCTGGCTGCATGATCTGTCCAGTGCTGGCTGCATGATCTGTCCAGTGCTGGCTGCATGATCTGTCCAGTGCTGGCTGCATGATCTGTCCAGTGCTGGCTGCATGATCTGTTCAGTGCTGGCTGCATGATCTGTCCAGTGCTGGCTGCATGATCTGTCCAGTGCTGGCTGCATGATCTGTCCAGTGCTGACTGCATGATCTGTCCAGTGCTGGCTGCATGATCTGTCCAGTGCTGGCTGCATGATCTGTCCAGTGCTGGCTGCATGATCTGTCCAGTGCTGGCTGCATGATCTGTCCAGTGCTGGCTGCATGATCTGTCCAGTGCTGGCTGCATGATCTGTTCAGTGCTGGCTGCATGATCTGTTCAGTGCTGGCTGCATGATCTGTCCAGTGCTGGCTGCATGATCTGTTCAGTGCTGGCTGCATGATCTGTCCAGTGCTGGCTGCATGATCTGTTCAGTGCTGGCTGCATGATCTGTTCAGTGCTGGCTGCATGATCTGTTCAGTGCTGGCTGCATGATCTGTTCAGTGCTGATTGGTCTATAACTATATGGGGCTAGCTTCACTTGCCCAGTATGTCTTAAAGTCACTTAAAAGTCAACAGGGTCGACTTCATTGCACTGGGATTTTATCTCACATGGCTCGGTCTCTTTCCTCAGCGCGGAAAGCATGGTACAAAGCACAAACTCCGTAGCTCTAACGAAAGAGTCTCCGAAACGTTTCACTCGTGAACCGAAGGACACAGCCCGGGATCGAACCCACAACCTTTGGAGCCCAAGTCAAACGGCTTGACCACTTCACCGCGGAGACTCCCAATATGTCTAAATACATGTACGAGTTCTTTAATTTTCTTTACTTACATCCTTTAAATCGGTCTCTCAGGCGAAGTGGTTAACGACTTTCTCCGTAATCCAATATATCTACGTGAGGAACACAGCTGCGCAAGATTCGGCAGTGGATCGCTTCTCGTTGGTTACCTATGAGGTATGTGAGCCGGTCGCTCAGAAAGCAGTGGCAAATTACTGAGCTTAATCTTGCCAAGAACATCACCAACAGCTGAAAAATGCTGGTGTTGACTGCAATGTCCTGTAAGGGATATGCAACTAAAAGAACATCTTTTAATAAGGAGTTGTAATTCTGTATTATGGACAAAGTACTTTAACTGTCTTATCTTGGTCTCTGTCAGTCTTTTCTTCAGTCTCATTGTTAGTCTTTGTTCACTTCTCCTGCTATGATATTCCCACTGTGTGTGAGTATAACTTCATTTTGAAAACTTCACTATTTCCCTCACATTGTCGACTCATATTCCACACTCTGCACTATACAATAATGTAAATATAACGCTTGGTCACTTTGTTTTAAAATGTAACTAATCTGTTCAGATGCGAGAAGCTGTCAGTCACAGCACTAATGATCTGGGATTTATTGAATATACAAAATGAAAGCTGTCCTTGGCAATAAATCTTTAGTGTGTGTGAGGTAGTCATTAGTTGTGGTTTCAACTTCACGGCAGGGCCCCATAATGCATCATCCCTGTGCCAGCAAATATCACACAAAATGCTCCTCACTGTCCCGTGTGAAAAGGCAGCCGCCCTGACAAAACCAACAGCTCGCTCACACATGCCTGCATGCATAAGGCCCATGCCAGGATGCTAATGCAATAATTCACCACTATAATTACAATTATCATTAGTGGAAGCAGCAATCAATAGCATTACTGCATAAGGCAAACCAACTAGTTCGGTGAGCAGCTATCCACTGTTGATCTGACATGCAATCCTCAACACAAACCACCATGGACAGATGAAAAAGCATTATATGTGAAATCTATAGCTCACAGTGTTGCATCAAGCACTCAGCTCAGTAGCTTTATGATGGAAGCATGTACTACAAGTCCAAGATGAAGAGAATATGTGAACAAACCATGACCACAAGCAAACAACACTTCCAGGCCTTAACGGATCACCCACCTGTCCACCATGTTGGACTACAAGTGTGAGTAAATCAGTTCTTTAGTGCAAATTATGGCCAACCTTGTCATGGTTAACTCTTTCGCTACCGTGATCCCATCTGTGGACAGGATGGATTTGCTGTAATGGCAGTCCGCCCTTTTCGTCCCACAAAATGATCAGTGGTTTATTTCATATCTTTCTGCTCCGTTTCGGAATTTTAAGTTACAGTAAACTGAAAAGTCGTACAGCCGAAAGAATTCTACGCCATGTTTATGAGGTCAAACGTTTTCTAATATTGGATTCTTGTGAATTTTCAGTTTTAAGGTAGTGTTAATTTGTTTTTTCACAATGGAAACGCCCACCAGTTTGCGTTCACGTAGTATGACTTGAGATCAAGCTAGATTATTGTTTATAACTGTTTTAAACAATAGTGATTCCCTTATCAGTGAATATGTAGAAAGAATTTTTAGTTGTGTCTAAAGTTTTAGCACGTGGTGATAAAGAAAAACCAGTGAATGTTCGTCAACAGCTGAGTGTCTGACAACGAAGCACGAATGGCTGAAGTTTACGTCTGTCATTATTGCTATGGGACTTGATCCAAGACCATGTATCAAAGACTACTGGTGTACAAGTGCACATTTATATACTCCTCGGTATGCCACTGCCACTACGTTTCCCAGTAATCAATTAGAAAATTATAATATATTTATCACACCATGTTTCATGTATGTCAACCTGAGGGTACCCAAAAAAAAAAAAAATTGATCCTCTTGTTGACATGATTCTGAAGAATATCCAGGAAGCATTTTACCCATTTGAAAATGTGTCCATTGATGAAATGATTATTTGGTGGAAGGGCTAAATAAAGCTAAAAAAAACCATGCATTGTTGTCTCTACCAAGTCTGTAGTTAGAACTGTTGAGAGCGGATTGCGAAAACCGCAAAGCAAGCCGAAGATGGTCTCCATGAAAATAACACGGCGATGAATGGCTGCGACAGAATGGACCAAATGGTTGGATATTATAATATCCATGATAGGAAAACCATTAAGTGGTGGAAGAATATCTACTACTAGATCTTTGAAATTGCACAGATCAATGCTCACATCCTACATTCCATATGGCAAACAGAGAAAGGAGGAAAAAAATTGTTATAGAAGGATTTTTTGCAGCACTCGAACTAAACGACACATATCATCTTTTGTTTGCTCCGGCTGCACTAATAGACCAGACTTGTGCGCCAAAGTTTGCTTTGCAGCCTATCACAAATAGACTGCCACATATAGTAAATAAAAACAAACAGACATGACAATTAAATGTAAATCTGCTAAGTGTTTTCCTAATTTTTGTCTGAAAAAAGAAAAATACATGATTCAGAATCTGCGGCAAAACTTCTTTTCGGATGATTGATTCGGAGCAATTGTATTTATAGTTTAGAAAAGTGTTGTTTGTGCAGTAAATTCAACAGGATTAGCAGTGATCAGGATATTGGATAACAACGCCCCCTTGGTAAGTACAATGTTTACATTATTTTTACCTACTTTTGTCCAATTATTTTACAAATTATATTATTATTTTTATTTTATTTACAACCTAAAGCAGAAATTCTCCTACCAACATATTCCTTGTGCAATCCCCTTTATTTTGACTATATAATACAACATTTCTGCTACAATTTTAACCATTTTCATAACTTTACTGTGACAGACCCCACCTTCAAGATTTCAGCCATTATTTTTTTGTCATTTTGTGTGAAAAATACATGGTTCAGAAAATGCACCAAAACTTCTTTTTGGGTTACTTTAATGAGCAATACTGTTTATATTCTTGAAGACAAGTGGTGTTTGTTTGATTATTCAGTAAATTAAACATGATTAGCAGTATAGGAGTGTAGAAAACACCTTATAAGTGCAGTTTTTAAAATAATTTTTACCTCTTTAATTTCAGTTGTTATTATTAAACCTCTCATTATTGTCATAATATTTGTAACCTATCAATTAATTATTAACACTGTCATGTTCCTTGTGCAATCCTCTTTAATTTGATATGTAATACAATAGATCTGCTACCATCTTAACCATTTTAAAAGCATTATTGTAACACACCCCTAGTTCCAATTTTCTGCCATAAATTTCTGTTTGGTCACAGCCCAGTTTTTGTTTGGTAGTGAAAGAGTTAAGCAAACCATACGTAGGAGTTTCAAAATGGCAACAAGAAACGGGAAGATAGAACCTGAAACTACAGGACACCTCAAACATTACAACACTTCCTTCTAGACTGCCCAGAATTTGCCAGAGATGGGGTTTAAAACTTGATCACAGCAGCAACCCTTCTAAAATGTAGATAACTGGTGATATCTGGGAACACAATGCTGCTCATGGCCTGTGCTAGAGTAGAAGAAGCCACAAAGAGATGCAATACATTAAAAAGGGTTTAAAACAGATATCAATAAAGCAGCAGTGTTATGATTCTTGAGGCTAGCTCTGTGAATGAACTTAGTGGATAACTGAAGAGACCAGAACATATTGCCATTCATAGCCTGAGTTGGAATAGACACAAGGAAAAGATCATTTCAAAAGAAGTCACAAAGAAATGTTGTTATACAATTGAAAGGAATTAGAAAATATATTCATAAAGAGTATGTTATTATATGATTTTAGAGGCTAGCGTTTTGAATTAACTTAGTACAACATGATGTCCATAAGTTCATTGATATTTCTAATGTTATAAAACAACTGAAGTTGTATTTTATTTTTCATCTCTTCACATTTCTTCCTGATGACCACTCTTGTAAGGTGCATGCTGGAATTCGATCCATGGTTTGAAAGAATCTTTCTGCCTTTAAATGCTATTTCTTATTATAGATTGCCAGATCCCTTAATGTTACACTTCTACTTCCTCCACCTCCTCCTCCGTTTTCTTCTTCTTCTTCTTCTTCTTCTTCTTCTTCTTCTTCTTCTTCTTCTTCTTCTTCTTCTTCTTCTTCTTCTTCTTCTTCTTCTTCTTCTTCTTCTTTTTCTTCTTCATCTTCTCCTCCTCCTTCTCCTTGTCCTCCTTCTTTCACTTTATCTTCTGTTGGGATATAGGCCTCACCCAACTTACCCAAGCTCTCCTGTTGTTTGTCATCTTATGCTAAGCATGTCTCTCTCTATTTGTGTCCTTCCCATATTATTCATTTCTGTCTTTACTTTTCTTTTCCATGTGTTGTTGGTTGTGCCTCTATTTCTTTTGTATTGTGGATTCAAGACAAAGACCATTCTAGTTATACAATTTTCATGTTTTCTCAGTGTTGTCCTATCCAGCTTCAGCATCTTACCTTCACCTCTTGGTTCACTAGTGCCTGTTTAGTTCTCCCTCTTTCTCTGAGCTCCACATTCTACAATACCATTTCAGTCCTACCACTGTGCACAGGCACCTGTTAATGAATGCTTGTAGTTTAGTTGTACTAGAAAGTCAGAGAAACTGAGAGAGAGAGAGAGAGAGAGAGAGAGAGAGTGTGTGTGTGAGAGTGAGAGAGACAGAGAGAGTGAGAGAGAGAGGGAGTGACAGAGAGAGAGTGACAGAGAGTGAGGGAGACAGTGAGAGAGAGAGAGAGTGTGAGTGACAGAGAGAGTGAAAGAGAAAGAGTGTGAGAGAGAGAGTGTGTGTGGGAGAAAGTGAGAGAGAGAGAGTGAGAAAGAGAGAGAATGAGAGAGAGTGTGATAGAGTGAGTGAGTGTGAGAGTAAGAGAGAGAGAGTGAGAAAGAGTGAGAGAGAGGGTGAGAGAGAGGTAGGGGGTGAGAGAGAAAGTGGGAGGGAGAGAGAGAGTCAGAGAGTGAGAAAGAGAGAGTGCAAGAGAGTGAGAGAGAGAGTGAAATAGAGAGAGGGAGGGTGTGAGAGAGAAAGTTGGAGGGAGAGAGAGTGAGAAAGGGAGAGAGTCAGAGGGAGTGAGAGTGAGAGAGAGAGAGAGAGAGAGTGAGTGAGTGAGAGAGAGAGTGAGTGAAAGAGGGTGAGAGAGAGTGAGTGAGGGAGAGAGAGTTAAAGAGTGAGATAAAAAGAGAGAGAGTGTGAGAGAGATAGAAAGGGTGAGAGAGACAGAGAGTGTGAGAGGGAGAGAGTGAGAGAAAGAGTGACAGAGAGAGTGAGAGAGAGAGATAGAGAGAGAGCAACAGAGTAGCATGGTAGTGTGTTTTCTGTTTTTGACTTACATCAATGACATTACCAAATTTCTGCTATCAGCATGTTTCAATAAGCCTACATACAGATGATTAAGCAGTCTGGACAGACACAGAAAATACTTGAACTGTGGTCTAAGACTAAATGAAGCAAACATTTTTGGGAGGGTTTTTTCTTAACCCATCCAATGAGAAAGTATCTTTAAAGTTAATGTATTTCTTTTATAATTTTGGGTCATAAAAGTATGTTGAGAATAATTTTTCTGTACACTAAATTAGCCATCAATGACTAAATTATTTTAATACATTTTCATTCCTTTATTATCTGAAGAGGGTGACACCAAACAACAGAAACTAGAGAAAGGTGGGAGAGGAACAACCAGTGTTACAGGGCTGAACAAACAAATCTCTCCTAGAACACAAAGAAAGAAAGAACTATTGAGCAATACAAGCCAACTTAAGGTAAGTGAAGATGGCTGTTTTTAGATTATATTGTCATCATCATTATGTGCCTTGTCCATAAGTGTAGGCAATCACAGTTTCACCATCTGACATGATGACCAGTCTTGAATCGGATCTCCCGGGAAAGTTAACCCGGTCAACAAATGCCCGCAGAAGTCGGATGTGTCGGCCTAATGGCGCAAGAACGCAGCTCTGCTGTAAACAGGCACAACGCAATCACATCCGGAAAAAAAACTCCGGATGAACGCAGAAGAAGAAGAAGAATCGGATCTGTGTTCTTATTTTGGCTGTGCACACGACTGCATCATTAGTTATGCTATATAGTTACATTATATGTATAAACAACACTGTGTTAATATCTTGACAACTAAATGCATGAATTTTTCAATAAGAATGTAGGAATTCATAACGTATCATGCTTTCTTTGACTTGCTGTTGTCCATTTTATGTTACGTAAAAATTTTCAGCATTCTAAGAATTCTAAAATAAATAAAGCCAGTTTACCCTTTCCTAACTTTTAAAATGACATTTCTATCAACACTTATTTGGAAAGGACAGTTGTTTGATTTATGATCTACATGAACATGAGACATTATTTACCCTTAAACGTAATAAATCATCAGTTGTGTTTTTTAATGAATAAATACACAACGAGTACCCATCTCATCTCATCATGTTCCTCTTGTACCTTGCGGTGTCGAGGTGAAGTATAAACATCGTGAGAGTGCCCGCTGATGGGCTTCATATATCGATATTCCCATGGACTCTGCTATTCCCTCCGTCCAACGTTTACGTGGTCGATCTCTTCCTCTGTTTCCATCTGGTCTGTACATCATTGCTTGTTGTGGTATGCTGTTGACTGTACAAAGAGTACAATAGAAAATATTCATGGCAGGAAGAAAAGATTAGATGGTTAGCAGTATTGTACTGGTATACTTGACATTGGCACCTTGACGTCTTGACAGACAATAGTTTATTGCATTGTGCTTCAAAAACGACATAATAACCTCTCAGCAGCACAAAGCCTGGGCTGAATTGTAGAGACCATGTGTTGCCCATGCAGCATTATCCCTCTCTCGGCTTGTCTATATTATTCCGCAGGAAAAGTCTCACCAATATAGCTGGAACAAGACAAGCTGCAGAAGCTGCCGGATCAGCAAAGCATTGGTCTGTCTCAGTGTCAGAGCTACGATTCTAGGCCAGTTGCTAACCAAGGCTTAGGGCCTAGTCTATCGTGCCATGATATTTAGTCTTTAGGTTGCATTTCCTCGCATCATGATAAGACTTGGACCCTTCCATTTGCACTCTTCCGCCAAAAGCTGTTGGCGCAATGTGAGGTGTCAGATTTGGTGAGTGCCGCCCACCATATGGTGCTAACAGAAAACAGCTGGCACTGTCTACTGTCATACGCTAGCTCAGTCTTGTCTGGTTGCCAGAGCAGTATGGAATATGATCAGCAGTTGCACTTCTTGCGAACTCAAAAGACAGATGGTTGTGGAGGAATATGATTGTCTGTGGCACCAGACATGGAACATGATGATTGCAATAAATGTTGACTGCATGAAATGCAATATCTGATGCTAACTGGTATGATTGAACCTTGACAACTCCTAGCTACAGTGAGAGCTTCATTGATGCTATTTCCCATGAAACAAACATTTCTCTTTTTGCAACATAAAATAATCTAATTTTACAATTTAAAGTTTGTTCTACGTGATATATATGATGTGGTTTATTTGAATGCTGTTTTTCTCTTTCTTATTGTTGTATGTCCTACTGTCATTAGCCTTTTCCAGACAATTGTTGTTAGACATGTAGATATTCACAGCATTTGTCTCAGGAACTATTCATCCTTATTTGTTCACTCACATCCTGTGATTCACTGCCATACAGCAAACCAGGTTATATCATTATGAATATTAATTAAAATCACAAAATTATGCCTGATTTGTCACACCAATATTCAATGAATACTAACAGCAGCAGTTTCTTCCAGTGTTTGGTCATTTATGAGACCAAGAGTTTTTATTTAGGTGAATAATGTATTTAGTTTTGCTGTAAAACTTATATCTGTCTTTAATCAGCCTTGTATTATCTTAAAATTGTAATTACTTTACTAGGGTTTTTTCAAGAAACTTGTTACACTAAAATCTGCCAAAGTCCAAGAGAGCATTAGTGAAGCTGTTGAATCTTTTGTGGTGATTATATTTATCACTAATATGAAATCTTGGTTTTGGTGACATGGCCACTTTTTTAAACTTTCAAGGGCATTTTGTTTCTTTTCTTTAAATATTAATTTCAAATTACCAGACAGTAATGTAACTCAAAACTCATCACAATCCCAGATGGCATGCTTGAGAAGCACTAGAAGCACTATTATAAGTAGGAATAATGATGACATTAAGATTATTATAACTGCAACACCAGGCATTGATTCTACAGTAAGTAAAGTAAAGGACCCATGTTAACTGCCTTGAGTCATATTGGGCATGTGGTGCTAGCCTCAGTTTTGATAAACCAATGTGCACTCATGGGATGAAGTGGTCTGTATCACACTGGCCACCTCCTTAACTTCCCAAGACATTTCCAGGTATCCATTTTAGGCTGGGAGCCCAGTCCAATTTTTAAAAATATCTGACTCAATACACATGACTACCGGCCCAACAGGCAAGAATGTTAGCCACTAACCTAACAGGTATTTATAGAGAAATTATTAGGTTTAAACAATATGAAGAGCTTTAGTACAACACCAGCAAACAGATTAAATTAAAATCTTTGAGAACAAGTATCTTTCTTATGGCCAGATACAGACGTGAGTCATGGACTATTGTGCAATGACTGAAGAAGAAAATCCAGGTGTTTGAACTGAAATGTTACAGATACATTCTTAGAATACCATGGATCCAGAAGAAGAAAACAATTTTACATCTGAAATTCAAAGTAAACTGGGTCATAAACATCATCATGTCTCTGAAACTGAAATACTGTGGCCATATTAAACATCATTGTGGCTTGGAAGGCATGGCTCCTGGCAGGGGTTGACCAACACAAAGATGGACTCAGGACATTGGAGATATCCTGAACGTGATAGTGCATGAGGCATGGGAACTGGCAGGGATCGACCATCACAAAGATGGATACAGGACATTGGAGATAACCCTGGACATTAAAGTGCATGAGGCATGGCTCCTGGCAGGAGTTGACCAACACAAAGATGGATATAGGACAATGAAAATATCCTGGACATGAAAGTGCTTGAGGCATGGGAGCTGACAAATTGATTGAGAATCTTTTTTCACTGTGATGAGAACCACATTCTGTAAAGGACCTGCTTACAAGATGACGATGATGATGAGCCAGTTATCAATGTGTGTCAGCAGCTGAAGGACCTGCAACTGCAGAGCAAGACCAAGAATCAGATTCACAGATTCTCTCAAGAGCATACCACACAAATCCAGCACACTCCATCCTACAAACTTGGCTCAGGGACAAATTGTTCAACTCTACTACACTTAATGACAAATTGGACTAAAAGCCATTGTGCATACGGGGATTAGCAATAGATAGATATATAATATGACAGCAATGACAAGTGGATAACAGTCAACTGAATACTGAATTTCAGAATGTAAGGATGTTGTTTCTATGTCTGTTTACTATTTTTTACACATTTTGTTTATCCTATGTTTGAACAAACCAAACACTGTCTATCCAGTTTATGAAATTGTAAAATGTTAGGATTGGTAAATCTAGATGTAATAAATACTGTATATTGCAATCCATGCAACCGTGATACACAAGCATTTTACTTTATCACAGGTTCTTTGGACGTGCATAACCATTCTAATTGCAAAGTTTTATTAATTTCATACTTTATTTCAGTGCACCCTCTATAAAACATATGATTGTATATTTTCTGCACATTCACTTTGCACACATTTTTCCCAGTTGGGTTTGGTGTTTGATTTAAATCTTTGTAATATTTGAAAGTTTCTTGATATAACAAAAAGTGTCATGGATCAGCGTACAAAATATATGTGTTTATTAATGGCTAATTTAATTCTAAAATTACTAATAATGGTGAATAAGATAAGTTTGTGTATTATATGCTAGAATTAAATAGTTGTATAATGTGGATAATTTAATAATGTATGTTTTATAATCATATAAATTTTACAGTAAATTACTACCAGTATTTACATATTTCCGTTGCTTCTGTGAATCTCTATTTTTAATTTGCGGTTATTTATTGTATCTTTTGGGGTTTTATTATATTATTATTGCATACATAATCTTTCACGAGTGAAACATATTCTCATGTGTTTTTTCAAGCTATAAATACAGTTATGTCATCATCTTAATGTTTTATCATTTGGTAACATACTGACTGTTTTAACATTTGCTAACTGAAAAACTATCACCATTTTATCTAATCATAAGAATTTGTCTGGAATGTGTTAATAAGTCAATCTTAAGATATTAACTTATTTCTTTGAATGTATCTTTTTTCTGATTTTCTTTCTCAACCTTCTGATGCTGCTAAACATTTTGCATCGACCTTTCTATGGCTTGTACTTTATTGTCCTGCATAAAATTGAATTGTTAAGCACTATTGTTTCTAGATTTCCATTTGTTGTTCATCTACTTTATTCTTATCACTTTCCTGGTCATCTAGCTTAAATTTATATTATATATGTAAATTATTTAGTGTCTCTTATCATTATCATTTGCCATGTCAATTGGTGTGGTTTTCCATGTACCTCCACAAAACTTCTGCCCTCTGTGTCCTTGTAATTAATAACTCTACACTCTATGCCATAGTGAATACCACCACTCTATGTGACTGTGAGTATACCCACTTTATTCTACAATAAATACCCCCACTCTATGCCACTGTAAATACCACCAGTCTATGCCACTGTAAATACCCCCACTCTATGCCACTGTAAATACCTCCACTCTATGCTACTGTGAGTACCACCACTCTATGTCACAGTGAGTACCCCCACTCTATGCCACTGTGAGTACCACCACTCTATGCCACTGTGAGTACCCCCACTCTATGCTACTGTAAATACCCCCACTATGCCACTGTAAATACCTCCACTCTATGCTACTGTGAGTACCCCCACTCTATGCTACTGTAAATACACCCACTCTATGTCACTGTGAGTACCCCCACTCTATGCTACTGTAAATACCTCCACTCTATGCCACTGTGAGTACTCCCACTCTATGCTACTGTAAATACCCCCACTCTATGCCACTGTAAATACCTCCACTCTATGCTACTGTGAGTACCACCACTCTATGTCACAGTGAGTACCCCCACTCTATGCCACTGTGAGTACCCCCACTCTATGCTACTATAAATACCCCCACTCTATGCTACTGTAAAATACCCCCACTCTATGCTACTGTAAATACCCCCACTCTATGCCACTGTGAGTACAACCACTCTATGTCACTGTGAGTACCCCCACTCTATGCCACTGTGAGTACCCCCACTCTATGCTACTGTAAATACCTCCACTCTATGCTACTGTAAATACCCCCACTCTATGCTACTGTAAATACCCCCACTCTATGCCACTGTGAGTACCACCACTCTATGTCACTGTGAGTACCCCCACTCTATGTCACTGTGAGTACCACCACTCTATGCTACTGTAAATACCCCCACTCTATGTCACTGTGAGTACCCCCACTCTATGCTACTGTAAATACCCCCACTCTATGCCACTGTGAGTACCACTACTCTATGCTACTAAATACCCCACTCTATGTCATGACCCCCCTCTATGCTACTGTGAGTACCCCCACTCTATGTCACTGTGAGTACCCCCATCTGCTCTGAAAACCCCCACTCTATGCCCTGTGAGTACCACCACTCTCATGTGTCACTGTAAATACCACCACTCTATGTCACTGTGAATACCCCCACTCTATCCCTGTGAGTACCCCCACTCTATTCACTGTAAATACCCCCACTCTATGTCACTGTGAGTACCCCCACTCTATGTCACTGTGAGTACCCCCCGCTCAATACCCCCACTCTATGCCACTGTGAGTACCACCTCTATGTCACTGTGAGTACCCCACTCTATGTCACTGTAAATACCCCCACCTTACCCTTGCACTGTATACCCCACTCTATGCACTGTAAATACCACCACTCTATGTCACTGTGAGTACCCCACTCTATGAGTGAGACCCCACTCTATGCTACTGTAAATACCCCACTCTATCCACCGTGATACCCCACTCTATGCACTGTAAATACCACCACTCTATGCACTGTGAGTCCCCCACTCTATGTACTGTAATACCCCCACTCTATGCACGTGAGTACCCCCACTCTATTATAAATACCCCACTCTATGCCATGTGAGTACCCCACTCTATGTACAAGACCCCCACTCTATGTCACTGTGAGTACCCCCACTTACTATGCCACCTAATACCCATCCACCACTTGATACCCCCCACTCTATCACTGTGAGTACCCCCACTCTATGCTACTTAATACCCCCACTCTAGTCCACTGTAAGTACCCCCACTCTATGTACTGTGAGTACCCCCACTCTATTACTGTAAATACCCCCACTTATACCACACTTAGCTACCCCACTCTACCCACTGTAACACCCCCACTCTATGCACTGAAGTACCACCCATCTATGCACTGTAGTACCCCCACTCTATGCTACTGTAATACCCCCACTCTATGCACTACCCACTCTATGCTACTGTAAATACCCCACTCTATGCCACTGTGAGTACCCCACTCTATGTCACTGTGAGTACCCCCACTCTAGCTACTGTAAATACCCCCCTCTATGCCACTGTGGCCACCCCACTCTATGTCACTGTGAGTACCCCCACTCTATGCTATGTAACCCCCAATACCCCCACTTCTACCACTGTGAGTACCACCACTCTATGTACTAAACCCCACTCTATGCATGTATACCCACTCTATGCTACTGTAATACCCCCATTATGTCACTGTGAGTACCCCCCTCTTGCTACTGTAATACCCCCACTCTATGCCACTGTGAGTACCACCACTCTATCTACTGTAAAACCCCCCTCTATCCACTGTGAGTACCCCCACTCTATGCTACTGTAAATACCCCCCTCTATGTCACTGTAGTACCCCACTCATCTCGTAAATACCCTCACCACTGTAAATACCCCCCTCTATGCACTGTAAATACCCACTCTATGTCACTGTGAGTACCCCCATCTATGCTACTGTAAATACCCTCACTCATGTGTATACCCCACTCTATGCCAGTACCCCCACTCTATGCTATGTTAAATACCCCCCTCTATGCCCTGTGAAACCACCACTCTATGCACTGTGAGTCCCCCCTACTGTAACCCCCACTCTATGCACTGTAAATACCCCCATCTATGCCACTGTGAGTACCCCACTCTATGCACGTGATACCCCCACTCTATGCTACTGTAAAACCCCCACTCCCTTATGCTACTGTGAGTACCCCACTCTATGTCACTTGAGTACCCCCACTCTATGCTACTGTAAATACCCCCACTCATGCATGTAACCACCATCTACTGTAGTACCCCCACTCTATGCTACTGTAAAATACCCCCACTCTATGTCACTGTGAACCCCACTCTATGCTACTGTAAATACCCCCTCTTGTCACTACCACCTATGCTACTGTAAATACCCCCCTCTATGTCACTGTGAGTACCCCCACTCTATGCTACTGTAAATACCCCCCTCTATGCCACTGTGATACCACCACTCTATGTCACTGTAAATACCACCACCTATGTCACTGTGAGTACCCCCACTCTATGCTACTGTAAATACCCCCACTCTATGTCACCGTGAGTACCCCCACTCTATGCTACTGTAAATACCACCACTCTATGCCACTGTGAGTACCACACTCTATATGACTATGAGTACCCCACTCTATTCACTGTGAGTACCCCCCTCTATACTACTGTAAATACCCCCACTCTATGCCACTGTGAGTACCACACTCTATGCTACTGTAAATACCCCCTTATGCCACTTGAGTACCCCACTCTATGCTACTGTAAATACCCCCACTCTATGTCACTGTGAGTACCCCCACTCTATGCTACTGTAAATACCCCCACTCTATGCCACTGTGAGTACCCCCACTCTATGTCACTGTGAGTACCCCCACTCTATGCTAGTGTAAATACCCCCACTCTATGCCACTGTGAGTACCACCACTCTATGTCACTGTGAGTACCCCCACTCTATGTCACTGTGAGTACCCCCACTCTATGCTACTGTAAATACCCCCACTTTATGCCACTGTGAGTACCACCACTCTATGCCACTGTGAGTACCCCCACTCTATGTCACTGTGAGTACCCCCACTCTATGCTACTGTAAATACCCCCACTCTATGCTACTGTAAATACCCCCACTCTATGTCACTGTGAGTACCCCCACTCTATGCTACTGTAAATACCCCCACTCTATGCCACTGTGAGTACCACCACTCTATGTCACTGTGAGTACCCCCACTCTATGCTACTGTAAATACCCCCACTCTATGACACTGTGAGTACCACCACTCTATGTCACTGTGAGTACCCCCACTCTATGTCACTGTGAGTACCCCCACTCTATGCTACTGTAAATACCCCCACTCTATGCCACTGTGAGTACCACCACTCTATGCTACTGTAAATACCCCCACTCTATGCCACTGTGAGTACCCCCACTCTATGTCACTGTGAGTACCCCACTCTATGCTACTGTAAATACCCCCACTCTATGCCACTGTGAGTACCACCACTCTATGTCACTGTGAGTACCCCCACTCTATGCTACTGTAAATACCCCCACTCTATGCCACTGTGAGTACCACCACTCTATGTCACTGTGAGTACCCCCACTCTATGCTACTGTAAATACCCCCACTCTATGCACTGTGAGTACCACCACTCTATGTCACTGTGAGTACCCCCACTCTATGCTACTGTAAATACCCCAACTCTATGCCACTGTGAGTACCACCACTCTATGCTACTGTAAATACCCCCATTCTATGTCACTGTGAGTACCCCCACTCTATGCTACTGTAAATACCCCCACTCTATGCCACTGTGAGTACCACCACTCTATGCTACTGTAAATACCCCCACTCTATGCCACTGTGAGTACCCCCACTCTATGCTACTGTAAATACCCCCACTCTATGTCACTGTGAGTACCCCCACTCTATGCTACTGTAAATACCCTCACTCTATGCTACTGTAAATACCCCCACTCTATGCCACTGTGAGTACCACCACTCTATGTCACTGTGAGTACCCCACTCTATGCTACTGTAAATACCCTCACTCTATGCCACTGTGAGTACCACCACTCTATGTCACTGTGAGTACCCCCACTCTATGCTACTTTAAATACCCCCACTCTATGCCACTGTGAGTACCACCACTCTATGTCACTGTGAGTACCCCCACTCTATGCTACTGTAAATACCCCCACTCTATGCCACTGTGAGTACCACCACTCTATGTCACTGTGAGTACCCCACTCTATGCTACTGTAAATACCCCCCACTCTATGCCACTGTGAGTACCCCCACTCTATGTCACTGTGAGTACCCCACTCTATGCTACTGTAAATACCCCCACTCTATGTCACTGTGAGTACCCCCACTCTATGCTACTGTAAATACCCCCACTCTATGCTACTGTAAATACCCACACTCTATGCTACTGTAAATACCCCCACTCTATGCCACTGTGAGTACCACCACTCTATGCTACTGTAAATACCCCCACTCTATGCCACTGTGAGTACCCCCACTCTATGCTACTGTAAATACCCCCACTATGCCACTGTAAATACCTCCACTCTATGCTACTGTGAGTACCCCCACTCTGTTCTTGTTGTTTGTCCATCAAGAATGATGATGACCATTCATTTCATCCAGTGGGGTTGAAGGTGTGGAGCCGTGGGTTCTAAGATGGCTGATAAGGCCTATTTTGGCTCGAAATGTTCTTTGACAATGTGGACAAAGAATGCTTGACGTCTCTGGAGGAGGATTTCCTGCAGTGGTTTTTCTGTCCTGCCTTTTCTTCACAGCTCTTGCAGTCCTGGTTGCCTCACATATAACTGCACCTTTGCGCAATGATGCACGCCACGAATTTCGGTCTCTGGCTGCAGCCTCCCAGGTGTCATGATGAATTCCAAAAGCATTCAGTGAAATTTTCAGAGTGTCTTTAAAACGTTTCCTCTGGCCACCTTGGGAGCGTTTACCACAACGCAGTTCGCTGTAAAAAATTCGTTTAGGGAGCCTGTGATCTGGCATGCGAGTCAAGTGACCAGCCCAGCGAATCTGATTCTTCATCAGTAGAGTGTGGATACTGGGCATGGATGCTCTTTCTAGGACTTCAGTATCTGGAATCTTGTCTTGCCATTTAATCTTCAGTAGCTTCCTAAGGCAGACTGTGTGGAAGTGGTTTAATTTCCTAGCGTGTCGCTGATAAACAGTCCAGGTTTCACAAGCATATAGCAGTGTGGATAATACAACTGCTTTGTAGACTTTTAGCTTTGTTTGCAGGCTTATTCCAGTTCTGTCCCATACATTCTTGTACAGTCTGCCAAAGGCTGCACTGGCCTTGGAGATTCTTGCATTCACTTCGTCATCGATTGTGGCAGCTTGTGACACGGTTGCTGCCAAGATAGGTAAATTTGTCCACAACACTTAGTCTATGATCATTCACTTTGATATTCGGCACAGTGTGATTATTCCCTGGAGCTGGCTGGTACATAACTACAGTCTTCTCCAAGTTGATATTGAGCCCAAAGTTGGCACAGGCATGTGAGAAAGCTGAAACGTTATGTTGCATGTCCGCCTCTGAGTTGGCGTATAGAGCGCAATCATCAGCAAACAGGAGCTCTCTGACTGTGCCACTGTTAATTTTGGTTTTAGCTTTCAGCCTTCTGAGATTGAATAACTTTCCATCCATACGGTAGTTGATGTCTATTCCAATGTCGTCGTTCTCGAAGGCATTCATCAACATGGCTGAAAACATGAGGCTGAACAGTGTTGGTGCCAGGACCAATCCTTGCTTCACTCCATTGGTGACAGGAAAGGGTTCAGACAGCTCACCATTTTCCTGTACTCTTGCCTGCATGCCGTCATGAAATAGCCGCACTATTTGGACAAACTTTCGTGGACAGCCATATTTTGCCATAATCTTCCACAGTCCTTCTCTGCTGACTGTATCAAAAGCCTTGGTAAGGTCAATGAAAGTGGAGAACATTTCACAGTTCTGTTCCTGACATTTCTCTTGCAGCTGCCTCGCAGCGAAAATCATGTCAACAGTTCCACGTTCTTTTTCTGAAGCCACATTGACTCTCAGGAAGAAGACCTTGATCGAGATGGGCTGTGAGGCGATTGAGAAGAATTCTGGCGAGTATCTTCCCTGCAATTGAAAGCAAGGAGATGCCTCGGTGGTTGTCACAGGATTGGCGGTTTCCTTTACGTTTGTAAAGGTGGACTATTGACGCGTCCTTAAAATCTTGTGGCATGGTCTCGTTCATCCATATGTTTGTGAAGACTCGGTGAAGCTGCTCTGTTAGGACCGGCCCACCTGCCTTGTATATCTCTGCTGGGATGGAGTCAGGACCAGGTGCCTTGCCGCTGGAGAGTTGCTGGATGGCTTTGTTTATTTCCACTATGGTTGGCAGGTCATCAAGAGTCTCATTGGTGGTGGTACTCACAGTGACATAGAGTGGGGGTATTTACATTAGCATAGAGTGGGGGTACTCACAGTGACATATAGAGTGTCTCTATGTCACTGTGAGTACCACCACTCTATGCTACTGTAAATACCCCCACTCTATGCTACTGTAAATACACCCACTCTATGTCACTGTGAGTACCCCCACTCTATGCTACTGTAAATACCTCCACTCTATGCCACTGTGAGTACTCCCACTCTATGCTACTGTAAATACCCCCACTCTATGCCACTGTAAATACCTCCACTCTATGCTACTGTGAGTACCACCACTCTATGTCACAGTGAGTACCCCCACTCTATGCCACTGTGAGTACCCCCACTCTATGCTACTATAAATACCCCCACTCTATGCTACTGTAAATACCCCCACTCTATGCTACTGTAAATACCACCCACTCTATGCCACTGTGAGTACAACCACTCTATGTCACTGTGAGTACCCCCACTCTATGCCACTGTGAGTACCCCCACTCTATGCTACTGTAAATACCTCCACTCTATGCTACTGTAAATACCCCCACTCTATGCTACTGTAAATACCCCCACTCTATGCCACTGTGAGTACCACCACTCTATGTCACTGTGAGTACCCCCACTCTATGCCACTGTGATACCACCACTCTATGCTACTGTAAATACCCCCACTCTATGTCACTGTGAGTACCCCCACTCTATGCTACTGTAAATACCCCCACTCTATGCCACTGTGAGTACCACTACTCTATGTCACTGTGAGTACCCCCACTCTATGCTACTGTAAATACCCCCACTCTATGCCACTGTGAGTACCCCACTCTATGTCACTGTGAGTACCCCCACTCTATGCTACAGTAAATACCCCCACTCTATGCCACTGTGAGTACCACCACTCTATGTCACTGTGAGTACCCCCACTCTATGCTAATGTAAATACCCCCACTCTATGTCACTGTGAGTACCACCACTCTATGCTACTGTAAATACCCCCACTCTGTCACTGTGAGTACCCCCACTCTATGCCACTGTGAGTACCACCACTCTATGCTACTGTAAATACCCCCACTCTATGTCACTGTGAGTACCCCCACTCTATGCTACTGTAAATACCCCCACTCTATGTCACTGTGAGTACCCCCACTCTATGCTACTGTAAATACCCCCACTCTATGTCACTGTGAGTACCCCCACTCTATGCTACTGTAAATACCCCCACTCTATGTCACTGTGAGTACCCCCACTCTATGCTACTGTAAATACCCCCACTCTATGCCACTGTGAGTACCACCACTCTATGTCACTGTGAGTACCCCCACTCTATGTCACTGTGAGTACCCCCACTCTATGCTACTGTAAATACCCCCACTCTATGCCTCTGTGAGTACCACCACTCTATGTCACTGTAAATACCATCACTCTATGTCACTGTGAGTACCCCCACTCTATGTCACTGTGAGTACCCCCACTCTATTCTACTGTAAATACCCCCACTCTATGCCACTGTGAGTACCACCACTCTATGTCACTGTGAGTACCCCCACTCTATGCTACTGTAAATACCCCCACTCTATGCCACTGTGAGTACCACCATTCTATGTCACTGTAAATACCACCACTCTATGTCACTGTGAGTACCCCCACTCTATGTCACTGTGAGTAACCCCACTCTATGCTACTGTAAATACCCCACTCTATGCCACTGTGAGTACCACCACTCTATGTCACTGTAAATACCACCACTCTATGTCACTGTGAGTACCCCCACTCTATGCTACTGTAAATACCCCCACTCTATGTCACCGTGAGTACCCCCACTCTATGCTACTGTAAATACCACCACTCTATGCCACTGTGAGTACCACACTCTATGTGACTATGAGTACCCCCACTCTATGTCACTGTGAGTACCCCCACTCTATACTACTGTAAATACCCCACTCTATGCCACTGTGAGTACCACCACTCTATGCTACTGTAAATACCCCCACTCTATGTCACTGTGAGTACCCCCACTCTATGCTACTGTAAATACCCCCACTCTATGCCACTGTGAGTACCCCCACTCTATGTCACTGTGAGTACCCCCACTCTATGCTACTGTAAATACCCCACTCTATGCCACTGTGAGTACCACCACTCTATGTCACTGTGAGTACCCCCACTCTATGTCACTGTGAGTACCCCCACTCTATGCTACTGTAAATACAGCCACTTTATGCCACTGTGAGTACCCCACTCTATGCTACTGTAAATACCCCCACTCTATGCCACTGTGAGTACCACCACTCTATGCTACTGTAAATACCCCCACTCTATGCCACTGTGAGTACCCCCACTCTATGTCACTGTGAGTACCCCACTCTATGCTACTGTAAATACCCCACTCTATGCCACTGTGAGTACCACCACTCTATGTCACTGTGAGTACCCCCACTCTATGCTACTGTAAATACCCCCACTCTATGCCACTGTGAGTACCACCACTCTATGTCACTGTGAGTACCCCCACTCTATGCTACTGTAAATACCCCCACTCTATGCCACTGTGAGTACCACCACTCTATGTCACTGTGAGTACCCCCACTATATGCTACTGTAAATACCCCAACTCTATGCCACTGTGAGTACCACCACTCTATGTCACTGTGAGTACCCCCACTCTATGCACTGTGAGTACCCCCTCTATGCTACTGTAAATACCCCCACTCTATGCCACTGTGAGTACCCCCACTCTATGCTACTGTAAATACCCCCACTCTATGCTACTGTAAATACCCCCACTCTTCACTGTGAGTACCCCCACTCTATGCTACTGTAAATACCCCCACTCTATGTCACTGTGAGTACCCCACTCTATGCTACTGTAAATACCCCCACTCTATTACTGTGAGTACCCCCACTCTATGCTACTGTAAATACCCCCACTCTATGTCACTGTGAGTACCCCCACTCTATGCTACTGTAAATACCCCCATCTATGTCACTGTGAGTACCCCCACTCTATGCTACTGTAAATACCCCCACTCTATGCCACTGTGAGTACCACCACTCTATGTCACTGTGATACCCCCACTCTATGTCACTGTGAGTACCCCCACTCTATGCACTGTAATACCCCCACTCTATGCCTGTGAGTACCACCACTCTATGCACTGTAAATACCCCACTCTATGTCACTGTGAGTACCCCCACTCTATTCACTGTGAGTACCCCCACTCTATGCTACTGTAAATACCCCCACTCTATGCCACTGTGAGTACCACCACTCTATGTCACTGTGAGTACCCCCACTCTATGCTACTGTAAATACCCCCACTCTATGCACTGTGAGTACCACCATTCTATGTCACTGTATACCACCATCTATGTCACTGTATACCCCCACTCTATGTCACTGTGAGTACCCCACTCTATGCTACTGTAAATCCCCACTCTATGCCACTTGAGTACCACCACTCTATGTCACTGTAAATACCACCACTCTATGTCACTGTGAGTACCCCCACTCTATGCTACTGTAAATACCCCCACTCTATGTCACCGTGAGTACCCCCACTCTATGTACTGTAAATACCACCACTCTATGCCACTGTGAGTACCCCACTCTATGTACTTGAGTACCCCCACTCTATGTCACTGTAATACCCCACTCTACTACTGTAAATACCCCCACTCTATGCACTGTGAGTACCCCACTCTATGCTACTGTAAATACCCCCACTCTATGCCACTGTGAGTACCCACTCTATGCTACTGTAAATCCCCACTTATGCACTGTAAATACCCCCACTCTATGCTACTGTAGTACCCCCACTCTATGCCACTGTGAGTACCCCCACTCTATGCACTGTAATACCCCACTCTACCTGTAGTACCCCACTCTATGCCACTGTGAATACCACCACTCTATGTCACTGTGAGTACCCCCACTCTATGTCACTGTAGTACCCCCACTCTATGTACTGTAAATACCCCCACTTTATGCCACTGTGAGTACCACCACTCTATGCCACTGTGAGTACCCCCACTCTATGTACTGTGAGTACCCCCACTCTATGCTACTGTAAATACCCCCACTCTATCTACTGTAAATACCCCCACTCTATGTCACTGTGAGTACCCCACTCTATGCTACTGTAAATACCCCACTCTATGCCACTGTGAGTACCACCACTCTATGTCACTGTGAATACCCCCACTCTATGCACTGTAAATACCCCCACTCTATGACACTGTGAGTACCCCACTCATGTCCTGTGAGTACCCCCACTCTATGTCACTGTGAGTACCCCCCACTCTATGCTACTGTAAATACCCCCACTCTATGCCACTGTGAGTACCACCACTCTATGCTACTGTAAATACCCCCACTCTATGCCACTGTGAGTACCCCCACTCTATGTCACTGTGAATACCCCACTCTATGCTACTGTGAGTACCCCACTCTATGCCACTGTGAGTACCCCACTCTATGTCACTGTGAGTACCCCCACTCTATGCTACTGTAAATACCCCCACTCTATGCACTGTAATACCCCACTCTATGTCACTGTGAGTACCCCCACTCTATGCTACTGTAAATACCCCCACTCTATGCCACTGTGAGTACCACCACTCTATGTCACTGTGAGTACCCACTATATGTACTGTAATACCCCACTCTATGCCACTGTGAGTACCCCACTCTATGCTACTGTAAATACCCCCATTCTATGTCACTGTGAGTACCCCTACTCTATGCTACTGTAAATACCCCCACTCTATGCCACTGTGAGTACCACCACTCTATGCTACTGTAAATACCCCCACTCTATGCCACTGTGAGTACCCCCACTCTATGCTACTGTAAATACCCCCACTCTATGTCACTGTGAGTACCCCCACTCTATGCACTGTAAATACCCTCACTCTATGCTACTGTAAATACCCCCACTCTATGCCACTGTGAGTACCACCACTCTATGTCACTGTGAGTACCCCCACTCTATGCTACTGTAAATACCCCCACTCTATGTCACTGTGAGTACCCCCCTCTATGCTACTTTAATACCCCACTCTATGCCACTGTGAGTACCACCACTCTATGTCACTGTGAGTACCCCCACTCTATGCTACTGTAAATACCCCACTCTATGCCACTGTGAGTACCCCACTCTATGTCACTGTAGTACCCCCACTCTATGCTACTGTAAATACCCCCACTCTATGCACTGTAAAGTACCACCACTCTATGTCACTGTGAGTACCCCCACTCTATGCTACTGTAAATACCCCCACTCTATGTCACTGTGAGTACCCCCACTCTATGCTACTGTAAATACCCCCACTCTATGCTACTGTAAATACCCCCACTCTATGCTACTGTAAATACCCCCACTCTATGCCACTGTGAGTACCACCACTCTATGCTACTGTAAATACCCCACTCTATGCCACTGTGAGTACCCCCACTCTATGCACTGTAGTACCCCACTCTATGTCACTGTGAGTACCCCCACTCTATGCTACTGTAAATACCCTCACTCTATGCTACTGTAAATACCCCACTCTATGCCACTGTATACCACCACTCTATGCACTGTGAGTACCCCACTCTATGCTACTGTAAATACCCCACTCTATGCCACTGTGAGTACCCCACTCTATGTCACTGTGAGTACCCCACTCTATGCTACTGTGAGTACCCCCACTCTATGCACTGTGAGTACCCCCACTCTATGCTACTGTAAATACCCCACTCTATGCTACTGTAAATACCCCACTCTATGCACTGTGATACCCCACTCTATGTCACTGTGAGTACCCCCACTCTATGCTACTGAATACCCCCACTCTATGCACTGTGAATACCCCACTCTATCACTGTAATACCCCCACTCTTGCACTTTAAATACCCCCATCTATGCCACTGTAATCACCCCTCTATGTTACTGTGAGTACCCCCACTCTATGCTACTGTAAATACCCCCACTCTATGCCACTGTGAGTACCCCCACTCTATGCACTGTGAATACCCCCACTCTATTCACTGTAAGTACCCCCACTCTATGCTACTGTAAATACCCCCACTCTGTCACTGTGAGTACCCCCACTCTATGCTACTGTAAATACCCCCACTCTATGCACTGTGAGTACCCCCACTCTATGCACTGTAAATACCCCCACTCTATGTCACTGTGAGTACCCCCACTCTATGCTACTGTAAATACCCCCACTCTATGTCACTGTGAGTACCCCCACTCTATGCTACTGTAAATACCCCCACTCTATGTCACTGTGAGTACCCCCACTCTATGCTACTGTAATACCCCCACTCTATGCCACTGTGAGTACCCCCACTCTATGTCACTGTGAGTACCCCCACTCTATGTCACTGTGAGTACCCCACTCTATGCTACTGTAAATACCCCACTCTATGCCTCTGTAAATACCACACTCTATGTCACTGTAAATACCACCACTCTATGTCACTGTGAGTACCCCCACTCTATGTCACTGTGAGTACCCCCACTTATGCTACTGTAAATACCCCCACTCTATGCCACTGTGAGTACCACCACTCTATGTCACTGTGAGTACCCCCACTCTATGCTACTGTAAATACCCCCACTCTATGCCACTGTGAGTACCACCATTCTATGTCACTGTAAATACCACCACTCTATGTCACTGTGAGTACCCCCACTCTATGTCACTGTGAGTAACCCCACTCTATGCTACTGTAAATACCCCACTCTATGCCACTGTGAGTACCACCACTCTATGTCACTGTAAATACCACCACTCTATGTCACTGTGAGTACCCCCACTCTATGCTACTGTAAATACCCCCACTCTATGTCACCGTGAGTACCCCCACTCTATGCTACTGTAAATACCACCACTCTATGCCACTGTGAGTACCACACTCTATGTGACTATGAGTACCCCCACTCTATGTCACTGTGAGTACCCCCACTCTATACTACTGTAAATACCCCCACTCTATGCCACTGTGAGTACCACCACTCTATGCTACTGTAAATACCCCCACTCTATGCCACTGTGAGTACCCCACTCTATGCTACTGTAAATACCCCCACTCTAGTCACTGTGAGTACCCCCACTCTATGCTACTGTAAATACCCCACTCTATGCCACTGTGAGTACCCCCACTCTATGTCACTGTGAGTACCCCACTCTATGCTACTGTAAATACCCCCACTCTATGCCACTGTGAGTACCACCACTCTATGTCACTGTGAGTACCCCCACTCTATGTCACTGTGAGTACCCCCACTCTATGCTACTGTAAATACCCCCACTTTATGCCACTGTGAGTACCACCACTCTATGCCACTGTGAGTACCCCCACTCTATGTCACTGTGAGTACCCCACTCTATGCTACTGTAAATACCCCCACTCTATGCTACTGTAAATACCCCCACTCTATGTCACTGTGAGTACCCCCACTCTATGCTACTGTAAATACCCCCACTCTATGCCACTGTGAGTACCACCACTCTATGTCACTGTGAGTACCCCCACTCTATGCTACTGTAAATACCCCCACTCTATGACACTGTGAGTACCACCACTCTATGTCACTGTGGAGTACCCCCATCTATGTCACTGTGAGTACCCCCACTCTATGCTACTGTAAATACCCCCACTCTATGCCACTGTGAGTACCACCACTCTATGCTACTGTAAATACCCCCACTCTATGCCACTGTGAGTACCCACACTCTATGTCACTGTGAGTACCCCACTCTATGCTACTGTAAATACCCCCACTCTATGCCACTGTGAGTACCACCACTCTATGTCACTGTGAGTACCCCCACTCTATGCTACTGTAAATACCCCCACTCTATGCCACTGTGAGCACCACCACTCTATGTCACTGTGAGTACCCCCACTCTATGCTACTGTAAATACCCCCACTCTATGCCACTGTGAGTACCCACCACTCTATGTCACTGTGAGTACCCCCCCCTCTATGCTACTGTAAATACCCCAACTCTATGCCACTGTGAGTACCACCACTCTATGCTACTGTAAATACCCCCATTCTATGTCACTGTGAGTACCCCCACTCTATGCTACTGTAAATACCCCCACTCTATGCCACTGTGAGTACCACCACTCTATGCTACTGTAAATACCCCCACTCTATGCCACTGTGAGTACCCCCACTCTATGCTACTGTAAATACCCCCACTCTATGTCACTGTGAGTACCCCCACTCTATGCTACTGTAAATACCCTCACTCTATGCTACTGTAAATACCCCCACTCTATGCCACTGTGAGTACCACCACTCTATGTCACTGTGAGTACCCCCACTCTATGCTACTGTAAATACCCTCACTCTATGCCACTGTGAGTACCACCACTCTATGTCACTGTGAGTACCCCCACTCTATGCTACTTTAAATACCCCCACTCTATGCCACTGTGAGTACCACCACTCTATGTTACTGTGAGTACCCCCACTCTATGCTACTGTAAATACCCCCACTCTATGCCACTGTGAGTACCACCACTCTATGTCACTGTGAGTACCCCCACTCTATGCTACTGTAAATACCCCCACTCTATGCCACTGTGAGTACCACCACTCTATGTCACTGTGAGTACCCCCACTCTATGCTACTGTAAATACCCCCACTCTATGTCACTGTGAGTACCCCCACTCTATGCTACTGTAAATACCCCCACTCTATGCTACTGTAAATACCCACACTCTATGCTACTGTGAATACCCCCCTCTATGCCACTGTGAGTACCACCACTCTATGCTACTGTAAATACCCCCACTCTATGCCACTGTGAGTACCCCCACTCTATGCTACTGTAAATACCCCCACTCTATGTCACTGTGAGTACCCCCACTCTATGCTACTGTAAATACCCTCACTCTATGCTACTGTAAATCCCCCCACTCTATGCCACTGTGAGTACCACCACTCTATGTCACTGTGAGTACCCCCACTCTATGCTACTGTAAATACCCTCACTCTATGCCACTGTGAGTACCACCACTCTATGTCACTGTGAGTACCCCCACTCTATGCTACTTTAAATACCCCCACTCTATGCCACTGTGAGTACCACCACTCTATGTCACTGTGAGTACCCCCACTCTATGCTACTGTAAATACCCCCACTCTATGCCACTGTGAGTACCACCACTCTATGTCACTGTGAGTACCCCCACTCTATGCTACTGTAAATACCCCCACTCTATGCCACTGTGAGTACCACCACTCTATGTCACTGTGATACCCCCACTCTATGCTACTGTAAATACCCCACTCTATGTCACTGTGAGTACCCCCACTCTATGCTACTGTAAATACCCCCACTCTATGCTACTGTAAATACCCACACTCTATGTCACTGTGAGTACCACCACTCTATGTCACTGTGAGTACCCCCACTCTATGCTACTGTAAATACCCCCACTCTATGTCACTGTGAACACCACCACTCTATGCAATGTGAGTACCTGCACTTGATATTCAATGCCTAACAATTCCCATTGTGCATGTTGTCCAGGTATATCCACATGAACTGGAGAGTCAGGTGGAGTTCAGTGGATTCCGAGATTGGTTGCACACGTTCGAGCTGTACAGGGGCAAGAACATGGGAAACGATGAACCAAATGAGAACAGAATTGTTGGGAAGTTCAAGGTCAGCATTCTGTCATTGGTTGTGTGTGTATGTGTAGGTGTTTGTGCATGCATGCACGCGTGCACTGTGTATGCTTTGTATGAACACTTTTATTTTCTTAGATCTTGCTATTCTAGACTTCACCTGCTCATAGATCTTGCTATGCTAGCCTTCAGCTGCTCATTTTATACATGTATACATCATCATGTGACAGAACATCCCTGTCATTACAACGCACCAAAATGTATCTTGATCCCTTTCTAGTTGCACCCTCGAACCCAGGATGCCTCTGTGCCCATCTTCATGCTGGCCAATCTCTGCCATCTCTTCCAGGAACCATGCCATAGATCACTGTACTCTCCAAACCACTGAGACGTTTAACATGACCTAAATATTTCAGTTTCCAAGATATTATGCTCTTTGTGAGTCAGTAGTGTTCTTTGTTGTTTACATCTTGTAAATATTTGTTTTATTGGCCCAGGTTATTTTAAAAACTTTAACATTATGTTCAAAAGCCCTGATTCTACTTTAGTTATTGCGGAATGGTCCAGGACTCAACATACATTTTTCATACACAAATAAATAATATTGCTGTTGCTGCCAATTTAATGTTACATATTGTATTATATAAAAAGTGATGGGGTCAGGATCTGGCCAACCCACTTCATTATGCCATGACCTGGAATGTGTGAAGGCCTAACAGATTCAGTGCCAAACAAACTGTAGGTTTTGGATCTAATAAAAATGGATGGCGGAAAATAGGAAGTATGGGTGTGACACAGTTATGAATTAAAAGTTGTTAATATGGTAGCAGACATGTTATATAAAGTGTATTTTTAATGATTGTGGGGTGTTTGAAAATATTGCCATTACAAGTTTTGTATTCACCCTCTGTGGAGTTTGCAACATAAGAGGTAAATACAAAACTTGGAACGGCAGTATTTTCAAAAACCCCACAATCATTAAACATACACCCTGTATTATATATGAAATTAAAGGGGGTTGTATGGGGAAAATACTGTATATAAGCCCGTGGCAGATACGGGAAACTGCTTAAGACAATTAATCATCCCATGGCACTTAATCTGTTTTACATCATACACCAGTGGTAGTAGCCGCTATAGGACTACCTTGACAAAGGAAACAGACACATTCCAAGCGTGTATAAGAGTTCTCTACAAGAAGGTGTACAAGGTGTGTGTGTTGCTCATCTACCATCATCATGGGATATTGATGTGAATGTAGTACAATCTTCCAGTATGAAACATATTTCTCCTTAACATGCTTCATTACACTGGTAGTCTAGAGACACAGACAAGTGTCTGTTTACGGAATACACAAAAGAGATATGAACGGAGGTTTGGTGTATATTTGTTTTGTGCAGATTGAAGACACAGTAAAGTACTGCAATTCGCTTTATGTTAGTCACACTGTGCTATATGCTTAATGTCTGTTACACTGTGCTATGTTTTGTGAGAACTACATTCAGTAGCATATAGCATACTCCAGCGACATGAAGTAAATACACTGACAAACACGAAGCAGATGTGACAGACATAAAGCATTTAGCACACTATGACAGACATGACAGGTATAGGACACTGCGACAGACATGAAGTGTATCGCACAATATAACAGACATGAAGCATATCGCACAATATAACAGACATGAAACATATCGCACAATATAACAGACATGAAACATATCGCACAATATAACAGACATGAAACATATCGCACAATATAACAGACATGAAACATATCGCACAATATAACAGACATGAAACATATCGCACAATATAACAGACACAGACCATATAGCATGATGCACATGATACAAAGCATGTTCCAATTATAACGCAGCAGAGATACAACAGTGAACATTCTAGAGCTAGCTGAGAACCACAGAATGTACAATACCTGTATCCCTCAGAGATGTATTAAAAAGTACTTAAGCTGTTTTCTTGTAAGTCTTCGTGAGTTGTTGCCACCAAATGTGTACATCAGATAATGTGGCTGGAGGCATGATCAACCTACATTTGCATTTCTGGTACACATATTCATATAAACTGAATGCAGTTGTATCATATGCAATAGTGTAGAGCATTATTTTTTGCTATCAATATTAACATATACCTGTGTCAAGTGAAGTATTTTGAATTATTAATGTGTATCTGTTCAAAAACAAGAGCAGATTTCATAGTGTTGCAATAACAAATGGCTACTTCAAACAGGGTTCCATGAAGATCTACAAGTTCCCCCTGCCTCCTGACACTGAGGACTGCACCATCACTGGAGGAGATCCAGCCTATGGATTGTTTCAGGGGTTGCCTAGCAATGAGCCAGTCAAGGTTCTGGTTCGAGTCTATGTTGTCAAGGTAAGAGTATCTTATTCTTCTTCTTCTTCTGCGTTCATCCGGATTTTTTTCCGGATGTGACTGCGTTGTGCCTGTTTACAGCAGAGCTGCGTTCTTGCACCGTCAGGCCAACACATCCGACTTCTGCGGGCATTTGTTGACCGGGTTAACCTTCCCAGGGGTAAGAGTATCTATGATTGCAGTAATAAATATGTATCACCTTTTCTGACATGCTATTGTTTATCTAGATTCTGTTATGGCTAAAAGAGCACACCATGGGGTTCTAGATGACATTGCTTACGCAATTCCTGTGATTTTCTTAGCACTATAAATCATTACTGATTTTAATGTTTTATCGAATAATTCAATATTTATAATGCAGGTTTGCGCAAGTGCAATTGAAATACCACTACTTTTATCGTTTCTTTACTTATTCAGTCAGTCATGGAGATTTGTCCGTAACAGACGAGCAATATCTCCGGCGGGCATATTCTCGCTGGTCGCGAGATCCGCACAGGGGCAGGAAGGGATATTTGCTCACAGCAGATAAGCAATATCTCTGGCGAGCCATCTCTCGTTGGTCGCGGGAGCCGCACGAGTCAAGTGGGGAGTCTGACGGTAGTACACACTTACAAGGTCCAGACACTTGCATTTGACATATGTATGCGCCCAGTGGTCTGGGCGCGTATACGATCCTTACCTGTGGGATTTGGCTGAACGCCTCTAAGTCAAATCTTAAGGGTTTAGGGTCTGGCCATCGCTCGTCTCCTGCTCATGGAGGCGAGGTCTCAGAGGTTTGACACTGAGCCGCCAGCGTCTGCAGTTACCTTGTTCCAGACATATTGGTTATCCATTCCTCTGGATAAAACAAGGCAAGGCCGAGAGAGGGAACATGTCGTTTGGGCACCACATGTTCTTTGAAGCTCTGCCCAGGCATTGTGATGGAATATTGGCCACATTCCAACTCACATACTTTGGTCTGTCAAGACTGTAAGGCGCCACTCATAATGCAGGTATCTTTCTCTGTCTTTCGCTCTTTATACACCATTGGGGCATAGGCCCTCAAAGCCATCCCATCTTTCTTTATCCCATGCAGCTCTGCCAATGTCCCACTATACTATTCATCTCTGCCTCCATTTCTCTTCTCCATGTGTTTTAGGTCTTCTTCTGTTTCATATGCCCTGTGGGTTCCAGACAACAGAGACATCCTAGTTATACTTCTCCTGGGTTTTCTCTGTGTATATCCCAGGTTTTCTCTATGTATATCCCATGTTTCCTCTATGTATATCCCATGTTTTCTCGATGTATATCCCATGTTTCCTATATGTGTATATCTCATGTTTTCACTATGTATATCCCATGTTTTCAGTGTGTATGTCCTGGGCTTTCTCTATGTATATCCATGTTTCCTATATGTATATCCCATGTTTTCTCTATGCATATCCCATGTTTTCTCTATGTATATCCCATGTTTTCTCTATGTATATCCCGTGTTTTCTCTATGTATATCCATGTTTTCTCTATGTATATCCATGTTTTCACTATGTATATCCCATGTTTTCAGTGTGTATGTCCTGGGCTTTCTCTATGTATGTCCCATGCTTTCTCTGTGTATGTCCTGGGCTTTCTCTATGTATATATCATATTTTCTCAATGTATATCCCATGTTTTCTCTATGTATATCCCTTGCTTTCTCTATGTATATACCATCTTTTCTCAATGTATATACCATTTTTTCTCTGTGTATGTCCTGGGCTTTCTCTCTGTATATCCCATGTTTTCTCTATGTATATCCCATGTTTTCTCTGTGTATGTCCTGTGTTTTCTCTATGTATATCCCATGTTTTCTCTATGTATAGCCCATGTTTCCTCTGTGTATATCCCATGTTTTCTCTGTGTATATCCCATGTTTTCTCTATGTATATCCTGGGTTTTCTCTGTGTGTGTCATGTCATTAGTCACTGCTTATGGCATGCAGGTTAGTAATACCGTAAACATCCATGATGTTGTAAGAGGCGACAAGGGAAGTTTTTGTTATTATGTGTTATCAGAACCCTTAAGGGAAGCAAAGAGTAATAACACTATAACCTAGTAAGCATGTCGTGATTAAATTGGTGTGTTAGCAGGGCCCTTAATGGAAGCAAAGAACAATAACACTATAACTTACCCGTCATGTCGTCAGAGATGATTAAAAAGTTGTGTTCCCAAGACCCATGAGGAAAGTAAAGAACAGTAACCCACTGTAATCTGCCGTACATGTTGTATGAGGCGACAGGTGGTTTGGGCTTTGGGCTGGTTACCCCATCCCATAGAAAACTCACTGCAAACTCCAACCAACCAGGAGCAAGTCTAAACAAAAGGAAACCAACAATACCCCAGCCAATCAAGAGGCATAGAGGCTTTTCTAGAAAAGGTATGATGTGATGCAAAAACAGGTCATTGTCAGTCTGGATAGCAGACATACTTTGTTTCACCTAGGAAAATATCAAGGGTTGGCACCTGGAATGTTAGAACCGTGTGTGAATTGGAACAGACAGTACAAGTGGTGGAGTATATAAAAGATTAATGGAGAGTGTTCTATACAGGATAGCTTGGCATATGATACCAGAACATCTTGTCTGAGAATGAAGTTGGAAGCAAGCAGTCAGTGCGTTCCACTGACTGGAAGACAAACAGCACACACATGTCATAAGTGTAACAGACTCGCAGAGCATGCTGAGAAGGGTGACGATAGGTATGCTCTGTGCAGAATGGCGTGCTTCAATTAAAACATCTAAGATAGTGACTATTCCTAGATCAGTGGTTCTCAACCGGTGGGGAATTTCCCCCCCAGGGGGTGAACTTTAGGGGTTTCTGGCGAGGGGGGGGGGGGGGAATTAAGATTATTTCAAGATCGCATTAATACAAGAACCAAGTTACTTGATATTGTTTTTCCCTCTAAATTTTACTGTTCTGTACTTCTCGCCCTAATGAAATTCGTTTTATAACAGTAAGTAGACCCAAATCACGTTTTATGTAGATGTCTAGACTTGTTCTAGTATGTGTTATTAAATTTAGCTTCCATTTTTATGTATACTGTGGTAAAAAAGGGTGGGGGGGGGGGAGATTTATAGGGAGGAAATTCGAAGGGGGGAGGGGGAATGACGTTCTGAACATATGGTAAAGGGGGCATGGGCCAAAAAAGGTTGAGAAAACCCCTGCTCTAGATCTTTTCACCAGGGCATGCTGTTGTGTTTGAAAACAAGCAGGCGAACAGATTGCAGTTGGTGCAAGATAAAACAGGTGTGGTTAAGGCCCTTTTTGGGGTCGTGTTGTGTATAGTGTGGAAGACAGATACACCATCATGGCCTTAGAGAGAATGGTGCGGCGGAGACTGACCAGGGATCCAACCTACACTTGGGAACGGCCAGACGGACACATAATCAGATTGCAACTTGTACCATAAGAATTGGGACTCTTTTATTGTGGTTAAGATAAGGATGGAGCACACATAGTTAGCTGCCACACACAATTAACCTACCTTCTGTCAGTGACCACCATCTGTGTTGATCCATGACCGAGAGTTAGTTGCCCCACACAATTAACCTACCTTCTGTCAGTGACCACCGTGTGTGTTGGTTGATGTCCGAGAGTTAGTTGCCCCACACAATTAACCTACCTTCTTGTTTGGTATTTGTGGCTAACATACCTTGAGGCCATTCCACCATCCGTCATCCAGTGGACTAGCCTAATAGTAGGACAGACAACCCTAAGCACTTGTTTACTCATTTCAGTTAAGCATGCTCAATATGTTCACATGAACAGCCTATATGTGTAAAGCGTCATCATTATAATTATTATTCTCTCATATTGCTAATCTTCTAAAACACTCTTCCTAATCTCTCAGCTGTATCTTCTAAAACATTTACAATCTTCGTCTAATCTATACAACACTCAAATCTTCTTCTAATCTTCTACAACACTTGCGCTTGACTCCATTTACATAAGTACACGTGTGTAATGCACTAGCATTGTCCATTTTAACTGAGCATTACCAGGTTGTCATTTGCACTAAGTATCATGATAGTGATTTCCAGCAGTAGGAATAGTGTGTGGTTTATTTTTTGCATTCGTTCGCTTTTAACTCAGTTGTCGTCCACATAAGTACTAATACTTAATAATGCACTGTACTGATTTGTAGGTGTTTGTTAGTATTCTCTATTACCATTATCGCTCGACATCAGGCGAGCCGGCTCCTAATTGTGTTTGTTATATTTCTGTTGTCTTCATTGAAATGGTAAACTCCTGTTAAAGGGAAGTAATAGCGTCGGATTATTTATTAGCATTATCTCTGATTACTTCGACTGCGCCACAACTTGATTCCAAAATAATTCGTTGGATTTTTAAAAAAAAAAAGGAAATAACCATTGGCCTATAGAGCTGCTGCTATCACTGGCGGTCATGTGTTCGAATACTCTTCTAGACACTCACTAACCTGTGCTCTCAACTTAGCCTAAAATTGGGCACCAGGAAGTATTCTAAGAAATAAAGGCGATCGGCGTGATATTCACATACAACAGATCAAGAGACCACTAATCTACAAACATGGGACTAGCACCATGTGTCCATGGCACTTTTTGGCGTGTAGCAGGGTCCTGTACATGTTACTGTACCAGTGGGCCAATGGGAATACAGCTACTTTGTTGACAGTTTAGAGTAATACATTAAAGTACAACATGTGATTTTTGAATAAGACGTTGGTCTGGCGTCACTCCTGAATTTGATGATATCTTGATCTTCAACAGTGGAACTGCGTTGGCGCGGTGTTTAGTGCACTCACTGACCATGACAGTCATCAACGTCATGTCTTTGGCGTGGTGTTTAGGGCAGACCGAGTAAGACGTGATATCAGACTGACGATGGGATCTTATGCCACGTATATTGAAATGCAGAAGATCAAATAATTATTCCATTTAGTAAAATTGTTTTTTGTTGCGTATCCCTTACAGGACGCTGCAGTCACACCAGCATTTTTCATCTGCTGTTGATGTACTAGGCAAGTGTTTACGTTCAGTAGTTTGCCATTGCTTTCTGAACGACCGGCTCCCATACCAGCACGTTATAACACAACGCAACACGGTCTGCTGCACAAATGGGTTTTTCCCCCCCCCCCCCCCCCCCCCCCCACCTGGCACCTGGCTCACGAACCGCGTTCGCAAGCCTTTGGCCACGGAGACCGTAAAATGCTGCACCATTATCTACCAGCACTTGCATTACATCAAAAAAGATCTGATACGAGAACAAGAGGACGCCCAAAAATAAAATGGATTGACATCAATGACGTACAGTCACATGGAATGACACTATCCAGTGCCATCCATTGGGTGCTGGAATGTCAACCATTCGTTCTCACGACACTTGACAGCAAGAGTGGAAGATGATGATGAATGATACTATATTGCTCCCCATACCCCGTCCCTTGAGCTGCTTGATACGTCACTTCAGTCTTACTGGTGGAAATGATGAGACCGTGGTTATTGCAATTTGCTGCAAAGAGATCGACGGTACACTGCATGTTAGATACAGGGTTAGAGCTAAGAAAGCTGAGAATATTCAGCTATACCATTAAATCAGCACTACTGTATGGATAAGAGACATAGACAACAAAGACAATTATTACAAATAAACTGCAAACATGCATTAATTGCTGTCTGCGCAAAACAGAAAATGATTCACAGGCTTATCCTGGCGCTACCAACATTGACGGATAGGCATAGCCTCCTTCAAGTCAAATGATACCTGAGAGTTGATGCAAATAGTGATCACCCCCTGCATGAAGCCATGGATATAGTCAAGGGTCATAGACTAAGAAGAGGCAGGTCCTGGATGGCACCGGCAGAAATATCTATACTTCAGGTTTGTGATCTTGAGACATTAATAGTGAAAAGACTAGGTTAAAGTACTGGAAGATTTGACGTACTGGCACATTGTACGAGTAATTGTAAAGTAACACTGGTCGTGGTAGAGAATGGGCAGCGGGCCGCACATAGTTTCAGGTGCACACTGATCCAGAGTAATACACATCAAGGTGACATGATGATCTCCCCCGGTGGGTCAGTGGTGAAAACAGACAAGTGGTCGGGGTTTCATTGCGAAGGCTAATGGACGATTCTTAAAAAAAAGGGGTCGGGCATATGAGCTACGACCTCCAGATGAGAATGGGGGTTGAAGCAGTAACAGCGGAATTCCGTTGGTTGGGGAGACCATTGCAACGCACATTGTTTTCATTACGGACTCAAGAATGTGATTTGGGTTGGGGGGAGGGGTGGGGGGGGGGGGTTTTTCCACTTGGTGGATAAAGAACGGAAGAAGAAAATAATATTAAAAAACAAAAAATTCACGTGTCTCGCCTCAAGTTTCATCAGCTGAAGTCAATGCTTTTTAACAGTTCTAGAGGGAAAAAAATACATGATTTCCGGACAATATTTGCTTGTGCTCGCTAAACTACTGAAGGTTTTTAAACAATTTTCTTGAAAGCACAACCCTGCTTTTTCTTTGTCTATCTGTCTGTCTGCCCCTGTCTGTCTCTCTCTCTCTCTCTTTCTCTCTCTCTCTCTCTCTCTCTCTCTCTCTCTCTCTCTCTCTCTCTCTCTTTTTGTCTGTCTCTCTCTTCCCTCTCTCTCCTCTCTCCTCCCTCTTTTCTCTCTCTCTCCTCTCTCTCTCTTTCTGTCGTCTCACACCACACCCCCCCCCCCCCACACACACACCACACACCAATTGAAAGAATCAGAAAAAAAACCAAATAGCTAGGGTTTCATCTTGATTAACTAAATGAAGACAAGGGAGAAAATTATTATATTTAAGCTGTTTGAAAAGGCTAGGGGTTACTGAAAGTCACTGCAACAGCATCTTTCTGTCTGGCTGTTGCAGGTTTTGGAAATAATGATACACTGTAAGTCGAAGTGTTTTTTGGGGATATTGGAAGATTTTCAGAAGACAGGGAAAGGGGACCCCGAAATTTTCCCCCCAAACCTGGTTTTCTCCCCCCCCACACTTTCCTTTTCCCGGGTTTTAACATCTTTTCCTGCTAAACAAACTAGAAAACCAAGATTTGAAAGTCAACCATATTCTGTTTTGGAAGAGAAAAATACTTCAAATATGTGAAGATTATCGCTCAAGAGGACCAGACTTGGAAACACTCTCACTGAGAATAAAGACATCGTAATTTGTTCCGAAACGACGTCTTTTCAAACCGCCCAAACTCAAACTTTTCCCAAAAAAATTGAAAACTATTGCGGGGAATTGATTGCTAATACAGTTTGCCCCCGGGAAAAAAACTGTCAGCCAAAACAATTTAAAATGGGAAAATTTTAGCCAGCAAAAGGGGAAAGCCCGTATTTGACACATCTCACGCGATTAGACAGTACGGTAGAAGCATAGACAAATCGTACATGGGCTTTGATGGTTTGCTTTAGAAATATGACAAAAGAACACGCGACTGTAGTAATTAGTGAAGGAGAAAGGGGTACTTTAGATGGACAGAACAAATGGGCATGTTTGCAGCATTACATTTGGCTGTTACCTCCAAGACACAATGACCACACACGTTCACATCACTGTGTTGGTGTTTATCTTGTCCGTCTCACGCCAGTGATACAATCCAACATGCTTTTCTGTCAACAATATTTTTCATGACTATCACACCAGATAACTGCTGTTCAGTAATCACGGGCTGTAAAGATATAAACGGAAAAGTATTGGAGAAATTCAAAAAACCATGGAACCCAGTTGGATGTGTTGTTTGTCCATCTTCACAGAAAGGGAACCATATCTATCAGTTCTAGAATCGGTTCTGGGGTGGCTGATAGACCAATCTGGTCTCGGAAACGTATGTTAAAACGAGGGCAAGGAGTGCTGGCTTTTTCTGACGGAATGGTCTGTTATAATGAATTCAGAGGAGTATCAACTCTATCAGATGGTATCGTCAGTTATAATAAGGGCAGAGAAGTGTCGACTCTGTCAGAAGGAAACTATGATACAATGAGGGCAGAGAAGTGCCGACTCTATCAGGCGAAAATTGTGATACAATGAGGATAGAGATGTGCCGACTCTATCAGACGAAGAATGTGATACAATGAGAGCAGAGAAGTGCCGACTATATCAGAAGGAAACGTATGATACAATGAGGGCAGAGAAGTGCCGACTCTATCAGACGAAAATTGTGAAAAATGAGGGTAGAGACATGCAGACTCTATCAGACGAAGAATATGATACAATGAGAGCAGAGAAGTGCCGACTATATCAGAAGGAAACGTATGATACAATGAGGCAGAGAAGTGCCGACTCTATCAGGCGAAAATTGTGATACAATGAGGTAGAGACATGCAGACTCTATCAGACGAAGAATATGATACAATGAGAGCAGAGAAGTGCCGACTATATCAGAAGGAAACGTATGATACAATGAGGACAGAGAAGTGCCGACTCTATCAGGCGAAAATTGTGATACAATGAGGGTAGAGACATGCAGACTCTATCAGACGAAGAATATGATACAATGAGAGCAGAGAAGTGCCGACTATATCAGAAGGAAACGTATGATACAATGAGGGCAGAGAAGTGCCGACTCTATCAGACGAAAATTGTGATACAATGAGGGTAGAGATGTGCCGACTCTATCAGACGAAGAATGTGATACAATGAGAGCAGAGAAAGTGCCGACTATATCAGAGGAAACGTATGATACAATGAGGGAGAGGAGTGCCGACTATGTAATTTACTGCCAACATAGTACCTTGCGGTGTATGGCAGAGGAGTCTTTGAGCCTGAGGAATTAAGGCCGCCTGGCTAGTGCAGTCACTGTGCAGGTTAGAATTTTCTTTTTGCCCCCGACAGAAAAATAAATCCCACACCTTACCGAGGGATGGAACCCGGGTCTCCCGAATGGGAGTCCGGCGTTCTAGCCACTCGGCCAGCCGCTCCTCAGTGCCGACTATATCAAACGGAAATAGCTCGACTTTTGATTTTCATTCAGTACCCCTCCGTATAGTACCCTCTGTGTATTTCTCCTCCATTTAATAAAACATAACCTTTGCACTCCCGGAAGAAGACGAACGGGGATAAACATGTAATTACCAATGATTATTTCACATAGATGAGCGGGATTAAAAACACGTAAATATTTATAAACCCGGCGAAAAGATAAGATATGCCGGCGTACAACAGCAAGGCCATACAAACAGAAACATGCGGATTTGTTCTTGCTTATTGGACGTGTGTGTTTAGTTAACTCCAGTGACAATTGCTTGTTTGTGAATTTGAATGCGATAAATCTTGCTTGCAGACTGCATATACCGCTTTGTCATAGATAGCGCATCCGCACTGATAATACCAGGTAAAGCTGGAGAATGCATTGCGTTTGTTCACGTGGGCATCCTTTAACACTTAAGTTGATTGTTGTTTTATCTAATTAATTGGAAGCTTTATGCCGTTATAAAAATTCGTCATGGTGCTTATTTGTTATTATCTCTACATGTTATTTTTTTCTGTGTAAAGCTTTCTTTGTTTTTAATGTTTTTGCTTTATCTAAAAGTACAGATTCTGATTTACACACATGTTTTAATGTTTTCGCTACACTCTAGCTTATTCTTGAAGTACAGATTCTCATTTACACACATTGTTAATGCTTTGCCTTACACCTAGCTTACTCTAAGAACACATTCTCATTTGCACACATCGTTAATTTTGCTTACATCCTTGCTTAGTCTAAAAGTACAGATTCTCATTTATACACATGTTAATGCTTTGCCTTACACCTTAGCTTAGTCTAAAATAACACATTCTCATTTACACATATCGTTAATTTTTGGCTTACATCCTAGCTAGTCTAAAAGTACAGATTCTCATTTACACACATTGTTAATGCTTTTCCTTACACCTTAGCTTAGTCTAAAGAACACATTCTCATTTAACACATCGTTAATTGTTGGCTTACATCCTAGCTTAGTCCAGATTCTCATTTACATACATGATGAATATTTTGGCTTCACTTAGGTTAGTCTAGAAGCGCAAGTTCTAGTTTATACCTTTTCTTTAAAAGTTTTTTGCAACTTTACAGGACGTAGCAGTCAACCCCATCATTTTTGTCTCTACGTGATTCCTGGGCAAGTTTACGTTCAGTAGTTTGGCATTTCTTTCTGAACGACCAGCACCCATAACATTTACTAAAATGCCAACGTAAGGCGGCCTGCTGCCAAATCGCCCACAGCTGGGTTTCAAACGCGGGTATGAGCGACTACGAACTGCGTCCGTAACTCCTCCGCCACTGGCTTGGTCTAGAAGTGCAAGTTTTGGTTTACACACGTTGCATTCTTTACCGATACTACAGAGTGTGTGCAGTGCATTGAGAGACTCTTTGTCTGATCTGTGGAAAGAGGCTGCAGCACTTGCGGCGGTAATCCGTGTACATTGAAAGCGCTCATTGACACAGCTCCTAGTGGAATCCAATGGGAGGAGATAAACACACTTTCGGTGTAATTCGCGTGCAATGAAGGTGATCTCTTGCAAAAGAGATCAAGTTTTTTAACTAGGGTGCAGCCCTGATCAGACGAAATCACAAGTAAACCTGTAGCACATCGTCATCAAGGGGACAGCTCATTATCGCAGCCATTTGCTGATTTGATGACATTGAAAAAGGACTTCCTCCCCAGGTGCGTGGCCTGCAGCAGTCGTGGGTACTCATCTTTGCCAGCTGACATTTTCATGAAGTTGATGTTATTTATATATATTACTTCCCAGTTTCTTTTTAGTTTTTTTTTTCTTAATTAGATTATGTCCGCATACATCTCTTCCTGTTTTCCTGTGCTTCTTTTGCTTATTATTTTCCCACATAAGGATAGCATTTTGCTCCGGCAGCTCATTATCGCAGCCATTTGCTGATTTGATGACATTGAAAAAGGTCTTCCTCCCCAGGTGCGTGGTCTGCAGCAGTCATGGGTACTCCTCTTTGCCATCTGACATTTTCATGAAGTTGATGTTATTTATATTATTATTTACTTCCCAGTTTCTTTTTAGTTTTTTTTTTTTTTAAATTATGTCCGCATACATCTCTTCCTGTTTTCCTGTGCTTCTTTTGCTTATTATTTTCCCACATAAGGATAGAATTTTGCTCCGGCTGTTCTGCGAATACTGCAACTTTCACTGTTATTGCCTCGTGGTTTAGAAGAGTGATCGAGTAACCCAGAGGCTGTCTGTCAATAGTTCGCCTGTTTTCTTCTCTGTCCACAATATTCTCAATATTCATCTCAAGAAACACCTCTCAGCTGCCTCCGATTTCTTTATCGAGTCAATACACATCCAGCATTCCCATTCACACAGAAGTATAGGCCACATAACCTTCCCTCTACCAGCTTTCAACACCACTCATCTCAACGTTGCTCTCACCACTGCTCAACAATGCTCTCAACACCACTCAACATCTCAACATTGCTCTCAACATCACTCAACATCGCAACGGTGCTTTCAACGCTCAACATTTCAACATTGCTCTAAAACCACTCAACATCGGTCTCAACACTGCTCAACATCTGAACATTGCTCTCAACACCACTGAACATCACAACATCGCTCTCAACACCACTCAACATCTCAACGTCGCTGTCAACACAGCTCGCTGAAAAGATTCTCCATCCTTTGCCAGTTCCCCTGCCTCAAACATGTCCATTTCCACAGTGTCTTCAGTGTCCATCTTGCTACTGGTTAGCACCAAATCTTCCAGAAGCCATGTCTCCCGTCACTGTTCTATACCTCATCCTCCAGAAGCCATGTCTCCCGTCACTGTTCTATACCTCATCCTCCAGAAGCCATGTCTCCCCGCCACTGTTCTACACCAGCCTGTGACAATTAGTATGCCCTGAAGTATTAGCACCTCATCTTCTAGAAGCCATGTCTCCCGTCAATTTTCTATACCAAGCACTGTGACAATTAGTATGGCTAGAGTATTTAGCACCTCATCTTCCAGAAGCCATGTCTCCCTTCACTTTTCTATAACAAGCACTGTGACATTTTTATGGCTAGAGTATTTAGCAAACCCCATCTTCCAGAAACCATGTCTCCCGTCACAGTTCTATACCTCATCTTCCAGAAGCCATGTCTCCCGTCACTGTTCTATACCAAGCACTGTGACAATTAGTATGCCTGAAGTATTTAGCACCCATCTTCCAGAAGCCGTGTCTCCCGTCACTGTTCTATACCTCATCTTCCAGAAGCCATGTCTCTCGTCACTGTTTTATACCAAGCACTGTGACAATTAGTATGGCTAGAGTATTTAGCACCTCATCTTCCAGAAGCCATGTCTCTCGTCACTGTTCTATACCAAGCACTGTGACAATTAGTATGGCTAGAGTATTTAGCACCTCATCTTCCAGAAGCCATGTCTCCCGTCACTGTTCTATACCTAATCTTCCAGAAGCCATGTCTCTCGTCACTGTTCTATACCATGCACTGTAACAATTAGTTTGGCGAGAGTATTTAGCACCTCATCTTCCAGAAGCCAGTTCTCCCATCACTGTTCTATACCAAGCACTGTGACAATTAGTATGGCTAGAGTATTTAGCACCTCATCTTCTAGAAGCCATGTCTCCCGTCACTGTTCTATACATGTATACAAAATTCAAGGTTGGTGACTCATCCATGTGCACATGTAGTTTGGCGCCGCAGACAGCAGAGCACATACTCCAAGACTGCCCAAACTACAACATATCCAGGCGAACATTCTGGCCTAGAGAGACAACAGTGGAAGATAAACTCTATGGACCGCTGAGTAAACTAAAAAAGAATGTCAGATTCATACAGAAGACAACATTGCAGTTATAGATTTATTTCAAGCGAACGAAAGAAGAAGAAGAAGAGGAAGAAACTGTTCTATACCAAGCACTGTGACAATTAGTATGGCTAGAGTATTTAGCACCTCATCTTCCAGAAGCCATGTCTCCCGTCACTGTTCTATACCTCATCTTCCAGAAGCCATGTCTCCCGTCACTGTTCTATACTGAGCACTGTGACAATTAGTATGGCTAGAGTACTTCAGTTTCCGAGACATAACGCTGCTTTTGAGCCAGTAGTCTACGATATTCAAACCTTGTAGAATGTCAGTATAATTCTTGTTCTTCTTCTTCTTTGTCTACGGTGTTCTTATAGTGTTTCTGTATCATGTATGTTCAAAAGTCCCGAATTTCTACCTCAGTGATTGTGAAATGGTCCATGACTCAACACCCGTATGTTTGCCACAGGAAAGATGTGTGTTCTCACAATGTCTAATGTGGTTGCTGGTGTTGTGCCATAGGCCCATCACCCTCTGCACTGCTATGCCAGTCTACACTGCTATGACCAGTCTGCACCAGACGTCTTCTGAACATTCCCGATTGCTGTTGATTGTATAGCCACGACATTCAAACCACGTGACGTCTTACATTCCCTCATTGCTGATTGTGATTTATTGTTGACATGTAGTTACCGGATCCGTGGCGAAAGAGTTACGGGCGCAGTTCGTAATCCAGCATACCGCGTTAGAAACAACAGCTGTGTTGGTTTTTTTATGAAATTGTATGGGTGCTGGTCGTTCAGAAAGCAATGGCAAACTACTGAACATAAAACTTGACCAGGAATCACGAACAGCCAAAAAAATGCTGGGGTTGAATGCTACGTCCGTAAAGGATATGCAACCAACTAAGTTACGTCTATGGACATTTTTTTAAAGTTTAGAAAAAGATTGTTATCCTCACTGAATGTCTTTTAATGGATAGCATGTACGCTTCTTATCTCTTAGCACTATTTGAGAGGAGGCCATATCATCTGAGTTTTGAAATTGGATTCCCATCAATTATGAATTGATCAAACTTGTCATTGGTTTCAAAATTTTTGACATTTCTTAGTACAATTTCTGCATGGGTGTTGAACAGATATGAGAAGAGAATGCAACACTGTTTTGCTCCTCTTTGCACAACTAATTTGATGGTTCACCGTCTGCTCTGACAACTGCTCATTCGGTTCACGGGTGCAGTTTTCTCGGAGACTCCGGGATCGACACTAGAGCAACGGATTTCGTGCTGTGTGCGAGGCTTTCAGCAGACGTCTGTGGGGGAAAGAGACTTAGCCTTATGGGATAAAATGCAGTGCTGTGAAGTCGATCCTCCGTTTCTCTTGAAATGTGTCTGTAAATGCATGGTTGTCCCTTGCATTAATTTAACTATCTTTTGTAGTTCACTCAGTGGTCCATAGAGTTTATCTGCCACTGTTGTTTCTCCAGGACACAAGGTTTGCCATGACGTGTCGTATATTGGGCAGTCTTGGAGTATTTGATCCATATGTGCACATGGCTGATTCGCCAAGCTTGTATTAGGGGCGTTCATTTGAAACCCGTTCCAATGGCTTTATTATAAAAGCATGAAAAAAACATTAACAAGTGTGGTAGAATTAAACAAAGCATTCATTTTGAATGAATTAAGCACCATGGGTTGGTCAGAAGATGTCGCCGTAGGCATTCAGGCAAGCATCCAATTGCTTAGGTAGGCGGCGAATGCTGTCCGCAAAAATGGATTGTGGTTGCTCAGTGAACCAAGTGTTTACTGCGTTCACTACGTCTGCATCTGTGCGAAATCGTTGCCCCTTGAGAGCTTTTCTTAGAGGTCCGAACAAATGAAAATCACATGGTGACAAATCAGGACTATAGGCTGAATATTGCAGAATTTCCCACTTCTTCCTTGCTAATGCTTCCTGCACAATCTTTGCGACATGGGGGACAAGCATTATCGTGCTTATTGCAGCTTGTGTAGTGTTTGCAAGTAGTGGGAGAGTTGATGTTGAAATCAGGTTCTTTAAAGTCGGCCAAACAGGGTCCAAAAAAAAAAAAAAAATGCGCTCAGCATAACCTTACAAGCGGAATCCTGTAACTTGAATTTTATGGCTTTTGGTGATCCAGCATGCTTCCATTGCATGCTCTTTGTTTTGCTGCACGGCTCAAAGTGGTGACACCATGATTCATCGCCTGCCACTATGCGGAAGAGAAATGCATCACCCTCAACTATGTAACGCAGCAATTGGTTCAAACACCATCCCATGCGTTCCTCTTTTTTTTGGTGGTCGGTCAACATCCGTGGTACCCACTGTGAACACACCCTCCGATATTGCAGGTTCTTACGAATTGTCATAATTGACACATCAAATTCTTTCGCTAGCGAACGTATGCTTCGACAACGGTTCATCTGTACTGCTGCATCAATTTTGGCGATGGTTTTATCTGGTGCAACAATATGCGCTTGACCCGGCCGTCGAAGATCTGTCGTAAACTTACGTTCTAATGCCGAAGTTGCGGGCTCAACCACTACACCCGTCAGCTGGACTAACATGTTGACTTCTCGTCCTTAACTTGGGGACGTAAATTACAAGTACCATAGGTAGGAGTCTGGGTGTGTTCGCATGATGGCGAGGCACTGGTAATAGGGAAAGCTAATCCACACGGAAACATCCGTCCAGTACGCTAGAAGTAGTAGCACGTGTATAGACTACGCTTGGTTCAAAGCGAGCGAACTCAAAACTAAAACAAAAGTTCTAAACAATAAATATTGTTAAACACGAGTAACTTTATTTGACATATCCAGTCAGTTTGTTATTTTATGACTTCCGGCGTAAGAGGGAATCGAGATCTGCCAGATGGAAAAAAGGCAAAGTGGGATAGGTTGTATAATTATAACAGGCAAGCGTTCATTCGTCGACACGCGGTTTATATATGTTTTGGAAAATAGGCATAGGCTTAACTTTGTCCATGATCGAACTGTACACACAGCCGTCTTGGCCATATCAGATCGGCCATCTACATTTTTCCAATAATATGCACAGGTAACTGTTTTATGCGAACCCTTGGTCTGTGCTGGACCGGAAACAGATTCCGTCGCTGGTAGACATGGGATATATATATATATATATGGTAGGTCTCAGCCGAATGAAGAGCAGACCCCAACTGTATGTTCTAGTGGTTCAGGACAGGAAACGCTGAAGTGTGGCAAATACAGTTGGTGAAAACTGAGTACCCACGGGAATATGTGAGCAAGTCTGGACAGCCCGAAATCGCTGTCAAAGGCAGACGTGGCAAACGACCCATGTCGATGTGGAAGACAAGGGGAAATCACCACATTATCTTTCCAGGTTTATGATCAAGACTCAAATCTTCAATGACACGTTCAGAGACTTCATACAAGTTATCAATTAGACTATATAAACTGACATGATATACCGTTCTTTATCTTTATCTCTCCACACACCCCTCCCTCTCTCTCTCTCTCTCTCTCTCTCTCTCTCTCTCTCTCTCTCTCTCTCCTCTCTCTCTCTCCTCTCTCTCTCTCTCCTCTCTCTCTCCTCTCTCTCTCTCTCTCTCTCTCTCTCCATTTTACTTTTTTCCCCTCTTCCTTTTGTTTTACCCCGACTACTTATTTCCAATATCGCGGAGAAGATTCTGTATAATTCGAAAATTAAATTACCACAGGAAGCATTATTGTTGGAGATGTGCATGTCTAGACTTGAATAACTTAAGCAGCTAAATTGCTGAAAGGAAACAATTCACCACGTTTATGCCAAACACCCACGTCACACACTCACACGAGCCTAAACGGTAGTGTTGATGGCAGCGCACTAAGAAGCAGACACATAAATCCAGCTTCATATACATAGCCACAACGACTATTCTAACATTACGTAGCCCAATGTTTATTTAGCTTGTAAGGCAATTGTCCTTTATCTTTGTCACCAGGCCACCGACCTTCACCCGGCGGACATCAATGGCAAGGCAGATCCCTACCTGGTAATCAGACTCGGATCGAAGACTTTCAACGACAAGGACAACTACATCTCCAAGCAGTTGAATCCTGTCTTTGGCAAGTGAGTCTGTCACCTATTTTGGCGCATATCTGGTTACAGCAGTTTTTAGCTAGTTTCATGTCCTTTACAGGATGTGACATTCAACTCCAGCATTTACTGGTGTTTGTTATTGCGTAGACAATTTTACGTTTACTAGTTTGTCATTGTTTTCTAAATGGCCAATGCTCATACCATTGTGAAAATCAGCGCAAAGCGACCTGCTCCCAAACCGCCTGCATCTGACTTCGAGTCCAAGTATCGAGGGTTGTGAAACTGCGTTCACTTTCCCCGCACGTTTGTTCTCTCCTTTTGTATAGATATGCATGATGGACGATGAGAAGCTAAATGGTGACGAAACTGGTGACAGGGATATGACTGTTGAGAAGGGTGTTCAGAACAACTTGCAGATAGAAGAAAACCAAATCCCGGGTACTGGTAACTACAGGCGTCATTAGATCACCATCAAAACTGTGACGAGAAGACTCGAAATGAGTGGTACACATCTACAGGAGTTGTGAAACAGAAATTTTACTCTTGTGAGGAAAAATAGTGGCCCAATAAGAAAAGGGGACAGAAAATGCTATGTGATAAGCATAAACAACTGCGCAAGAGATAAGAGACGTCGACGCTCGCTCTTAAAATTTCGTTACGATGACAGCGAGGTAGGCGGTTCAATCCTTACACCGGTATTAAATTGTACATAAACGTTGATTTCTCGTTTAGAAAGCAATGGCAAACTACTGAACGTCCAATTGCCTGGCAAATCAACCTGTTGACCTATGCCTGTTTCTGATCGCATGTGGACCTATATCGACGTTTGGTCGCCTATGTCTGTGTCTGTTCTTGCCTTAACCTTTATCTTAAGTCAAGTCGTCTCTTCGGCTATATCTGCTTCTGGTCTCCTGGTAACCCGTGTCTGGGTCTGGTCTCCTCTCAGACTATGTCGGCGTATTATCTCCTCTCAACCTGTCAGTGCATGGTTCCCCTCTCAACCTATGTCAATGTTTGGTCTCTTATCATACTATGTCAGTGTTTTGTCTCCTGTCATCCCATGTCATTGTTTGGTCCCCTCTCATCCTATGTCAATATTTGGTCTCTTATCAGACTATGTCAGTGTCTTGTCTCCTGTCATCCCATGTCTTGTTTGGTCCCCTCTCATCCTATGTCAACGTCTGGTCTCTTATCATACTATGTCAGTGTTTTGTCTCCTGTCATCCCATGTCAATGTTTGGTCCCCTTTCATCCTATGTCAACGTCTGGTCTCTTATCAGACTATGTCAGTGTATTATCTCCTCTCAACCTGTCATTGTTTGGTCTCCTCTCCACCTATGTCCGTGTCTCGTCTCCTCTCAACTTAAGTCTGTGCACGTATAACACGTACAATATGAAAGCTTTTGTGCTCCTTAATTCATTAAAGGTTAAGATGGAATGTTTCCACCTTTGTGTGAATGCTTATGACAGTTGACAGTATAAATGTGTGTTGGTGAGAGTGTGTGAGTTTGTGTATGTTATTGTGAGTGATTTGTGTGACACATTGTGTGTATGTGCGTGCTCGACTTTATGTATGATTGAGCATATATTGGCATGAGAGAGAATGTATGAATGAACGAGAGAATATTTGCTAGTGTTTTTTTTATATTAAAATTATAAACTTCCGGCGTCGTCCATTGTATGTCATGTCTTGGAAACCGGTCATGTCATTGAAAGGGACAGCGCTTTTCGCGTATTGTTTCATACACAAAATAGTCGGTTGTTAAAGTTTGCAGAAGCGATAATGATCCACATGCACAGGCCAATTTTGTGCAAACAGAAAAACATGATAGTCAGTTTTAAATTACCATGGTAAACAACTGATATTACTGTGTGAACATGTGTATATTTCAGTTTGAACGGTGGTTCTAATTATTTTACTTTATGTTGTATGACATCTGCAGTAAGTACCTGACGAGATGCAGCGAATGTGCCAGGCAATAAATCGTACTATACATGGTTTTTTGTCTTCGTTATTCAAATTTGCTAGTGTGTTTGTGCTTGTCTGTGGGTATGTGTATGTGTTAGGTAGTGTGTGTGGATATATAACTGTGTGAGTGTTTGTGTAGAAGATGTAGATGTATGTATGTGTGTAGGCGTGTTATTGTATGTATATGTGTTTGGATGTATGTGTGTATGTACATCTATGTGTGCGAACGTATGTATTCGTTTGTGTACCTATCTGCTTCTCTGTCTCATAACTTGTTTAAGTGTGGTTTATATCTACAGCAGTCATTTTAGTGGGGTTTTAAAAAAATGTAAATGTAGCATGCACAACAGATAATGATGTGCTAAAGATGAGTGGTTGGAAGGGCCGAATGCAAAATAGGCCTGTCTGCCCAATTTGTGACCCCTGAAAATAAAGTTAATTCATTCGTTCGTGCCAGTGTTTGGTCTATTCTGAGTCAATGCCAGTGTTTTATCTCATCCCAACCTATGCCAGTGTTTGGTCTCCTCTCAGTCTATTTCTGTTTCAGGTCTCCTCTCTACCTATGCTAGCGTTTGGGCTCATCTCAACCGATGCCAGTGTTAGGTCTCATCTCAACCTAATTCTGTGCCAAGTCTCCTTCTTTACCTACGCTAGCGTTTGGTCTCATCTCAACCGATGCCAGTGTTTGCTCTCACCTCATCCTATGCCAGTGATTTGTCTTCTCTCATCCTATGCCAGTTTTGGTCTCCTCTCATCCTATGCCAGTATTTGGTCTGCTCTTTACCTATGCCAGTGTTTGGTCTTCTCTCAAACGATGCCAGTGTTTGGTCTCATCTCAGCCAATTTCTGTGCCAGGTCTCCTCTCATCCTATGCCAGTTTCTGGAATCATCCTGTGTCTGTATCGGGTCTCCTCTCGACCCAGAGAGTCAGTGACCAGAGGGCTGTCCAGTATTACTCTTCCACTCACCTCACTGAAAGAAAAACATTTCTCACGAATCATTCCACCCTTAATCTCAACTGGACAGACTGAAAGTACTCAGCCACAAAACTGTAGAAGCAGATATCTGATGTAGTTTTTCAGTTTTATGATGATTCCTTAAATAAATTTTGGGAAACATATCGGGTAAATATTATATGTTAACCTCTCTCTCTCTCTCTCTCTCTCTCTCTCTCTCTCTCTCTCTCTCTCTCTCTCTCTCTCTCTCTCTCTGCGTGGGGGATGTTGGCTGAGGGAATGAGTGTTTTGCTGGGTGGTTGGAGGTGTGTGGGTGGAGGAGGATATGTGGGTGAGTAATTGTTGGTGGGTAATGGGACGGGTAGAGGATATGTGAGTGGGTGGGGAAATGTGTGTAGGTGGGTGGATGTGTGTGGGTGGGTGGATGTGTGTGGGTGGGGGATGTGTGGATTGGGGAATGTATGTGTGCTTGGGTGTGGGTGGATGGGATGTGTGGTGGGTGAGAGGTGTGTGTGGGTGGGGAGATGTGTAGGTGTAGGGATGTGGTGGATGGGTATGTGTGTGTGGGTTATGTGTGTGGTTGGATGGAGGAGTTGGAGTGAATGCGGGATGTGTGGGTGGGTGGTGGATGTGTCACATAACATAATAATATGCATTGTTTATGTTTACAAAATTCATGTGACAATGTTTTTTCCTATGCACTGTTGATGAAAGAAAGATGAGTGATTGGAAGGGCCGAATGTAAGACGGGCCTTCGTGCCCAATTTGTTACCCTTTGACAATAAAGTCTGTTCGTTCGTTTCGTTCATTAATTCTTCGTTCTCTCTCTCTCTCTCTCTCTCTTCTCTCTCTCTCTCTCTCTCTCTTCTCTCTCTCTCTCTTTTTCTTCCTCTCTCTCTCTCTCTCTCCCCCCTTTTCCAATGCTGGGGAATAAAACCCACGGTTGCCATATTCTATGTAGGAGGTTGCTATTAATCTGTCTCAGGGTTTCATAATTTTTATGGTTGCTGGATACCTTTTTTTCTTTTTGACACATTGCACTAGTGAAGAAAGAAGGACATGAAGGATATGCCCCGCGATAACCTTGACAGTTCCATCATAAATCTTCAGAAAACTGGGGTAAAGTGTCTACATGAGCGTGGCGTATATTTGTATTTAAACATACACACTTCTGAATGTTCTTCTTACCACTTTTCTAATGCTTATGTTTCTATTTATGTATGTTGGTGTCCCCTGATTTTTTTTTTCGTTAGCTATATGATTAGAATTGTAGAGTAGCCGATTAATAGTTCGATTATTGTTTTTTGATTGAATTGTCTGGTGGTGTCACCGAAATGCTTAAGCTGTAGCACGGGGCTTACTTCGAATCCCCGTCCAAGTGGATTTATTTTTAAAAAAAAATTTAACTATGCCTGTTAGGTTTTCTGCCAATCAGCAGCGAGTCCAATTGCTCTATGAAAATATGACTCCCACACCTTTGCCAAACCCCTTAAAACGTGTAACGTTCTTTTTTTTTTCCCTTACAGCTACTTACTGCAGATTATTACCTAATATCCTCCCCTATGTAGATGGTTACATGGTTTTCCGTCCCCGTGTAGATGGTTACCTGGTTTATGTCCCCGTGTAGATGATTACATCATTTCCGTCCCGTGTAGATGATTACCTGGTCTCGTCCACATGTAGATGATTACCTGGTTTTCCCTCCTCATGTAGATGATTACCTGATCTCCGTCCCCAGTAGATGATTACCGGTCTCGCCCCATGTAGATGATTACCTGGTTTCCGTCCAAGTAGAGATTACCTGATTCCCCTTCCCCCTGTAGATATTCCCTGGTGTCGGGTCGCCGCATAGATAATTACCTGGTTTCCGTCCCGGTAGATGTTTACTGATCTCCGCCCCCGTTTAGATGATGCCGGTTTTCGTCCTTGTAGATGATTACTGATCTCCGCCCCCGTGTAGATGATTACCTGTCTCGGTTCTCCATGTAGAGATACTGGTCTTTGTCCCCCGTGTAGATAATTACCGGGTTTTTTCCCTCCATGTCTACCATTAAATGACATGGGTGTGTCAATCATCATCGGGCATTTTTATGGAGGTGTGTATTGATATCATGCCTTGTTTCCAACTTATCGTAGCGATGTCTAGAGTAACATTTTTATTTCTCTTTTCTTCTTCTTCTTCTTCTCTTCTTCTTTTCTTTTTTCTTTTCTTCTTCTTCTTTTTCTTTTTCTTCTTCTGCGTTCATCCGGAGTGTTGTTTTTTTCGGACGTGATTGCGTTGTGCCTGTTTACAGCAGAGCTGCGTTCTTGCGCCGTTAGGCCTACACATCCGACTTCTGCGGGCATTTGTTAACCGGGTAACCTTCCCGGGTGCCCTTTTTGTGATTTGTGCTTTTGCATATTCTTGCTGTTATGCGTTGAATTAAAAACTGTCCCGTCCATTAAGTAACTTAATACTACACAGTTGTACTCTTTTGGATAATCCTCTAAATCCACTTAAATACAACCTACAGAGTAAAATAGGAACTGTCGCAATCAGGGAAGAAACAAACACAACACAATCAGCAATTATGGGTGGATATATGGACATTTAGTTTTTCACATTGTATTTTCTTGTTACAATATATGTGAATGCCAGTCAGCAGTGGCTGAACAGTGACGGCAGTGAGTAATATATGTGTTCACATGCAGGAAGACCGTCATTGAAACACAATGTGTATGTGTTCACATGCAGGAAGACCGTCATTGAAACACAATGTGTATGTGTTCACATGCAAGAAGACCGTCATTGAAACACAATGTGTATGTGTTCACATGCTAGAAGACCGTCATTGAAACACAATGTGTATGTGTTCACATGCAGGAAGACCGCCATTGAAACACAATGTGTATGTGTTCACATGCAGGAAGACCGCCATTGAAACACAATGTGTATGTGTTCACATGCAGGAAGACCCGCCATTGAAACACAATGTGTATGTGTTCACATGCAGGAAGACCGCCATTGAAACACAATGTGTATGTGTTCACATGCAGGAAGACCGCCATTGAAACACAATGTGTATGTGTTCACATGCAGGAAGACCGCCATTGAAATACAATGTGTATGTGTTCACATGCAGGAAGACCGCCATTGAAACACAATGTGTATGTGTTCACATGCAAGAAGACCGCCATTGAAACACAATGTGTATGTGTTCACATGCAAGAAGACCGCCATTGAAACACAATGTGTATGTGTTCACATGCAGGAAGACCGCCATTGAAACACAATGTGTATGTGTTCACATGCAAGAAGACCGCCATTGAAACACAATGTGTATGTGTTCACATGCAAGAAGACCGCCATTTGAAACAGGACGTTGCAACGGAAACTTGCTAGTACAGCTTAAATATTACTACTGATGAGCACCATTGCATGATTAATTCTTCCCATATCTATCATGGGCTTCTATATAATAGTTTTCCTTATGCAAGCCCCTTTAATTTATTTGATATGTAATACAAACTGTCTGCTATCATATTAAGACATTGTAAGTTATAAATCTGACACACTCCTACTTCTTATTTTCCGCTATCCACTTTTGTTTGGTCTAAACCTACTTATTTGTTCGGCACGGAATCAGTTAATATACTAAAATCTTGTTGTGATAGCTACATTGTCTGACATGACTGAATTATAAGTATATGCATTGTGTATTTCACGTATTCCGTTGAGCCCACCAGTAGGCACTAGCTTACATATAGGGAGAATAGTATGTGATGGGGATGCGGTAGCTCAACGGCTAACACGCTTGCTCCCGGCCCTGTGGTCATGTGTTCGAATGCCCATTGAGGCAAATTATACACATGAAAATCTGGACTTCTACCTCGTCCTAACCTATAATGGGTATCATACAATTTATTTAGGAGGTAAATAGGGTCGGCGTGGTATTGAACACATAACTTATCGAGTACTAGTTATTCTTTAAAATATGGAGCTAACATAAAAAACCTAATGTATAGCTCAAAAAGTGTAAATAGGTACTTCTTTTTTTTTTTTTTTTTTATAAACCAACGGAACAGAGAATGAAGGTCGAGAAAAACAACCATTGTAATTATCTGCTAATTATTTTTTCAAAAGCGTTGACAAACTACTTTAGGTAAAATTGCCTTGTAAATCACAGAAAGCCAATAAATTATGGGGTTGATTGTCACGTCCTGTAAAGGACATGCGACTAACGTGTGTATCTAATCAAACCTCATTGTACAATGAAAACAAATACAAGATGCAATGCGAGTAGGAATCTCGTCTAGGGTATGACAAAGAAAATCCAATGTTTCCACACACGTCTTGTCAGTAAAATATAAAAACACAGGAAAAACAATTACGAGCAAATGAGGGGTTTGGACGAATCTGTAAGCCGAAATATCCAAACATTACAGTTCATTCATAATATGAAGCGGATTGCGTGGTGAAGATTAGAAAACAGGAATTATTGAGCAAAGGGAAATAATACGAAAAAAGGCGAGGAACCATTTTCTGTTCTAGCGTCATAACAATCAGCACAACACGAATATGTTTCTGTACTGTTATTATTAACTTGGCGAATGTGCATTTATTATACTACAAACTACTTGAAACGTCTTTTGACCCAACAGTGCTACAGGTTCTATATTTAATGATTATACAGGACTGAATTACAAAGCCTCCTGTGGTTTTCAATTCCTTCACAAACTTCTTATGGCCCATACCAATGATCGTCATATATGTCGACATCCTTCTGTTGCACATAATGTGCTATATATATGCTATATATTTCATACGCTATTAACTTATTATGTTTCTTGCATTTGCGCATAGTAAAGAAACCTTACATTGCATGTTATGTATGCAAGGTATATGTTTTTAGGGCCTGGAGTGAAAAAGTAATGTACACGAGGTTGTGGGGGCGGACAGGGGGTGCCGTGTGCTTTCTGGGACTGAAAAAAGTTTAACACAGCGGAACGAGCAAAGGATTCCCCCAAAAACAGTGGATTGGTGGAATTTGTAAGGATGTGCCCCATACAAAGCACGGGGGTTTATGCTTCACTCCGGGGTTTCTACAAAAAGTTTACACGCGGGACGACAAAACAAAAGGAAGAAGAGGGGAAAAAGAAAGCAGGGAAGAAAGAGGGAAAAAAAAAGAAGAAGGAAGACTGAGAGAAATAGGAAGAAGCAGAGGAAGAAAAGCAAGGGGGTACTAAAAGAAGAGGAGGAGGCGGAAGAAGAGTAAAGGGGGAGGGGGGAAGCGGCTTTGGAAAGTGTGGTCAGAAAGGAATAATAATAATTAATAATTTTAAAATATGATAATGATGACGATGATAAAGGTAAAGGGAAAAAAAAATTGATAAAATAATGTAAACACTGAAATATCAACAAGCAGGTGTCTATTCATAGCACAACAAACACCAAGTTTACATCGAAGCATTCCCTATTCCTCTCCTCTTTCCACTGACACCCACGTGTGCCCGAACGAATGTGCTAACTGATGTTATCTGGATTTGTGTCTGCCATCATCATGACGTAATCTGCCGCATCTGGGCACAAGTATCTTGCAAGTCCGTGCACCGCGCTGCATTAAATCACATATTTATCAAACAGGCTAGGCTTGATCTGGGAGATCTGCGGCCAGGCCAGGGCGTCATGTACATAAATAGCATCCCTGGGATGCTTTCCAGTGAACTCCTTAACGTGCTGTATTAAATCAGCAAACTAGGTTTTCTTTCCATTTATGTTAATAATTTATATAAACATCCCACTATCGCACAAATTAACGTGCATAAGATTGGCCTACAGAGTGCACGGCGCCAAAAATAGGATAGTGTGTGCATGTAGGCAAATGATGTAGAAATATTATCATCAACTTTAGGTTAGTCAATCCAAAGACTGGCGTTCAAGTCGCCTGATCATGACACTCCAACGCCCCATGTTTAAGCAATCTTTTCAGATCTGGTGAATTCGGAACGGCAATGTTTCTTACAAACCTGTATGACGTAGTTTCTTCTCGTATATTTCCTCAGATATTAATCTCCTGCGTCTGTTAGTCTCGAATTGTGACCAAGCCAATACAGCATACCGTTTTATATGTTGTTCAATAGCTATTTCCCAAATGTTTATAAGAATGTGTTGATTTTATGACTTTACTGTCCAGCTTACACTTCGCATTCACTGTCCAGCTTACCCTTCGCATTCATGTAACGCCACATGTTCCAGGTTGTACCATCTTTGTATAGATTCTATGTTTCACGGCCGTAGAGTGCTATGGACCACATGTAAAGGTACAGTAAAGGACTATTTTTCAGGCCTTCGGGTTATAGGGCAGGGGCATTGGGCACATTAGCTTGCCCCATACTTTCATACCTCAGTCGGCACTAGGCAGAAAATGTGGTCAGCATCACACCGCTCATCTTTACGCCCCATTACGTTTTCTGTTGGGGATGAGTGGTCTTGATGTATGGTGTCCGCCTCGAGTGCTGGAGGTCCCGCGTTCAAGCCCGGTGATGCCGGGATTTTTTCGCGTGGATTTCTAGTAATACAATCTCCCCTGGTCTCTGGGTAGTGAGATCGGACGCCCGTGTGTATTGTTGCGCACGTAAAAAATCCCTTGGCAGTTGGAAATCACAACGGCGCTGCCCGGGCAAAATTTCAAGTTAAAACTCTACCCAAAGTTTTTTTAGGATCTTCGCCGGTGCTACGGTGTTCGAGCACTGAGTTGAACCGTTGATCCGTCAACTAAACTAAACTAAACGAAATTAAACTAAACATTGTCTGTTGCCCATTTGTTAGAACAGTGGTTCTCAATCAGTGGATAATTTCCCCCCCCCCCCCCCTCCAGGGGGGGGGGGATTTTAGGGTTTCCAGGGGGGAGGGGAATGAAGATTATTTCAAGTTCGCATTAATACAAGAACCGATTACTTGATATTGTTTTTCCCTTCATCCTGTACGGTATGTACGTCTCACCCTTCTAAAATTCAATTTATAAAGTAAGTAGACCCACAAATCATGTTTTATGTGGACGTCTAGACTTGTGCTATTAAATTTTAGCTTCCATTATTACGTACACTGTGTAGGGGCGGGGCGGGATATTTAGGTAGGAAATATGGAAGGGGGAAATGACGTTCGGAAAATATGGTGAAGGGGGGCACGGGCCAAATTTTTAGGTAGGAAATATGAAAGGGGGGAATGACGTTCTGAAATATGGTGAAGGGGGGCACGGACCAAAAAAGGTTGAGAACCACTGTGTTAGAAGGTTATGGTCTCCAGCTTCACGACGGTAGGCAGAGGATCTCTTTGTTTTGGGGAGACAATGGCTACAGTCGTCTACCAGTATGGTCACTGCTAGGAAGGTAAACTACCTTCTTTAGAGATGCCAAGAATATCATGTACTGCAATCTGATCGATAAGATCGATGTGAAGAAACCAAGGGGAAGAACGAGAAGTAAATACCTGGATGCCTTAGCTACGTGGCATGGTCGAGACAGGAACATGGAGCTGATCCACGATTCTGGTGATCGAGTGAGATGGTTAAACATGACCGCCCACGCTTATCGGCATGGCACATGATGGATGGATGGATCCTTTTTTCAACCTCACAGCGAGAAACTTCTGTTATGACCTGCGCATGAATTTGTGCAGTAAGCAGAAACATACATTCGCTACATAATGTAAATTATCTTAAACAAACAAACAAATACATCTTTTTTACTACCATCAAAGAGAAATGTTTACACACACGCACACACACACACACACACCATACTGTAGGCAACAAATACATTCTTATTATAAGTAATTATAATGATAATAATAAAATTAGTTGCATGTCCCTTTACAGTACGTTGCATTCAACCTCAGCATTTATTGGCTGTTTGTGATTTACTAGGCAGTTTTACACACAATAAGGACCTACGTTCAAGCCATGGAAATCAACGCATTGATCTGCTCTCAAATAGCATGCGGCTGATTTCAAACTCTCGACCGGTGTTTCAGGGAACTGTGAAACTGCGTTTCCTAAGCCACAGAAGCAGACATATTAATAATAATAATAATAATAATAATAATAATAATTATTATTATTATTATTATTATTATTTTGTTTAATTTTTTTTAATATTATTATTTTATTTCTTATTGTGTGTATTATTTTATTGTACTATTTCTGCATTTATTGTTGTTACATTTTTTTCTTTTTTTTATTAAAGTTGCATATCCTTTACTGGACCTTGCAGTCAAAACCAGCATTTTATCGCCGCTGTTGATGTCTTGGAAAGTGTTTACGTTCAGTAGTTTGCCATTGCTTTCTGAACGACCCGCTCCCATACCAATACGTTAAAACCAGGGCGAAACGGTCTGCTGCCAAATTGGTCACCGCTGTGATTCAAAACGCGGGTAAGCGACATTATGAATCGCGTTCGCAACTCCATCGCCACGGAGAGGAATTAATATATTATTATTATAAAATATCGTTTTAAAATGTTTGATCTTCTACCGTCCTTGGATACGCTTACGTATGGAATTAAATACTAATTGTGTCGTTAATTGTACAAAAGCAGTTCTCCGACATACCGGATCGAGGCTTCGATATCAGTCTTGGAAACTGAAATGCCCTGGCCATAGTACATGTATATTATCATTGCGATAGCTCCAAGAGAAATGCCGTGAACAGAATCAACCACTATCTATTGCATTCATCGATCTCACAAAATCATTCGACTCGGTCAGTCGTTCCACACACGCGTGAAGGGCATAAGCAAGTTTGATGGCGCATCCTCACAAGAGTTTGAATTCAAACGTGGAGTTAAGCAAGGTTATGTGCGTTCCCCCATCATCTTTGGAATATACTGTTCATTTCTATTGAAATATGTCTTTCGTTATCAGGATGGTGGTATACACATTCACTCACGCTCAGATAGTGGCGTCTACAATGCTCTGGGATTGAAGCCAAGACCAACATTTTTTTGGTGCAATTATGCTGTGATTACGACCCGCTCTGAGGAAGAATTACAGCGCATTACCAATGCCTGTTTGAATTTGGTTTATCAATTAGCAATTGCACCAATTAACAAGTACAGCTTACGGTCTCCGTGACCAAAGCTTTGCGAACGCGGTTCGTGAGCCGCTTACCAGGCGTTCGAAACGCAGCCGCGACCGATTTGCTCAGCAGACCGTGTCGCGTTGTGTTATAACGTGTTGGAATGGGAGCCGGTCGTTCAGAAAGCAATGGGAAACCACTGAACATAAACTTTGCCTAGTACATCAACAGCAGCTAAAAAATGTTGGTATTGACTACAACGTCCTGCAAGGGATATGCAACATTTAAAAAAAAAATTAGCAAACAAAAAAGGCACAGATTATGACGCAATGTGCAAATGGGGTACCATAAATCTTTTTGACGACGCAGAGCTGGAACTATTAATATCTCCTATATCTAGGATTGGAGGTAAACGATAAATTATCTCTAAATCAGGATTGGTAATACAGCAACAACAATGAACAGGTTAAGAAAGAGAGTCTTTGAGAACAGAAAGCTTACTGCCAAAAGGAAAGTCCAGGTCATCAAGCCCGTGTCCTTATTACTCTTCTTTATGGCATTGAAAACTGGTCAACTTAATCACACCAAAAGAAACGTTTAAACAGCTTTCATATCTGCGAAGAATACTTGGCACTAAGTGGCAAGATAAGATCAACAATACCGAAGTATTGGAGAGATCGAGTGGTTTGACGGTTTGGTTTCATGCTCGATCTTCGTAGACTTAGATGGATAGGACACATTAGGAGGATGGATGAAGGTAGAATATCAAAGGGCATCTTTTTTGGTGAATTACACAGATGGGTAAATATTCTGGGATCGGCCTCTACTACAGAACACAGATGTGTGTAAGCGAGACACGGGAAAGATACAGGCAGTAATAGTGCATCTTGGGAGCAGTCTCCGCTGCAAGGAGTGGAAAGGTCAGGAATGGAATAAAAACTAAGGATACAATTGTTGCAGATAGGTCAGAGACTGAGCGTGTGAGACGTCGGGTGGTGCGAGATGGTGGGAATGACCGCGTGGTCACATGTATCCATTGTGGACGAAAACTTACCGCTCGAATTGGTCTTTTCGGTCACATTCGCTACCGCCATGGGTTGCATGTTATTATGCCTTTTTCGAACCACAATGTAAGAAACTATCGTCTGTCAAGACGATAATTTACCAGCCATTAAACATTGTAGAGCTTTAGATAGAATAGCGGTGGAAGATAGGGTTCATGAGAGAAAGACAGTGGTCGATCAATACCACAGTGGACACGTTATCTTAAAGACGTCATAGACATGAACATTCATGAGAACTGACGAAGGGTCGAAGATCTTTCCCACAGGTTGAGATGAGAGTGATGTCCTATGAAGGACTTGGCGTATGAGGAGGATGAATCAAGTCGTGATTCAGGACCGCGCATACGGACTTGTTAGGACTAGCCTAGGCTGGTCACGTTGTTTCAACGGGTTTGAGGTATTTTATTGTCAACTGACTCTACCCAAAGTCAAGAGGGAGTGTCGGATCACGTCTGTGCTCTTGTCCCGGTTATACCACTTGGTTAAGCCACCATACATTTATCGCTTTGTCATTCTTTTGTCGTTGTCCCTTCACGATTGACATTTGTCATGATGTGTTGAACTGTTTCAGTGCCGAACAAAGAAGTGGGTCTGGACCAAACAAAAATGGGAAGTAGGGATATGTCACAGTTATGACTTACAAGTTGTTCATGTGTTGGCAGACATGCTGTATTATATATCAAATTAAAGGGGTTTACATAGGGGGAAACAATGGAGGGAAGTCACATAAAATAATTAATAAACCCATATCACTTAGTTAAGTCTCTCTCTCTCTCTCTCTCTCTCTCTCTCTCTCTCTCTCTCTCTCTCTCTCTCTCTCTCTCTCTCTCTCTCTCTCTCTCTCTCTCTCTCTCTCTCTCTCTCTCTCTCTCTCTCTCTCTCTCTCTCTCTCTCTCTATCATACCACCAACAAATCATAATTGTCTACATCAAATTTCTCGAAGCAGTTTTCATTTGCGTCAACCGACTGCCTTCTTTGTCTTTCTGTCCCTCCATTGTACTAAAACTATAACAACAATCCCACCAATCTGTAGTTCAGTATAAAGCCTAACTACAGCAACGTGGTAACACTTAGGAGCGGAATGTCGAGAGGAAGCAAAAGGCGCAGTGGAGATGACGCCAGGGGCTTTGACTTCTGTGAAAAGGTGGACCCAGCGAAGGCAGGCACTAACAATCCGCGACTTGCCCCTGCCTGTCTTAACCTGTGACCTTTGTCGGATTCCCGAACGGAGGCATTTAAAATTTACTACATCCGCGAAGCTTCTGGCGACGAAGTTTAAGGACAGAATTCCTCGCCTTCTCAACAAAGCACAGGCCTGGACCCGGACACGAACAGTTGAACCAGGGAGCTGAGGATTAAAAATAAATAAATAAACTGAAGGATGTGTCGCAACAAGAAAAGCCGACGCCGAATGGTTCGTGCCGGGAGGTGACGGATTCCTGCGGGGTTTTGAGTTTCACTGGGTAAGGGTTCCTAGCCGGCAGATTTTAATGATTTGTTCTCCCAGCCAATCGATAATGGCAGCCTATCAGTTACACGGCCCGGCCGGATGAGGTTTCCCCCCACTTCTAGCGTGGTAGCTGTTTGTCCTTGTGACATGACTACTTCGTCACGCTTGAACGAAAGTTCACTCTCCGCTTCTTTACAAGTGCCATGTTTCATCTATCTATCTATCTATCTATCTATCTATCTATCTATCTATCTATCTATCTATCTATCTATCTATCTATCTATCTATCTATCTGTCTGTCTGTCTGTCTGTCTGTCTGTCTGTCTGTCTGTCTGTCTGTCTGTCTGTCTGTAACTTGATTCTCGTGGATAACTGACTGGGCTAGTTGTATATCTGTAGGTTCTCAAGGATAATTGACTTTGTTAGTTCTTTAACTGCGAGTTCTCTTGGACAATTGACTTGGCTAGTTCTATCAATTAAGTTCTCGTGGATAATTGACTTGGCTAATTCTATAAATGTCGGCTCTTGTGAAAAACTTGACCTTGTTAGTTCTGTAGTTGTGGGTTCTCGTGGATATTTGTCTTAGCTAGTTCTAAATTTGCTGGTCTTCCAGGCCTAAAGTTTAACGTCTTTCTCCGTAATCCCGTATATCCGCGTGAGGAACGTAACCTGCGCGAGAATCGGTAGCGGTTCTCGCCGCGTTAGTAAATTAGGGGCATGTGAGCCGGTCGCTCAAAAAGCAATGGCAAACTACTGAGCGTAATCTTGCCAAGAAATCAGCAATCAGCTGAAAGACATTGAAGTTGACAGCGATGTCCTGTAAAGGATATGTGGGGGGAAAAAGTTCTAAATGTGGGCTCTTGTGAAAAATTAACCCTGATAGCTCTATAGTTGTGGGTTCTCGTAGATATTTGGCTTAGCTAGTTCTATAATTGACTTGGCTAGTTCTAGAATTGTAAAGATAAAATCGCTCACAGTTACACTTTCGGACCGCTGATGGCTAGATAAAGGTTTCAATGCCAACACAGGAAATTAAGCAAGACTTAAACCTTGACATCTCGTTCAGAAAGCAATGGCAAACTACTGAACGTACAATTGCCTAGAAGATCAGCCTGGTGTTGATCGCAACGTATTAAAAAGGAGATGCTACATGTCTTGTTTGTAAAGTTCCATAATTGTAGGTTGTTGTGGATACTTGACCAGGTGAAATACAATTGTAGCATCGGCGAGGAGCTGTCATTGAATATACGTGACAGGTTCGAACCTAGATTTGCCAGAGCTTTCCGTTGCTCTTTTGTCTGGTCTGTCTCCTTGTTTCTGCTTCTTTTAGCTGACTTCTAGTTTCTACTTCTATTACCTGTCTTCTAGTTTCTACTTCTTTTACCTGTCTTCTAGTAATTTCTACTTCTTTTACCCATCTTCTAGTTTCTACTTCTTTTTCCTGTCTTCTAGGTTCCACGTCTTTTACCTCTTCTATGCACGCCATATATAGTGTTTCAGTGACATCAAGGGGTATACATAGATGGATATTCTGTGCCTACCTGAGCAAGTACAGCCATCTGTTTCCTTACTGACGTTCACTGTGGAGGGTATTTTGCCACATGGATGGCCACGTGAAGGAGGTCAAAGGAAGTCAAACGATGATTCCCGATTTGTACTTACGAATCCGGGCCTTTGAACGGTTAGCTAGTTCTTTTCTTAGCAATGTATTAACTGTGTTAAGTGTATATTCATTCAATAGTATTGATTGTCTCTCATAGACATAGAAGAAAGAAGTAGAGATTAGAGGACACACTAGACACCATAACAATCGGAAGCTGTAGTTTCCACACAGGGATTCGACCTGTCACCCCGAATGCCGACAGCGACTCACTGTGTGGTGAATATGAGTACGAACCCCGGAATGGAAACTATAGCTTCCAGTGTTAATGCTGGCTTGTGTGTCCTCTAATCTCTACTTCTTTCTTCTACTTCTACTTCAGCCCCAGGTTGACTTTCTAGACCAGTTAACGTTCAGCAGTTTGCCATTGCTTTATGAACGAGAAGTCAACTTTTAAGTCCAGCTGACCTGTGTAGGTGTTGAACCCCATATCCTGCCATCAGTTTACACAGCCCTCTTTCCGCTACGTCGACTATTGTGTGTGTGCGCGCGCGTGTGGTTTGTATGAGTGTGTGTTTATAGCTATGTTGCGAGGCGCTAGTTTCATTTCTGAGGCAAATGTTCGAGTCTGCGCCGAAGGCTTTTTTGCGCCGAAGACTTTTGCATGTTTCTTAATGGCTTAGCTTATCCTCCCGCCACACAATCTGCAAGGAAGTTTTTGTATAACTACGATGTCCGCTCTCGACGTGCGCTAAGTGAGTGAAAGACTGATCACCTATCCCTCATTGCATTCAAAATGTGATAATCCTCACACTTCTATTTCCGCAGCAGGTTTCTACTAAAGGCTTTGTAAATTTTGGGAATGGGAGCCGGTAGCATAGTAGCAGGGCGCCCCCTGCCGGCCCGATAGCCATGGATCGGCATTGTTTTTTTTACCCTTCAAATGGACCTTGTCTGCTTGGTCGAACCGGCATAAAATGGGTAACGGGAAATGTCTTGGGAAGTAAATGTGGCCGAACTGATACCGACCATATCAGCCACCTAGTGATCGGCGTGATACTGACCACACCAGCCACCCAATGCCAATGGGACTACAACAATGGAGTCTAGCACCATATGTCCAATGTGCCATACGCGTAGAAAAGGGTCACTTACGTTTACATTGGGAAGATAAAATCCATCATCTCACACTGGGATGGGAACCCATGCCCACAGATATCGGCGACCAGGATGCTACCCGCTGGCCCACACGTTCCTCACACAGTCTTCCAGTAACGAAAGTTCACCCCGTAGTAAGCAGCAATAATTCTACCCGGAACACTAAGGAACTACCCCGCGAAAAAACATGCACGAGACATATTTGATATAGAGATATGTAGGATTTTACATAAACACTATCCAGCGTGGATTCATGGCTTTTTTTTTTCTTTCACCCTTTCACACTGACGCCTTGCAGGCCTGCGCTAAAGAACAGGGATATCTAATGAAAAATAATCATACATCACTTTAGTGACGTCGCGTGGAGTATGTTTTTGTATGTGCGTCATTAATCTTACAGCTTCTTTAGGTATGCCTGTTCTTGTCAAGGGCATTCCATTTCAGAATAGGTTAACACTGAACTGTACATGTCTGTCTGTCAGTATGCCCGCGTGCGTGTCATGTATGTGTGTAGAGAGAGAGAGAGAGAGAGAGAGAGAGAGAGAGAGAGAGAGAGAGAGAGAGGGGGGGGGGGGGGGGGGGTTGACTGACTGCCCGTTTGTCGGTGCTACAAAATGTGATTGTGCTACCACATCACATCTCCATAGCACGAAACTGCTTCAGGACAATGTATTCCTGTGCAGCCTTCAGCAAACACCATTGTCCATATTTGTGGCGACAAACGAAGATGGTCAGTGTATTAAGTTTGAGAAGAATACAACTTAAATTAATATGCCCAAACTATTTCCGTTTCCGAGACATGCTGCTCTTATATAGGTGTGGTAGTGCTGAAACACTACCTAGGAGTTTTATATTATTGTTTTCTGGAGAGTTGTGGCAAGAACATAGCCGGTCAATACATCGGACTCAGCGACCTGATGGTCAATGCATCGGACTCAAGCGACCTCAACGTCAATACATTGGACTCAAGAGTTAAAGCTTAAATCATCCAGAGGATTCACCAACCAACCGAAATCTAGTGCGGAGGACAATTTTCACACAAAGCCAACAACGTCATGCTCTCCCACAGTCTGTGGCTAATGAATCGGAATTGAGCTAAAGATAATTAGTCACGTGTGCACGCTGGCAGGTAAAGATCCTTCGGCAGTTTGAAATCGTACAGTGTAAACCACAACTTTACTACTCTAAAAAACTGCAATGTTAGAAAACCAACGGACAACAGCGGAGACATGGCAATCCGGCTCATGTTACACGCTTGCTGAGGCCGGTTGTGAGGGACAAATATAGCAGCTTAGATGTTAAAAACGTTAGTTAGCCCGTGTATTGCCGGGGCCTATCTAGTGATTGTATTGGGAGCAAAGAATACTAACACTGTTGCCTACCATGCACGTCATAAGAGGCGACTAAGGAGGCTATGGTTCCGTCGCCCTGCTACTGAGTGAGTGCGTGACGCGAAACTGTGAGCTGTGAATTTCGCGTGGGATGCTTTTACATCTGTTCGCAGTTTGTAGCGTGAACTGCATGTTCGGAACAATGGCGGCCGGCTGTTGCTGGATTGACTGGTTTGCCTTCTCGGTTCACGAGTGCATTGTTGAGGAGACTCCTGGGAGTCGTCGCTGGAGCTACGGAGTTTGTGCTTTGTGCGGCGCTTACGACGGTCACCTTTCGGAAAGAGACCTAGCCATATGGGGTAAAACCCGGGTCAATGAAGTCTTTCTGGTGACTGCCGTTTCCATCGACAATGAACTGTATTTCTCGTGGAGGACTTTTGGGTTGGCATTTTGAGGGCGGCATTATGCACATTGTACCTGTGAGGGCTGTTGGCTTGCCGATACTCGTGTCTATTCCATTGTTCACAGTTGGGCAGTGAGGAGCATTTTGTGTGATATTTACTGGCACAGGAACGGAGCATAATGGGGTCGACCCGTTGCCGTGAAGTTGGAACCGCGACTAACTAAACGTTTGTTGCATAACATTTACATGACGTAGCAGTCAACCCCAGTATTTTAGGCTGTTTGTGGTTTTCTTGCAAGTTTACATTCAGTAGTTTGTCATTCCTTTCTGAACTATCGGCACCCATACCATTTTATTACAATAACACAAACGTAGGGCGGTTTGCTGCCTAATCGCCCACAGCTGTGTTTCGAACGCTGTATCCGGGATTACGAAGTGCGGTCGTAACGCCGTCGCCACAGAACCGGTAGCTTAGATTTAGATAATTGCAAGAGAAATTCAAAACTAAGGACTTCTTCTTCTTCTTCTTCTTCTTCTTCTTCTTCTTCCTCTTCTTCTTCTTCTTCTTCTTCTTCTTCTTCTTCTTCTTCTTCTTCTTCTTCTTCTGATCTTTTTCTGCGTTCATCCGGAGTTTTTTTTTCTTTTTTCTTTCGCATGTGATAGCGTTGTGTCTGTTTACAGCAGAGCTGCGTTCTTGCGCCGTTAGGCCGACACATCCGACTTCTGCGGGCATTTGTTGACCGGGTTAACCTTCCCGGGGTACTTAGTCTGAATAACAGAAGTAATGGTTATTACTAAGAAGTTGTATACTCAAAATATAACAACAAAGTGAATGGAACCAAACCGAAACAAGACAAACGTATCTAACTATTTGGATAATTAAGTAACGACAAATGGAATTGAGAAACTTAAATGTAGAACAGCCCATTTAAAGGCAGAATTTCATAAGATGAAGAATATTCACTTCAATTGATATATGTCAACCGCTGTATGAACTAAAAAAAGACAGTTAAATTCATACAAGAGACAACATTGCAGTTATAGACATATTTCAAGCCAACGAAAGAAGAAGAATATATGTCAATCGAGTCTTAAAAAATAAATTCTGCAAAAGCTATATGGGCAGACATTAGCCAGTGAGGGACAATTAGCAAACTGTGAGGAATTTTTTGCAGAAAAATGCAGAGATGAGGCTTTATAGAAGAATAATCGGCACACCGCACACGGTTAAAAACAATGAAGTATATGCCTCAAAGAAGTCTCAAAGAGGAACTGGTTATTCGCATCAATTGGAAAGCTGGAGGAGGAGGGGGGGTGGGGGGAGAAAGACAGAGGGGGAGACCAAGAGAGAAGAGGCTAGACCAGTGTGTTTTCCCAACCTTTTTTGTGCTATGCCCCACCTAAGCCTTTCTAAAGTTCGTATGCCCCCCCCCCCCCCCCCCCCCAAAATATGCATCATTTTTAATATCAAAAATTGAAATGTTCACTAAAGAAACTTGAATATTTTTTTTTAGAAGGGCTCACGGTTTCCAGAAGGGCCAGAGCCGCCCCCCCCCCCCCCTTTCCAGCCCCGCGTCCCTGTGTGTCGGTTGTGTGTGGCTGATTTTTTTTTTCTGATTTGGCGGTTACCCAGACAAGCTGGTTCCCCCGCCTCCCCCTTATTTTTGTGGGGACCCTTAGTCTCACTGTGAGCTATTGCCCACAGTGATCCACCAGGCCGACATCTAATGTGAAGATATGTGGTGGGTTTTTATTTGATCATCCGACCAGACCAAGCTCACTACGGGGGGGAGAGCAGCAAATGCACCCGACCCTAGCCAAAGGACCGATAGGTTTTAGGAAGAAAATCACTAGGAAATTATTGAGCAAACACAGTAAGTAAATTTTCAAAAACATATAATGGAGAACTGGAAATTCAAGTACAAATAATTTTAATGAAAGATTTTTCTATATTATTTTAATTATTAGTAATTATTTAATAATTTAGTGAGATCCTTGCGCTTGATGCTTGCTGCAAAGAGATTAGTCAGGTCTTCCATTTAGTTAACTTCAGTCTCAAGTCTCCCGTTTTGTTATATCCAGCCGATTTCTTCCATTTTCGAATTGCCCCCCTTAACAATCGAATTACCCCCCTGTGGGCGTGTGGCCCCACGTTGGGAAACACTGTGCTAGACAGTTTACCATCATGGCACGGAGGAAAAGCAGTATCATAAATGATTGACAGCACATGAGTCAGAAGACTGTTGACACTGTTCACCAACGCCACCCGGCATTGACTTAAGAAGAAACTACACAGACAGAAGGCAGTAAATGTTCTTCTCTGGACCAACAAGTCTTCAGCAAAGAAGTATTTAAAAAGATGTGACTGAAGAAAATATGACTGAATGAACGAACGACGAACGAACAGAATTTATTTTCAAAGTGTAAAAAATTGGGCACGCAGGCCCGTCTTACATTCGGCCCTTCCAATCACTCATCTTTCGTTCATCAATAGTGCATAATACATAGGGGGGGGGGGGGGGAACATTGTCAAATGAATGAGATTGTGGCCAGACAAGGAAGGCGCTTCAGCCATAAACAGAGCAGCTACTTGTAACTACTTGTCAAGATCTGTGGGGGAGGGAGGCACGGGTGCGAAAGGCTGACAACGATATGTGACTTTAAAAAAAAAAGTTGTTTGCATTTCCTTTACATGATGTCGCAATCAACCCCATCATACATCCATGTTTTTTTTTTAAATTTTATATTCAATTTTACGGCCAAGGGGTTAACGACGTTGTTCGTAATCCTGTATATTCACGTGGGGAAAATAGATGCGCGAGATTCGGCAGCGGATCGCGCCGCACTGGTAACTTACGGGGATATGTGAGCTGGTCGTTCAGAAAGCAATGGCAAACTACTGAACGTAAACCCTGCCTAGTATATCAACAGCAGCTGAGAAATGCTGGCGTTGAATGCAACGTCATGTAAAGGGATATGCAACATCCAAAAAAAAAAAAAAGTTTTCTACTCCTTTCTGAACGGCTGACGGTCATATCTTTGTAAATATCAACTAAAATATTATTTTCAAATTGTTACAGTATTTGCCTTGTTCGATGAGCCGGCTCCGCGGCGAAGGCAGTTACGGACGCAGTTCGTAATCCCGCATACCGCGTTCTAAACACAACTGTGGGCGATTTGGCAGAAAACCGTTTGTTTCTTTATGAAATGGTACAGGTACTAGCCGTTCAGAAAGCAATGGCAAGCTACTGAACGTAAACTTGCTAGAGAATCACGAACATCCAGAAAATGCTGGGGTTGACTTTTCTACTTCCTGCAAAGGATATACAACTAACTTTCTTGTCTTGTTCGATGATGAATGTTTCCATCGGCTTAGACATACTGCTGGCTTTTCCCTCTTTTCTTGTTCGATGATGAATGTTTCCTTCGGCTTACATACGGGCTGGCTTTTTGAATGGCTTCGAAATTGTGGGTTAACTTGCCTATATGCCCCTTTAAAAATCGGTAGGGTTGTGGCTGTGAAAAACTTGCATTCACTGCAAAAACCGTAGAGCGGAAAAGGGGCCCGGAAAAATATTGGAGACCCATTACAGCTGAGCTTTAATGTAGAGAATGTGCGAGGGTCTTTCAGAAAGTAATGCACCACAGTATTTTTCTGTAGAGCTGTTTATTCAAAAAGCATGACATTTATATACAATATTCATGGATAGCATGACATTTATATACAATATCCATGGATATGCCATATAAACGTCAGTATTATTCAACATAATCCCCATCAACATATACGGCTTTGTGTCAGCACGAAACAAGTGCATGAATTCATTGCCTGTACCATATTTTGTCTTGACCATGTAGCCATTTCTTCGCTGCATGAATGACGCCTTCATTATCTTCAAACCTTGTCCCACGGAATGCATCTTTAAGTGAACCAAATAGATGAAAATCAGATGGAGCCAAATCGGGACTATAACGTGGATTTGGTAGGTAGTACAGTCCAACCCAGTTTGGTGAATGTTTCCCGTGTTGCCAGATTTGTGTGAGGCGCGCATTGTCGTGAAGGAGAAGCAGGTCTGTTGGATTCTTGTGCGGCCAAATTCTGCGAAAACCTTCTTCTTCTTCTTCTTCTTCTTCTTCTTCTTCTTCTTCTTCTTCTTTTCTTCTTCTTCTTCTTCTTCTTCTTCTCCTCTTCTTCTTTCGTTCGCTTGCGAAAACGTTGATTAAGTTTGTTTTCAATGTCTTAATGTAAGCTTGCGAATTGATTACATCTCCTCTTGGCATAATATCCACAAGAATCACGCCTTCATTGCTCAAATAGATAGTGATCATGACCTTTCCAGCTGAAGGAGTTGTCTTTAATTTCTTTCTTAGTGGTGATTGCGGATGATGCCACTCCATTGACTGTCTTATATAGTGTAGTTTTGTGATGTGTGTAATGCTGGGTGGTTGCGGGTGTGTGGTGGGGGGTGGAGAATATGTGGGTTTGTGTGTGCTAGTCGGTTATGGGATGGGTGGGGATGTGTGTGTGGGTGAGAAATGTGTGTGGGTGAGGAAATGTTTGTGGATGGGGGATCAGTGGGTGGGTGGCGGCATGTATGTTTGTCTGGGTCGTGTGAGTGCGTGGAGGTATGTGTGGGTGGGTGGGGATGTGTGGGTGGCTACTGGATGGTGTGGGTGGCTGCGGGATGTCAGGGTGGATGGGGGATGTGTCTCACAACATTGCAACATGCACTGTTTATGTTTACAACTTTCATTTGACATTGTTCCCACCCCCCCCCCCTTTCCATGTGAATGTATCATGCGTAATATGCATTGTATATGCTTACAAAATCCATTTGACAATGTTTTTTTCCCCTATGTAAATGTAACATGCAAATTTGATGAATAAAAGATGAGTGATTGAAAGGGTCGAATGTAAGACGGGCCTGCGTGCCCAATTTGTTACCCTTTTAAAATAAAGTTCGTTCGTTCGTTCGTTCGTCTTTTTATATCAGGTTCAAAATGATGTGCCCATGTTTCGTCACCTGTAATGGTGTATACAATTGGCACATGGCATATATGGAATGTGCAACATTGCATGCTTCTATCTTCATGATTTTTTTTTTTTTTAATTCGCATATCCTTTTACAGGACATCGCTGTCAACAGAAGCATCTTTCAGCTGTCTGTTGATTTCTTGGCAAGATTACGCTCAGTAGTTTGTCATTGCTTTCTGAGCGGCCGGCTCAGTTATCCCGCAAGTCACCAGCGGGGGACGAACCACTCCCAGTTCTCGACCGCTAGGAGACTCTGCTGAGAAAAAAATGTGGTGCATTACATTCTGAATGACCCACTTACCTATGTATGATGCTCATCAGCTCACCTTACTAGTACGTGTATTCTGTGTGAATAGCTTCAATTAGATGTATTGTGTGTGAATAGCTTCAGTTAGATGTATTGTTTGTGAATAACTTCAGTTAAGTGTATACAGTGTGAATAGCTCCAGTTAGATGTATTGTGAGTAATGTTTCATTCTAACATCGTTCCTTTTCACGTGTCTCCAACCTGGCACTATCTTTCACTTCCAGATTCTCATTCGCCCCAGGCGTGGTTGTCGATGAAAGATGGCGAAGCTTAACGGATGAAGTTCGTGGTGGTTTCCCATTGTTCACTGCAGGATTCTTTCCTTTCTTATGAATGTTATGATACTGTGTAAAGGGTTACATGTCAGTTGTTTCCAAGTGTTTTTCTGTCTGGAACCATATTGATTTTCTGAATAGTTGGGTATGCGGGAATAAGGCCGATCTTGACTGTGCAGTGTATGACAATATAAAATGATACAAAAAGGTATTGTAAGATCCTGCGGAGACAGAAACACATGTACATACTTTACAGGGACTTCGGGTCTGGGGTCCCTGTAAGGGATGTACATGTTGTGACTATTCTCTTTCCTCATAGAAACATAACAAACCATTTTGTTTTCACTTCATGGGGAAATATTGCGTTCAGTATTGCGTTAAACGTAGGCAAAGAAGGTTGCAGAAAGTCACCAATTAGCTCGTAGCAGAGGTAATATTTTTTACCTTTGTTGGAAGTGACCGAGTGCTGATGGATTTTTCCCGATTCCAATGAAGCCGATTCATCATTATGATTATGACCATCATCATCTTTATCATAATCAAGAAGAGGGACGAGGGAAGCTCAGAGGTTATAGCGTCCAGCTGTGGCTGGTGCAGACCTGGTTCGGTGCACGGTCGGGAACGGTATGTTTATACAGTGAGAATAAATTATGATGCACTCGTCATGCCTTTGCTCCTGTGGTAGTGGATTCGATGTTTAACTTTCTCGGACAACGGCGACAAACTCGGAGAACCTATATGCACACGGTGTATGTTTAAAAGGTTCAGTACCAAATAAAAGGTAGGTTTCAACCAACAAAAATCTATGACGGAAAATGGGAAGTAGGCGTGTGTCACAGTTATGACTTACAAGTTGTTAATATGGTAGCAGACATGTTGTATTATATATACAATTAAATGGTGCTGTATACGAAAAAAACAAAAACTACTGTATTGGTATTCTAACTATGGTTTGCTTTATAAGCCTATGGCAGTTACTGGAAGTTAAGATAAGACGGTTTATCATACCATAGCACTTAATCAGTAAATATCTCTCGTTAGTTGGAAATCCAAAAGAGCAGGACATTGGGCCTCTGCCCAGGCAACATTTCAAATGTAGAAAAGTTACCCACAGACAGAATATTAATGATATGTGTGATTCTGCTATACACATATTTGGATCCCCGCAGCATATGGAGTTCGCGGAACTGTGCTGAAATTCTCCGTGTGTGATCTGTGGGAGAAGGCTTGAACGCTTGTGGAGATATCCCTGTGCAATAACAATGATCCTTTCCCGGAAATCAAAATAAAATCACCCCCCCCCCCCCCCCCGATGTGTCTCCACCTTGCCGAGGTGGGGGGGGGGGGGGGCTTGAGTGTCCCAATGACCCCAAGAGCTATGCCGACGGAAGCACAACTATGTGTCGGACTAGGACTTGGGTTAGGGACCAGACTAAGAGAGACACAACCTGCTGCTCTGCAGGTAGACTGAGGATAGCAGTCAAAAGTCCAAATCAAGCGCACGAAGCCACACATTCTTGGCCCAGACACATACTCTAAGGCTCCCATCTGAGGGATATGGCTGAACGCCTCTAAGCCATTAACCCGTGGATGTGAGAGCCGTGCCGATTCTCACCTACTGCAAAACGGAGGTTAGATGCTGAGCATGCTACATGCTTAGATCAGATACATGTCCGAAGGCTCTCAGCTGGGGGATATGAGGGATCCCTGGATGAGAGGGCCTGGCCGTTTTCTCGCTCACTGATGCACGGAGGTAAGGTGCTGAGCCGGCAGCACATGTAGCCCACCTCGTGAGCGAGTACTAAAGGTAGAAAAAGTGCCCCAGTCGCACGAAATGGTTACGAAAAATGTCTGTATCTATACTCATAGAGAGTGTAGTCAAAGGTGGAAAAACGTCTCAATTAACACGAAATGGAACGCTTGGCTAGCGAATCTATTGCGTGGAAGTCCGAAGCGAAAGCTTACCTTGTGGATGTCGTCCGCAGGACTGACCGTTCCTGGTTTGTGCTTGAGCGACCAGTAGGCAAGCGAAATGCCCAATACATGGAAGTGAGGAATTAAAGCAGCCATGAGCAGGACGTGGCAATTCCTCGGAGTGAGCCCAGTCTCAGAGCAATATGTGCGGGCTCTGCAATTATGGAAGCCTCCATGGATAACGGGGAATGCCCATGGTCTGTCCCTGACTTCCGTTGAGGTTTGACCGTGATGTCTTTGACCGATCTACCTTGACCAGCTGAGATGTGGGCAACACCACAACAGTAAGAGTCTAACGTGCCTCGAAACCGAGGATGGCTAATCTCATTTAAAAAATGCCCGCCGAAGTCGGATGTGCCGGCCTACGGGTGCAAAATAAAAATTGACACTACGCAATTACGTCCGACGTGAAATGTCGATCGTGTCCGAATAGTCCCTCGTACTAGGAACAGCTCTGACTATTTAGTCTCCTGAATGGCCTTCATGTCTTGACACAGCTCTGAATGGATAGTTTTCCGAATGTTCGTTGTGCCTGGAACAGCTTCAACTACTTCGTTTTCCGGGCACAACGACAAGCACATGTCCGAATCGGAAAGCTTGCTGAGTGGATACCGTCTGCAGTCCGACCGTCCCTGGTTAGTGCGGGGAGCGACACGAAGCAAACGAAAGGCCCAATACATTGAAGTGAGGAATTAAAACAGCCAGGAGTAGGACGGGGCGATTCCCTCGGGAGCCCAGCACAAGAGCGCAATGTGTTTGGTTCTGTAACTATGGAAGCCACCCTGGATGGCAGATAATGCCCATGGACTGTCCCTGCCTTCCATTGAGGGATGATCGTGAAGCATACGACCGTTCGAAATTGACCAGCTGGGATGTGGACGGCACCACAACAGTGAGTCTCCCAGGAATGCAGAAATGGTAACCTGTCAAAAAAGCACGCTAAAAGTCGGATGTGTCAGCCTAAGGGTTTCGGGCCAAGGGTGCATAACAGACACACCGCAATCACATCTGAAAAAACACTCCGGATGAACGCAAAAGAAGAAGAAGAAGAAGAAGAAGAAGAATATAATCAAGGGAAATTTGCAATTCACATATTATAACCAGGAAGTAGCGACACCAAATGTTAGATTATATATCAGACTCCCTGCTGCGGTCACCAGAAACAGTTTAAGCGCGAGCACGAGGCCACGTCACCTTCAGGTTATAGATAATCATCCACAGGTTAATACAGATATCGCCATTGAGTCACACCCCTCCCCTCCCCATCCTCTCTCTTTTTTTTTCACCACATCCTCTACTTTTCTAGTGTAATTTGCCCGTGTTCAATGAGCACACAATATATGAGCACACGCTAAGCGGACCTGTTGGCATGGCAAGTTCGATGTTGAGCAGTGGCATGTTTCTGCTAGCATTACGTCCTGCAAGCACGGGCCAGGTATCCCGCATGTTCTCACTCAGAAGCGGTGACCCAGATACAGCTGGGCGCTGGCAGGCCAGCAAATCTGTAACGTTCATAGTTGGGATATATCTCGGCCCCCATCACACCGCACAGTATCGACATCGCTACCCGCCGTCCTTGTTGCTTGTCTAGTGTTCCCGGCTTTTTGCTGGCTATCAGGTGCCGTCCAGATTTATCTTTTCAAATGTCATTCACCACATAAAACGTTTATGACCCAAGCTGACGGCGGGGACAACAAGTCAAGTAATTTCCACGAAGTTAATGAATGGAAATAAAAATGCAATTTAGTTTTGCTGTCGTAATCGGATATCTTTACGATTAAATTGTTTTTGTCACGAGTTGCTTGTTTTCCGTTACAAAAACACACAGTATATGTATGTATATATAACTCCGCCCAAGTTTGCCTGTAGAACTATTGATGATTGATCGGCTTCATTTTTTTGATTCATCGTGTCAACTGGTGTTGTTTCCTGTCAGTTTGCGCACAAGCAGTTTCAGCTTTCTATCTTTGAGGCAGAAAATTTGGCCCAGCACCGCATGTGATAGTACCGTGATAACTCCTAGTACCGTGATAACTCCTCGGTTACTTTGGAAATCATATGTCTTTAAAAAGTCTTAAAAGTCGAGAGGATCAACTTCATTGCACCGGGTTTTTTTATCCCATATTGCTCGGTCTCTTTCCGCAATGTGGCCTGCCGAAAGCGTCGCATAAAGCACGAACTCCGTAACTCCAGCGATAACCACCAGGAGTCTCCGAGAAAAATGCACTCGTGAACCGAAAGACGTAGCCCGGAATCGAACCCACAACCTTCGCAGCGCGAGGCAAACGGCTTGACCAGTTCGCCACAGAGACTGCCAGTCATATGTAATATTTCAAATAACAAAAGGGGTGCGCCTAGGTGTCTGTTGTCATCTTTATTATTTATGCAGTATATACTCGTAGATTGGATTACAAAAACAACAGCAACTTTAGTTTTGTCGATGGATCAACATCACGTCACACGGGTGTAACCCATAAGTGCTCTGTTCTCCTCCTAACTCAAGCCTGAGTCTGGAGAACCTCAGCTCAGTGCACGAACTCCGTAGCAACCGGCGAGGATCCCTGAAATACTTTGGGGTGATTTTTAACTTGAAATTTTGCCCGGTCAGCGACGTTAGGCTACTCTTTTACGATTTCCAACTGCCAAAGGATTTTTTACGTGCGCAACAATACACACGGGCGTCCGATCTCACTACCCAGAGACCAGGGGAAAGTTTATTACTAGAAGTCCACGTGAAATAAATCCCGGTCCTCACCGGGGCTTGAACCCGGGACCTCCAGCACTCGAGGTGGACACCATACCTTGAGGCCACGCAGCCCCCCTAAACAACAGTGACTACCGCCAGAAATGGAATTCAGTGGAACCTGTCCGAGCAGCTATATGGTCTAAACTTCGCTGACGACATTGTCTCCTTGTCCCACACATAATCAAATGCAAGATAAAGTAAACACACTTGATATGTTACAACAACTAGGTCTGCGTGGAAAGACCAATGATAATGATTAAAACCCTAGAAAATTATCTTCTTCGATGAAACCTCAACTTTAAGGGGTTGAATCTTACACCTATTTGGGTAGCCTGATTGACAAAGATGGGAGAACCGATACATATATTATAACGAAGACACAAACAATAGATTGCACGATTTATTTCCTGGCATATTTCGCTGCATCTCGTCAGGTACATACTGCATAAATCACACAACTTACGTGAATTAACTAGATAAATCCTTCAAGTTGAAATATACACATATTCGCACAGTAATGTCACTTATCTACCACGGTAATTTTAAGCTGACTAACATGTCTTTCTGTTTACACAATTCTGGCTTGCGTTGATAGATCATAATTGCTTCTGCAAATTTTAACAGCGAGTATTTTGTGTGTTAAACAACACGCGAAATGCAGTGTCTCTGTCCACGACATGGCCACTTTCGACAATGTGCCTGCCGATTGAAAACGCCGCAAACAATTGTATTTACCAATTCACATGTAGATGCCAGGCCGTTTACATTGGTAGAACAGAGAGACAGCTTAACAAAATGGGTGTCAGAACACATACCTCAATGGGGTCAACAAGATACAACACACAGGAAGATGCTAGCCTCGTGGGGCCGACACACCGGAAGCTCCCGGCGTCTTCAATCAGCAGCGCACATTGTCGAAAGTGGCCATGTCGTGGACAGAGACATTGCATTTCGCGTGTTGTTTAACACACAAAATACTCGCTTGTTAAAATTTGCAGAAGCAATTATGATCAATCAACGCAAGCCAGAATTGTGTAAACAGAAAGACATGTTAGTCAGCTTAAAATTACCGTGGTAGATAAGTGACATTACTGTGCGAATATGTGTATATTTCAACTTGAAGGATTTATCTAGTTAATTCACGTAAGTTGTGTGACTTCTGCAGTATGTACCTGACGAGATGCAGCGAAATATGTCAGGCAATAAATCGTGCAATCTATTGTTTGTGTCTTCGTTATTCAAATTCACTACGGGAAAACATGTTTTGAACATATATTATAATCAGAATACAACAGGTAAGAGAAGCTTTCGTGGTACTCGGATATGGGTGGAAGTCTAACGAAATTAAACTTAGCACCAAATTTAACCCTGGCGTTAAATCAGCACAGCTGTAAAGATAAAAATCCAGGGGAAGTGCTGAAATAATTATTAATAAACTACAAACATTCATTAACTGGTGCCTGCGCAGTACAGGAGGACCAAAATAGTGTGGTACTATCACCAACGTTGAACTAAAGGAGAGAACTAAACAAAGACCAGTGAATTAAGAAGCGAGTTACAGTCGCTGACAGTAGATAGGAAACACACAATAATATAAATAGAAAGTCTCTTGTGTATAACTCATAGGGCCAAAGAAATAGACAGAGACATTAAAACAACAAGCAAAGAAAATTAAAGACAGGGGTGACAAATGTGGGTAAGATTGGAGGTCGTTGACAGAGATAGCTAAGTTAAGACAGCTTCGCGCGGGTTGCTTGAAGCTCTGTGCTCCAGTGGCGGAGAAAGGACACAAGAAGAAGAAAGAGGAGGAGGTAGAGAAGAAGGAAAGTAAGAAGAAGTAAAATAAGAAGATGAAAGGGGGGGGGGGGAGAAAAAGGGGGGAAGGAGAGGATGAAGGGAAAAGAACCTGAGGATGACTGTCACGAGCACTGTTATCACGTAGTCCATCTGCTGATCACTCGATAACAATAATTTGTACGTAGAAACACGCGGTAACAGGGAAGATCGGGTTGGGGATCTAGCTGAGGAAAGTAACACGGCTGATATACTTTACTAATTAGTTAATTACAAATATCTTAGTTGGTCGCGTCATCAGTAATTACCACATCCCAAAGACAAGTCTGTCTGTGTCTTTATGTGTTGCATGAGTGATTACATACCTCTCTCTTGCATCCACTGCTGCTGTCATTTATAGTGAATATAAATAGCTGTGTTAACCGAACATCATCATCACGCACCATGCCGATAAACGTAGGCGGGTCTTAGCTCGCTATCTGACACGATCACCAGCCAGTCTTGGACTAGCTCTGTTATATCACACAAATGTAGCTGTGTGATGATTGATTACTTTCAGATGTTGTGAATTCGAGGCCACTTTCCCCATGGAGTCGCTGTTGTCAGTTCAGGTCTTTGACTGGGATCTCATCGGCGTCGATGATCTGATCGGAGAGACAAAGATCGACCTGGAGAACCGATACTACAGCAGGCATCGGGCAACTTGCGGCCTGGCCCAGCGATACGAGCTGTGAGTAGCTCTGTTGTGTGTTTATGTTTTAATTGTATCAGCATTAACAGTAACATCACATAACTAACTCTGACGATGATGAAATCATTATAGAGGCATTAAACAAAAAGGTTAAATCAATAATTTTTATGGGACGTAGCAATCAACTCCGGCATTTGTTGACTGTAATTTACTAGGCAGTTTTAGTTCAGTATAGGCAGGGCCATGCCGTGCTATGATACAGAGAGGCGGCCACATCAGGTGGCACCGTAAGGGGGCTTCATAATGGGGCGGCATTATTAAAGAAAAAACATGTAAGGGGTGACATTTCGAAGACTTGCATCATACTAAGAAAATCTACCGCGGTCCTGAGTAGAGTGCCATTGTTTTATAAACGACCTTTGTCTCATCCGTGAGAATCAACGCAAAGTGGTGTGCTTGGAAACCGCCTACGGCTGATTTCAAACCCTGGACTCTGTTTGTCGGGGAATGATGAAACTACGCGTTTCATTATCCCATAAGCCACAGGCGCCGGTCACAGACACGTTACGAAGAAAAAATGCACGGGTATTGTTTCACCTATATAGAGTACACTAAAAAGGACACGATATGAGTGACATTTAATGCCCGTGGATTCTTTCATTTAACACCTTATCTACCCTATGGTGTAAAGAGTTTCCATCTGCTTATAAAGACACTGAAGATGGTGGGAAAAAAATCAATTTATCATTATTAAGGTAATAACAGTACCTTTTAAGAACTCAAAGACAACAAAACCAACGATTCCGAGTATCATCATTAGAACGGACAAATAATTGACTCAATAATACTAAAACACTTTTATCGGCAGTGGCTGTTCTATCTAAATAATACTAAAACACTTATATCTGTAGTAGTTGTTCTATTCTTTCTTTAATATTCAACACGTATGCATGTGTGTGTGTGTGTGTGTGTGCGCGCGCGTGGGTGTGAATCTGTGTATGTGTGCGCGTGTAACACAGTTAATCTTTCGTGTAAGTTCTGTTCACAGATGTGCCTAATTAATGTATACTTTCACATCTGAAACATTGAGATATGCCTGTGTGTTTCTCCTCTATTGCTATGTAAACTCAGAACTTTAACATCAATATCTGCTAAGTAAATCGTCACATATTCGTGACTTCCTTAGAAAATCACTCTGTACGACAATCAGAGAACGTGTGGTGTGGAAACGGTCCAGACATTGGTCTGATAATCTTTTCTCGAAGTCTTAAAATTCTACGAGCTATTTAACTCAACTGATTTTTTTTTTTTCGTTCTTAATTCAAAAGGGGAAAAATAAATGGATAACTTTAATGAGGTTATATTCCAGGTATTTGATTGTTGAAACGCACTAATTTTACCCTTGTAATGTTGTTTTTTTGTTTTGTTTTCATAATTGTTTTCCTGCGTGAGTGTATTTTTAAGATTATTTTTATGTTGCGTTAATCCCAGCTTTTTCTTGAAAACGTGCTGTCGTATATGTTTCCTGGCCTAATAAATGTTAAACTATTTCTTCTGTATCTTATTTTGCCGGATCTTCTATTTCACAGGACCCATATCAGTTTTCATAACTACTTTTTGGTTTGGTGGTTAGTTCGTCGAGCTTACTCCTACGCGATTTGGGATGTTCTTCCCTCTGAGTTTTTTTTTTTTTTTAGTTTTGTTTAATTACTCAGTTTATTGTTTGCTTACTAAATGTCTGTTACTGTCCCATGACTGAGAGAGAGAGAGAGAGAGAGAGAGAGAGAGAGAGAGAGAGAGAGAGAGAGAGAGAGAGAGAGAGAGAGAGAGAGAGAGACACACACTTACACTTACTTTGTGACTGTTTCCTTTATATATATATATAACTAGCTGACCCGGCCCGGCTTCGCCCAGGCCCTGGAGGGGATCTATCTATCTATCAGTCAGTCTGTCTGCTTGTTTGTCTGTCTGTCTGTCTGTCTGGCTGACCCGGCCCGGCTTCACTCAGTCCCTGGTGGGGAGCATCTCATTTAATTCATATAAGTAGTCATATAAGCTCTCCCGTTCCCGACGATCTGTCTGTCTGTCTATCTGTCTGTCTGTCTGTCTGACCCGGCTTCACCCAGTCCCTGGTGGGGAGCATCTCATTTAATTCATATACGTAGTCATATAACCTCTCCCGTTCCCGACTATCTGTCTGTCTATCTGTCTGTCTGTCTGTCCCGGCCCGGCTTCACCTAGTCCCTGGTGGGGAGCATCTCATTTAATTCATATAAGTAGTCATATAAGCTCTCCCGTTCCCGACTATCTGTCTGTCTGTCTATCTGTCTGTCTGTCTGTCTGACCCGGCTTCACCCAGTCCCTGGTGGGGAGGATCTCATTTAATTCATATACGTAGTCATATAACCTCTCCCGTTCCCGACTATCTGTTTGTCTGTCTATCTGTCTGTCCCGGCCCGGCTTCACCTAGTCCCTGGTGGGGAGCATCTCATTTAATTCATATACGTAGTCATATAAGCTCTCCCGTTCCCGACTGTCTGTTTATCTGTCTGTCTGTCTGACCCGGCCCGGCTTCACCCAGTCCCTGGTGGGGAGCATGTCATTTAATTCATATAAGTAGTCAAATAAGCTTCCGTTCCCGACTATCTGTCTGTCTGTCTATCTATCTGACCCGGCGTGGTTTCGCCCAGCTCCTGGCGCACAGTAACTTAAAAGAATGTCCTTCCACACACCATTCATTATTTTTAATGAAAACAGTTTTTAATCACCGACATGACAGTTGATAAGTTCTGTAAGCAGAAAAAGATGGGTTACAATGTTATGCATTATGCATTATTTTTATGCAAACTTTGAAAATGCCTTAAAGATTATATCATTATTTATTATAACTCACATGCCTGAAAATAACTATAGACAAAGAGTTTAACAATAGTGCAAGTAAGTCCAACAATATGACTATAAAATATATAGAAATGTTATTAAAAGTTATGCCCCTTGAAATAACTTTTCTAGAGTGAAGTCCCCCTGCTATATAGACATTATATAATGAAAATGGAAAAGTAAATGTTATTAAATAAGTAGAAGATTTTACATTAAGAAATTATTATAGTCGGTTGCACAGGAATGAAAGGAAGACGTGTAGAAAATTTCATCTCAATCGGATGTACCGTTATCGAACGCATCCAATACATAAATACCCACAAACACACAAACATACACTCTGTTTTATAGATATAGATGAAGTAAAGCCTGCTTCGTGGCTTAGAGGTTATGACTTTTCTCCGTAATCTCGTATACTCTCGTCAGGTAACGTGATGACGGTTCAAATCAGCAGTGGTTCGAATCTCATCGGTAACTTACGGGGTATGTGAGCCGGCCGCTCAGAAAGCAATGGCAAACTACTGAGCGTAATCTTGCCAAGAGATCAACATACAGCTGAAAGATGCTGGTGTTGACAGCTAAGTCCTGTAAAAAGGATATGCTAAAAAAAAAATATGAGTAAAAGGGAAATAACAGTATGTATGTTGTTGTGACAGAATCGTCACCATCATCATGTGCCATGACAATAAGCATGGGCGGTCATGTTTCATCATCTCATACGATCACCAGAGTCGTGGTCGCGATCAGCTCTGTGTTGTTGTCTCGACTAAGCCAAATTGGCAAGCCATCCAGGTATATTCTTCTCTGCCTTACCCTTGTTCTTTTCCTCTTAATCTTGCCAGTTTTCACCAAGTTCGCCAATGTATCTCTTCTCATAACGAGTCACAACATTACTAACTGTCAACGTCTAATTTCTCTAATCAGTTTACGGTTTTCATTTGTTTTCTTGTAGGACTTGGTCATTGACTTTTCTATCTGTCCATGGTATTTCTTTTGCATTTTCCTCAGAACCATATCTCCACGACCATTAGATGTTTTTCAACATGTCTGCTCAATGTCCACGCTTCACAACCGTACAAAAAGTACAGGTTCAATGTAGCACTTCAAACACTATTTTTTCTCGTTGCAATTGACATTACATGTCACTATGTTTTCCTTTTTGCAAAAGGCTACCTTCGCCATAGCAATTTCTTGTTCTAATCTATTCATGGTACCTCTCATCAAATGTTATGACTGTTCCGAGATAGTTTGTTCCGATTCACTTGTTTAAGAATATTCACATTTACCTGTCTATTGCATTGTTTTATTTCTTTCTTTTTTTTATTTCTCAGTGACGACCATAATCCGTGTCTTCTTACAATTTAATTTTGACCCAAATTGTTTACTGTGTACAACAACCGCACCTACTAACTATTGCATATCCTGCTCACTGTCTGCAATCAATACTGTATCATCCGCATATCTAATGTTATTTATTTTACATTTCCCCCTCTCCCCACCCCGAAATGGTAATTCCTCACATATATTCTAAATAAATTAACAATATTGAGATCTGTAGACATTACACATCCCTATCGTACACCTCACATAATAGGCTAATATTGACATATTTCATTATCAATCTTTATGGCAGCTTGTTGTTTCCATTATAAGTTTGTTACAAGTCGAAGGTCTTTCCCATCAATTTGACAGAATATGTCACATTTTTTCGATGCATAAAACTTGGCTAATTTGAATAACCGAAACACAAACAATATATTGCACGATTTATTGCCTAGCATATTTCGTTGAATCTCGTCAGGTACATAAAGTAATATAGCTTCGCTAATGTTTAGTTTTGCACGCTGAATTTCAGGAAGTTCTTGCGCATCTGTTTCTGTCTCTTCTATTGCAACCCCGTTGAATATCTGGTCGTTAAATTCTGTAGCGCACAAAAAATGTGTGTCTGTCTGTGTACGTTGCACGAAGTATAGTTAGTTAATTTAGTTAGTTAATTTTAGTTGATTAGTCTGCGGCATCGTTCTTCTCTTCTTTGCCGTTGAATATGTCTATTCTGTCAGGGTTTTGTCGTCAGTAGTTAGTATAGTTAGTTGTTAGTTAGTTAGTCATCGTCGTCAGTTAGTCAATCAGTCAGTCAGTTGTTTCTCTTCGTTCGCTTGAAATATGTCTATATCTGCAGTCAGTCAGTCCGTCAGTTAGTCAGTAGTTAGTTTGTTATTTAGTTAGGTTTCTGATCTGTCTGTTAGCCAGTTAGTTAATCAGTCAGTCAGTTTGTTTTGGCGGCGGGCATACTTCTGTCCGCTTTCTGATCTATCTATCATTCCATCCTTGGGATAGCCGTTCAAGCTAGGACGCAGATAAGTGAAATTTATACTTTCGTGTATTATAGTCTATTTTGTTTTTGTTCCATACTGACGAAGGCTTTGCCGCAACGTCCATGTTGTGTTTTTGTAGTCGTGCTTTGGTAAAGCTCACAACCTACTTCTCGTTTTTCAGTGATTCATTCATTGCTAATTATCCATTGTATTTTTTGCTTACGAAATATTATAAGGGAACCCGTGTGTGACTATAACTTTTGTTTCTTTACGAGTGCGTAGGAATAACCAGAGAATATATTTTATGCGACAGGCAATAAGCCACATTTTATTTCTATGCAATAAAACTTGGTTAATGTTTAGCACGAATTTCATAAGCATTCTCTATGGTGTCAGTTCTTGCTGCTTCTGTTGTGTTCTTGAATATCTCTGTCGTTAAAACATGTGTGTATGTGTGTGTGTGTTCCTTTAGGTATCCGATGAGTCAACAGCAAAAAGACATGGTGACATGACAGTGCATGTGGATGTCGTATACATGTTCTTGTTGTCATACATAAATCCTAACTAAGGTGACAGGTGTATACGGCTATAAATGCTGTTTATTTTTCCCTCTCCTGCTCTTCTTTTCCCTCCCCGATTCCTTTAGTTCGTTTAATATTTCAAGTTAGAAGAAAAAAGGATGCTTACGGAAACGGAGGGAATGCCGGGAGCATGCGCAGTGGGCGTAGTCCCACAATGCAGCATGTGGAGTGGGCGGGGCACAAACCTCACAGATGACGTGATATTAACAGTCTGAAATTATAAAACCCTTGAAAAGAATTAGAAGCAATTTTGTCGCTGGGCCAGAAACAAGAGAAGTATCAGTTGCTGCAGATTTTATCACTGGTGCTTACCTAACGATAAAACCCGCGGGCGCCGTTAATGTCTGCCGCTTTATGGAGGTTGTAAATTTTGCAGAAGGGGAGGGGGAGATGGCTATCATAATGTAGGCTGGATAATAACTCATTGGAAAAAAATGGAAGAGAGATAGCGAGGTAGGAGAGGAATAATCCCTCGAGGATTATTTACGTCCGTTTATGATAGGGTCTTTCAAGATTTAACGTGCCCGTAGGAAGATTAAACCTGGGAGTTTAAGATTATCTTACCAATGGACACTGAGGAAACAGCTTGCGAATGTTGTTCCGAACTTCTTTTTTTCTTTTTTTTTTTAGCGACAATGTACATCTTAAATATACAACTGCAGAGAAATACATTGATGCAACACTCTTGGATAAACAATAGAGACAAACTCTAATTGATGACATTGTAACAGCAGAAAAGTTCAGTTTCTTCTTCTTCTGCCTCCTCCACCTCCCCTCCTCCTCCTCCCTTCTTTTTCTTCTTCTTCTTCTTCTTCTTCTTCTTCTTCTTCTTCTTCTTCTTCTTCTTCTTCTTCTTCTTCTTCTTCTTCTTCTTCTTCTTCTTCTTCTTCTTCTTCTTCATCTGCTCCTCCTCCTCCTCCTCCTCCTCCTCCTCCTCCTCCTCCTCCTCCTCCTCGTCCACCACCACTACCTCCTCTGTCTCCTTTATTTGCCCCTCCCTCTATTACTTCTACTGCTGCTACTACTAATAAAACCGCATGGTCGTGTTTGTCAATGAAGCATGGTTGTCTCTTATATCTCAGATATTATATGAACCTAACCTCCCCCGATGTGTCTCCACCTTGACGTGGTGGGGGAGCTTGCGTGTCCCATCGACCCCATTTGCTTGCCGATGGATGAAAAACTACATATCGGACAGCTTATGGGATAGGGACCAGACTAAGAGAGACACAACCTGCTGCTCTGCAGGTATAGACTGAGGATAACAGTCAAAAGTTTAAAAGGTGCACGAAGGCAGACGTTTTTGGTCCGGACAAAACTCTTAAGGCTCCCTGTCGAGGGCTGTGGCTGAACGCCTCTAAGCCACAAACCCTCGGATCTGAGAGCCAGGCCGATACCAGTCTACCGGAAACTCTTAAGGTTCACTGTCCGAGGGCTGTGGCTGAACGCCTCTAAGCCACAAACCCTCGGATCTGAGAGCCAGGCCGATACCCGTCTACCGGAAAATAGAAACATGATACTGAGCAAGCTACATGCTCAGGTTCTGATACATGGTTCGAAGGCTCTCAGCTGGGGGATATGAGAGATTCCCGGATGAAGGGGCCTGGCCGTTTCCCGTTCACTGCTGCACGAAGGTAAGGTGCTGAGCCGGCAGCACATGTAGCCTACCTCGTGAGCGAGTACAAAAAAGTCAGAAAGTGCCCCAGTCGAAGGGTTACGGAAACTGTCTGTATCTACTCATAGAGAGTGTAGACAAAAGTGGAAGAATGTCTCATCAACGCGAAATTGGAACGCACGGCGAGCGAACCTATTTGCGTGGTCTGAAGTCACAAGCAAAGCTTTACCGATGGATGGCAGATTTG
>JACEFZ010000840.1:0-89866 GCA_014155875.1 Cepaea nemoralis
GTTAGATCGTTCGTTTCTCTCTGTCTCTTCTCTCTCTCTCTCTCTCTCTCTCTTCTCCCCTCTCTCTCTCTCTCTCTCCCCCCCTTCTCTCTCTCATTTCTTGATATATCTAACCTTTCTCGAGATAGCAGCAAATTGACTGCTGCGAGCTTAGACAATAACCTAAAAATCATCATCATCATCATCATCATCATCATCATCGTCATCATCATCATCATCATTATCTTCCCCTTCTGTCGTCAGCGTCGGGGGAGGAATAATTGCGTTCCAGCCCCGTGGACGGCACTATAGTGTCATACCGGGTTGTACAATGTCTCTGATGTCGTCAATCCTTTTCTTCTTGGACATCCTCGTGGTCTCGTCACAGACATCTTGGATGTAGGGCCCAGTGAGGAGTTGCTTATGAGCATTCTCGACATGGCGAAACCACTTGATCTTCTGTCTTTTATAATGTGGAACGGGTTTTTGATCCCACTGTCTGTCTGATAATAGAATTTCTTTCGTCTCGGATTGTTAAGTTGGCAGCTCTCCTCAGGCATCTAATTTCACAGGTGTTGATTTTGTGAAAGTGTAATTTGGATAAAGTCCAAGTTTTGAGATTGGTAGCATAGGGTGGTGTGAATATGCTGTTTATTATCTGTCGTTTTGCGGACAGGGATTTTGGATGTTTCAGTAAGGGTGACAGTGATATGTAAGTGCACTAGCTTTTGACATCTGATTCGATTTTTCTGTCCAATCTGCCATCTTCTGTGATCATACTTCCAAGATATTGAATTCTTTAACTTGTTTCAGAGGTGTGCTATTATCTGTATACTTAGTGGGCCTGGCGATCTGCTAACTCGCATTACTTCGGTTTGGGCTGTATTTATACTCATATTGTATCTCCTGCATGTTGCAGTCTGCCCTCGTCGCTATAAAAAGGCACTGGTCGTCTGCAAATAGAAGTCATTATTTCCTGTGGACAGTTGTTTCATCTGGAGTAAAGAGTTCTAATTTTTGAATCTGTTCTGTCGAGACTTGCTTCTTTGGAAATTCTGTCCATGTAGATATAATAGCAGGGGGAAAAGCACACATGCCTCCCCATCCCTGTATTGGTGAACATATCTGATGTACCCTTTTTGGTCTTTCTGCACTTCGAACACAAAAGGTATATCAGATATGTTAACAGAATTGAGAAAAAAAAACTAATTTAAATCGTTTATTTGCATAAAAGCAGGTTTTTTTTACATCTGCGTGTGCCAGATATAATTCATTCATGTGACAACCTTATATTCACAGCGATGTAACTACCCTTTTTGGAGATGATGGTTGAGTAATCATTTTAATAAAACTCTTTCACACTCCAGTGTTTTCATTCACACTTAGTTTCGTGTAAACAAGTTCAAAAGTATTGCTGAATAACTTTCTTCCGAAATTGGGACTCTTGTATGTATCACACAATCCTTCCCACGTTAAAAATCGTAGCAGCATCCTATTTTACAAAAAATCGCAAAACAGGTGAATATGTCGTCTGCATTGGCGCACACGCTAGAGAAAGAAAGAGAGAGAGAGAGAGAGAGGATAAGGAGAGAAAGAGAAGAGAGAGAGAGAGAGGAGAAGAGAGAGAGAGAGAAAGACTGAAATTAGCTACACATGATGGCAGCTTAACCACAGGTACAAAGTATTTACTTGGGAGTGCGAACAGCGTTGTCAACCCCTTCGCCAGGAATACCACGTTAACTGAATAAGTGCCATGGAATCATTAATCTGTTCGACTTCCCGTATTACCTTGGGCTTTAAAAAAACCTTATTTACTGCCTTGCGTGTAGGACAGGGGAGTGTGTATATAGCCGAAATGTTGTCATGCGTTATAACATGTCTGCTACCAATTTAACAACTTGTAAGTTACAACAGGCCACACTTCTACTACTCAATTTCCTTCATTTATTTTTGTTTGGTTCAAACCTACTTTCTGTTTAGTCCAAAACAACTTTTTGTTTCGCTGAATCTGTTAATAATTTGTTAATCATAAATCAATTTAACGGAAAGAGCCATAACAACAGGGGAAGCAATCGGTAACTGTTGAATGCTGGTTTTAGCAGTAGTTACCTCCTTTTTCCATATATTCCGGTCGTACACAGACAGCTGATTTTGATGTTATGTAATATGTTTATAATGACTGTGCGTTGTTGCTAATGATAGTGATGGCAGTGGTGGAGGTAGTCGTGGTAGTGGAAGTTGTAGTGGTTGTGTTATGGTAGATGTGGAGGAGATAGTAGTAGCGATGTTAAAGATGATACATACAGTAATTAAAAATATGGTGTTGATGAAGACTACCAATATCTTATAGTTATTAAACCTTGTCTCTGTAGCAAAGGTCTTACGGACGCGATTCGTAAGCCCGCTTACCCGCGTTCGAAACATAGCTGCGACCGATTTGACAGCAGACCACGTTGCGCTGGGTTCTAACGAATTGGTATGGAGCTGGTCGTTCAGAAAGCAATGGCAAACTACTGAACGTAAACTTGCCAAGAAATCAACAACAGAAGTAAAATGCTGGTGTTGAAAACGATGTCCTGTAAAAGTATATGCAAAAAAAATGTAATCTTGATTGCGGTGTTTGTAATATTAATAACGTTGTTACTAATGATGATGTTATTGATGATGATGATGATGATGATGATGATGATGATGATGATGTTATTGATGATGATGATGATGATGATGATGATGATGATGATGATGATGATGATGATGATGATGATGAGATGATGATGATGATGATGATGATGATGATGATGATGATGATGATGATGATGATCATGATGATCATGATGATCATGATGATCATGATGATCATGATGATCATGATGATCATGATGATCATGATGATCATGATCATGATGAAGATAATAATGGCAATAATGATGATGATAATGATGATGATGATGGTGATGATGATGATGATGATGATCATGATGATGATGATGATGACGATGAAGATAATAATGGCAATAACGATGAGGAGGAAGACAATGACGGTGACGGTGTTACTGATTTTACCAGCGTTAATGCTAATGATAATGTTGTTGATGGTAACGATGATGACAGTGGTAGCGGTCGTCGACGTGACGAAAGCGATTATGAAATTGAAGATAATAAACGATGACGTGATGAATGATACGATGTACTGGTGACAATTAACACTTTGATGATGTTCCAGATTTGTATCATCTTGATGTTATTAGTGACGATGCTGGGGGCGATGTGGAGTCAATATCGACCTGGGAGAAACTGGTATGTCTAGAATCATCGATCCTGATTATTGTGACGATAACGACAATGGCGAAGATATCAACGATGTTTTAAATAGCCGTCAATACTCGCGGACTAATACTGTTTTCAATACTGAACACTGAATATAAAACTCCACATAAGTGCTCTCGGAACATCCCCACGCATGCCTACTGTCCCTCTTTACATCCGCCTCAGAATGTCAATGCTAAATAGTCCACAAGCAATTCGATATTATCCCCCCCCCCTCCTCCCCCCCCCCCCCCCCCCCCCCCCCCCCCCCTCTAAAAAAAAGATTTTAAATAAATAAAAAACTTGTGTACGTGTGATAAGTTATACAACGGCACAACAAATTGACGTTTCCAATATAATAATCTTCTTCTGGAACAACACATTTCCCTGGCTGCTACCTCTATTTGTAAATTTTTCAGATGAGTTACAGGCACCTGTTTGTATTGTCTCTTGTTATGTCCTGCTGCAGCCGTCACTTGTCGATCTTAAGTCAGCATGACTTTTGCTCTATACTTTATTATTGTCCGTACCCTCTACTCTCTCTCTCTCTCTCTCTCTCTTCTGGAAAAGTTTTTCTGGAAAAATCTGCGTCTGCTCAGCTGCACTTTCCTGCCGATTCAAGAGCGCTTTCACCACATAATCTTTATCATAATGTATTTATCCATCCATAGAGGCAGCAACACTGTATTGAAAACTACATTTCCTCCACCAGGCACAGTGTACCAGCCGACGTGGATGGCATCCAGTTCTACGCCACGCAAGGATTCACCTACGACCCCTTCCACACTGAAGCCATAGCGACGATCTAGTATTGGACCTGGAGGCTCTGGAAGAGGCAGCATCGGAGCATTGCCGCAGGGTAAGGCAACACGTGAAGCTTGTCTCTCTGTTTCTCCACAATGCTGCTTTTCTATGGGATTATGTTTAAATATTTCAACAACAACAATAACAACAACAACAACAATAACAACAACAAATTATTCATCACCATTTCCAGGGTTTAGACCTCAGTAGCGGGCTCTGTGGCAAAGTGGTTAAACCGTTTGACCAGTGCTCCGAAGGTTTTGGAATTCGTTTCCAGACTTCTTCATGAGGCTAACAAAAGAAGTTTACTCGGAGAATCCTATGGATCGTCGCTGGAGGTACAGAGTTTCTACTCCTTGATGCGCTTTCTCCGTGGCTGTTTTTTTTTTTTTTTTAATGAAATGGTATGGATGCCGGCCGTTCAGAAAGCAATGGCAAACTACTGAACGTAAACATGTCCAGGAATCATGAACAACCAAAAAAATGCTAGGGTTGACTGCTACGTCCTGTAAAGGATATGCAACTAACTTATGCGGAACAACACAGCCATATAGGATAAATCCCAGTGGGATAAAGCCCATCCTGTTGTCTTTAAACTCTACAGACCTCAGTGATCTTTAAATAACTCTCAGTGTTGGTTGCTGTAGACACGAGCCGACAACATCTCTAAGTGAGGATGTTACATAAAGTAATCAAGGCTATACCCGTCTAGTACATGGATCTGTCTGGGGACGGGATTACTATTCCATTTCTAAGTCAGGTCTTAGTCAGATATGACTGAGCTACCGTATAATAGTAGACAATGTTACCTACTTTCCCCAAAAACCCCGGGAATGTTGGGGGGCGCCCACCAAACCCCGCCCCCCACAATGTGCCAACGGCTTCAGGGGGAAAGGTGCGCAAGGGGAGGATACAAACCTACCCTAGAGCGAGGAATTGAAACCCCAATTGTTATGGCAGGGCAGACGGGCCCTAAGCCTTGGTTGAGAAACTGGTCTAGGCTCGAAGCTCGACAGGCGGACAGTTAAAAGCATTTCTTACTGATCCGGCAGCTTCTGCAACTTGTCTTGTTCCAGATGTTGGGTTACCTTTCCTTGGAGTAAACTAGGCAGTCCGTGAGAGTAATCATGCGCATGGCAACACATGGTCTCTAAATTTAGCCTAGGCTTTTAAAAATATAGAGAGGCATAAACCCATTTTACAAATTCGTCTGTCAAGACGGCAAGGTGCCGTCAGCCATTCACTCCGATTTGCGAGATAAAACTAGGAATATTCAGCGCGGGGAACAGGGTAATATCACATGAGAAATATTTATATTATTATTATAATAATAAAAAATAATAATAAGAAATACTAATAGCAAAAACAATACTAATAATAATAACAAAAAAAAATAATATAATAATAATAATAATAGCAATAATAATAACAATATACCACCACACCACCACCAACACTACTACTACTACTTACTACTACTACTATAACTACTAATACTACTAATACTAATACTAATACTAATACTACTACCACTACTGCTGCTGCTGCTGCTCCTACTACTACTACTACTACTACTACTTACTATTAACAATAATAATAAGACTAATACTAATAAAAAATAATAAATAATAATAAATAATAATAATAATTATAATTATAATTATAATTATAATTTTATAGCAATAATAATAAAATATTGATTATGTGGTGTTTCGGGATTTGAAATTTAAATATTCCATATTGACGGTGGATAGGCCTTAAGATTCATACAGAATGCGATGGGGCAGTAGTGGGTTGTGCTCAATATTTAAAACAATATTACCACCACAACAACAACAACAACTACAATACTAAATAATATATACTATTTTTAAAACAATACTACTACTACATACTACTAATACTATACTTACTACTACTACTGCTGCTGGCTGCTGCTTGCTGCTGCTGCTACTGCTACTGCTGCTACTGCTACACTACTACTACTACTACTATGCTGCTGCTGCTGCTGTGCTACTACTACTACTACTACTACTCTACTACTACTACTATACAAAACTGCTACTGCTACTGCTACTGCCTGCTTACTACTATACTAATACTACTATACTACTACTTAGCTGCTGCTGCTGCTGCTGCTGTGCGATACAAATACTACTACTATTACTACTACTACTACTACTACTACTGCTGCTGCTGCTACTACTACTACTGCTGCTGCTGCTGTTGTACAAATATACTATATACTACTACTACTACTACTAATACTACTGCTGCTGCTGCTGCTACTACTACACACTATATTACTACTACTAATAATAATAATAAAAAGGGTTTGTGAGACAGGGATGTGAAGTCTCCAGATCTGTTTTCCCTGTACAGTGAAAGTATTTTCAGAAATATTGAAGATATGAAGGAATCAACATTGGGGGACGATGCCATCAATAACATTAGATATGCAGATGATACAGTCTTGATTGCAGACAATGAACAGGACCTGCAAATTTAGTAGATGCGGTTGTTACACACAGTGAACAACTAGGGTTAGAATTAAATTGTAAAAGACACATGATTATGGTCGTCACTAGGAAGAACGAAATACCACAATGTAATATACAAGTAAATGGGAATATTCTTCAACAAGTGAATAGGTACAATTATCTCGGAACAGTAATAACATCTGATGGGAGATGCCTTGAAGAGATTAGAACAAGAATCGCCATGGCAAAAGTAGCCTTTAGCAAGATGAAAAACATACTGACCAATAAAAAGATGTCAATTGAAACGAGAAAAAGAGTGTTGAGATGCTACATAGAACCTGTACTTTTATATGGATGTGAAGCTTGGACAATGAGCAGTCAAACTGAAAAACATCTGATGGCTGTAGAAATGTGGTTTCTGAGGAAATGCAAAGAATACCATGGACAGCCAGAAAGACCAATGAACAAGTCCTTCAAGAAACAAATGAAGATCGTAAACTGATTAGAGACATTAGACGTAGACAGTCACAATTTTTTGGGCATGTTATGAGAAGAAATGATCTGGAAAACTTAGTGACAACTGGTAAGATCGAGGGGAACAGACCAAGGGGAAGACCTAGAAGCAAATACCTGGATGACTTGGCCTCGTGGCATGGTCGAGACAGAAACACGGAGCTGATCCACGACTCTGGTGATCGAGTGAGATAGCAGAACATGACCACCCATGCTTACCGGCATGGCACATGATGGATGGATGGACTAATAATAATAATACTAAAAATACTAATAATACTAATAATAATACTAATAATAATAATAATAATAATAATACATTAACAATAATTATTAATACGGTGTTGATGATGGTTTATAATATATTGCTGAACATTGTGTTCAGACATTATTTGTAATTCACCAGGACGTGAAGATTGATCCAGCCTAAAATCAATACCAGGAACTGGTGTGGGTAGTAAAGGTAGCCGCTGTGACATTGGTCATCCAATGGCGATTGGTTTATTAAAGTATAATACTGGCACCCTATAGACAGCACGCGGCAAGGCGTGGACGATTGTCCCTTTCCTTGACTGTTACCATTATGTTCAGAATTTAACAAAGTGAAGGATGTAAAGATTCTTTGGAGGAGGTGGGGGAGGAGGGAGTCCAGAACTTAAGCAAAGGACCTCGGTTCAGCGCCGATGAAGAGCCCTTGAAGATGGCGAGACACAGAAAAGACTGCCCCGACTTTTCATATCATCAGAACCGCTGTATAGCAATAGTGAAGAAATATAAAACCAGAAAGTACAGTAATACCATGGTTTCTGCGTGGTTTTTTTTAATGGAGCTTTCTATTGTGTGAAGTTATTGGCACTGCTGTGGCAAAGAATGGCTGTTGTTACAACGTGCAGTCTATTATTATGTTTAATGCTTACCATGGTCTGTTTTACAAATGTTCCATGTCCTTTGCAGGGCATTGCAATCAACCTTAAGCATAATTTGATTTTCTGGCAATTTTACGTTCAGTAGTTTGCCTTGGCTTTCTGACCGAGAAGTTAACGTTTAAGTCCATCTGACCAGTGCAGACAACGACTGCACTATCTATCCATCACAGCACGGAAGTTTAAGAGCCAGCGCTATTATTTCTTCGGTAACGTTGACATCTATCTGTACCAATGTTTAATGTTGACCGTGGGCTGTAAAGTGACTCCCTCTGCCTGCAGACACTGAAACAATCAACGGCTGCTGGTGTCAAGGAAAGCCTGGGATCGACCACCTGCCTGATGGGCTTGTACATCCCGACACTCTTCACCCTCTCCTACCGGTTCCCCAGTAACACCACCAACATCAAGGCCACCTCCAACATCGGCGACAGCAGCATAGGTAGGTGTACAGTACCCACAGGTAATACATTATTATACTCTACCATACAGACAGTAGCTTAAATAGGTTTACAGTACCCACAGGTAATACATTATTGTACACTACCATATAGACAGCAGCAAAGGTATGTTTACAGTACCCACAGGTAATACATTATTGTACACTACCATACAGACAGCAGCATAGATAGGTTTACAGCACCCACAGGTAATACATTATTGTACACTACCATATAGACAGCAGCATAGGTATGTTTACAGTACCCACAGGTAATACATTATTGTACACTACCATACAGACAGCAGCATAGGTATGTTTACAGTACCCACAGGTAATACATTATTGTACACTACCATACAGACAGCAGCATAGGTAGGTTTAAAGTATCCACAGGTAATACATTATTGGACTCTACCATACAGACAGTAGCATAGGTAGGTTTACAGTACCCACAGGTAATACATTATTGGACTCTACCATACAGACAGCAGCATAGGTAGGTTTACAGTACCCACAGGTAATGCATTATTGTACTCTACCATACGATTAATTTTTTTAAACGATTAATCGAAAACATTTCTCCCATCACTTATACAAATGAACCGGATGTCGAAAAATTGTCGGACATTTTAAACTAACTGCTGCAAACACAACCTAGTTGCAAAATTGTACTGAGTCACCATTGTGTAAGCTGCAGAAAGATGTACCAACAAGATGGAACAGTATTTGTTATTATGCTACAGAGTCTTCTACAGGTCAGAGAAGCATTAACTGTCTACATGTCAGATGAAAAGAAGTAACACAAAGGTCCAAAACTGTCCAATTAAGATTGGGAGAAGATTTCGAGTTTTGCACTTATTCTGTCAGACCACGGTCCTGCTTGGCGGTCAAGATTTTGTTTCATGTAGCTGTGTATTGCCACTGCTATCATCGTTAACAAAGCTTATGACTGTACACGATGATGATCCGGGCTACATAGCTAATTTGAAGTCAACATCTTTTAATGACTTCAGTGAACGTTCAGCTAATATGACAAGTATTGAAATACTACAGATTGAAACAGCACTTGATCCACGCTACAAATACCTGATGTGTTTGTCAAAAGATGCAAAAGAACGAACTAGGTCACGTATTGAACAATGTTCATGATGAGCAGATGGAGACTGCAGCAACGAATGATACTGACATTGACAATGAAACTATATGTGAACCAAATGAAGAGATTAAGCTAATGGAGTCTGACATGGATAAGAAAGTTGCTGAATCGGTTGACACTTTACAATGGTGGAAATTTAATGAACATCGATATCCAAAACTGGCATTGCTTGCCAAGACCATTCTGTGCATACCGGCTACCTCAGTTCCATGTGAACGATTGTTCAGCTCTGCTTGTTATATTGTTAATAAGACGGCCTCGTCACTTCAAGCAAATACTTTCAACATACTCGTCTGTTTGCATAGTTGGTTATTAGATGACATATGAACAAGACAATCCAGTGTTATTTAGATTTTTGACAAATACGACTATAATGTGAGTTATGTGACTATACATGTTTTGCTTTAATCGAAATTAACTATTAATTAATCGTTAATTTTTCAAAAGTTAACTATTAAATGTAAATTAATCGATCGCAGCCCTACATTATTGTACTCTACCATACAAACAGCAGCATAGGTAGGTTTACAGTACCCACAGGTGACAGGATGTACTCTACCATACAGACAGAAGCATTGGTAGGTTTACAATACCCACAGGTGACAGGATGTACTCTACCATACAGACAGAAGCATTGGTAGGTTTACAGTACCCACAGGTGACAGGATGTACTCTACCATACAGACAGCAGCATAGGTAGGTTTATAGTACCCACAGGTGACAGGATGTACTCTACCATACAGACAGAAGCATTGGTAGGTTTACAGTACCCACAGGTGACAGGATGTACTCTACCATACAGACAGAAGCATTGGTAGGTTTACAGTACCCACAGGTGACAGGATGTACTCTACCATACAGACAGAAGCATTGGTAGGTTTACAGTACCAGCAGGTGACATAATGTACTCTACCATACAGACAGCAGCATAAGTATATTTACAGTACCAGCAGGTGACAGAATGTACTCTACCATACAGACAGCAGCATAAGTAGGTTTACAGCACCCACGGGTGATACATATACTAAAATGTGCAGACAGTAACATAAGTAGTTTTATCTTATCCACATTCAGGGATGGATGGATGGATGGATAGATGAATGGACGGGTGGATGGACGGTAGATGACTAGATGAATGGATGAACGGACTGGTGGATGGACGAGTAGAAATATGATTGTATGTATGTATGGATGGATGGATGGATGGATGGATGAGTGGATGGATGGGTGAATGGATGGGTCAATGGAGGGGTGGATGAACGGACGGGTGGAACGATGGATTGATGTATGAATAGATGGAATGGATAGATGAATGGATGGATGGATTGATGGATGGATGGATAGATGGATAAATTTATGGATGGATTGGTGAGTGGATGGATGGGTGAATGGAGGGGTGGATGAACGGACGGGTGGAACGATGGATTGATGTATGATTAGATGGAATGGATAGATGAATGGATGGATTGATGTATGGATAAATGGATAAATTTGTGTATGTATGTATGGCCGGTCTCTCTGGCTGTGGGATTACAACACTTTCTCCGTAATCCCGTTTGTCACGCAAAGTCTCGTTGCGGGAGCGAGCTGGGAGCGGTTCGTCCCCCGCTGGTGACTTGCGGGACACTGAGCCGGCCGCTCAGAAAGCAATGGCAAACTACTGAGCGTAATCTTGCCAAGAAATCAACATACAGCTGAAAGATGCTGATGTTGACAGCGAGGTCCTGTAAAGGATATGCTAAAAAAAAAAATATGTATGGATGTATGGATGGATGGATGGATGGATGGATGGATGCATTTATGTATGTATGGATGGATGGATGGATGGATAGATGGATGCATTTATGTATGTATGTATGTATGGATGGATGGATGGATGGATGCATTTATGTATGTATGGATGGATGTATGGATGGATGGATGGATGGATGGATGGATGGATGGATGAAATGGTGGGTGGATGAACGCGTGGACGGTTAGGAGAGAACCACACGTGGTAGCATCACAATATTGTTACCCTGTTTTATATCATACTTATTCTATTTTTTTCCTTGTCGTAGACTGGGGTCTTGGAGCCATGGTGATTGAACTGACCGGAAACACGGTCAGTCGACGACGACGATGAAGAACTATTATCTCTTCACTCGTGTAAATTCGTTACATTATCCAACATTATATTCTCTATTATTCTTTATTATTATGTACAATCACGACATTTTTAAGAAATGTTAGAACCAAGTACGAATCAGACCATGCAGGCCACGAGAGAGATGTTGAGCCGAGCAAATTCAAGAACCAACAACCTCAGGGCATCCCCATAAGCGCACAGGCTTCATCATCAACAGCCAGCGAAAAATCCCATTACTAAATGTACCAGCTGTAATCTGACTATGTATTTGCCATGCATTTCCTCGGAGAACAGTCAGATCCTGCGGTCACTCCCTGCAGCATTCTCCCGAGACAATGATAGTGTATCTGTCTCCCAGACAAACACAAGATTACAAGGGTCGCTGGTCATATGTATCTTACCGTGAATCTCTACCCCCACCAACTGGTGCAGATCCAACCAGTTTGTCCGCCCGCTGTCACGAGAGAGATTATGTATACTACCACATCAACAGAAGAGAACAAGTGTCAACTTTCAGACTGGGACACACCCGTTTGTCGTACCACTTGCTGAATAAACTAATGATAGGAGATATTGCTGAATATAATTGTGGGACTGGTAAAATGATGGCTGACCATTTGCAGCAGGAATGTCCAACATCAACGTAATGAGACTAATTAAATGTATAAAGTGTCGAATGGTGTTTATAAAAGATCAGGAAATGATCTATATATTGTCTTGTCTACTTGCTTGAGGAATCTTGCTTCTCCGTCTATACGGCACTATTTCGTGCTCTTATATCTTTCTCTGCCACATTGAACGAATTTTCAAGAATTTTCTCCAGCCCTCCCCTCTGTTTCTTGTTCTATTAGGCCTAGAATATATTTCTGTGTTTTTCTTCTCATGTTGTTGAATAAAAGGGTGACAAAGGGTACAAAATGAACAATATTTGAAGGATATGAATCGTGATGCATGGAATAGCTACAGGTGAGAAGTCTTGCAGTGAATGAGAACTTACTCATCAATGAGGGAAATAAAGAATAAGACACGGGGATACCAGTTAGGTTTATGTTTCTTCTTTTATGAAAATTGTTGCCTTATTTCTGTGTGTCTAGTTTCACACTCTAGTCGTGTGAATGGCCACTGCTGTCTGCGTGTTTCCATTTGCCGTACGCAATTGTTCCTCAATACGTGCACATTTCACCAATGTGTCACCGAGCCCATGCGGGAAGCAAAGGATGGCAACCCGTGACCACCCATGCATAACGTAGAAGGACTGAGACTAGACAGGACTTGGCAGTGTTAGTTCAGGCTCTATTCTCCATTTGAAGTTTTTGAGTCAGGGAGAGCCACTCAGTAGAGATGTGCTCGAGTCCACAAACTCCTGTTCTGAGTCTTAAGGTTTTTGTCTATGCATTTCTGCCCAGATCATTTATGTTGTTGTGTTCTGGTCTGTAGTGTTTGTTTACTTTCCTAGATTTGTTCTCGCAGATTGTTTTTGTAGTGTTCGATATCCCTAAAGGTCTGAGATGGCCAGGGCTTCTAGAGGTTTCCTCCAGCCTATGCCAGCTCGTCTGCCTGTCCATGTCCAGGAATGCCACAGTGGGCTGGTGTTCTCTACAGGACTAGTTCTGTTCTTATAGACAGCGTTCTCATGCTGCCTTTATTTTGTGGATGATGTTGTCATATATGAAGCATGGAGGATTGACTTTGAGCCTCCGAAGACAGCGGTCCAAGCATCTTAAAATAGATTTCTTCAAGGACATACTATTTGTACATAAAAACACACTTTAAAAAAGTCTTATTAGTCGAGAGGGTCGACTTCATTGCACCGGGTTTTTATCCCACATGGCTCTGTCTCTGGGCGGACAGCCGAAAGCGTCACACAAAGTACGAACTCCGTATCTCCAGCGACGACCCCAAGAGTCTCCTAGAAAAATGCACTCGTGAACCGAAAGATGTGGCCCAGAATCGAACCCACAACCTTCGGCACGCGAGGCAGACCACTTCGCCACGGAGACACCACACTCAAAGAGACAAATATTGTTCAGGAAGGGCAATTGCAGCTGCCCTGGCGCTAACCAGCAAATGTGGTCCATAAGTCTGTGTCCATGTGGGGATTAATATGAAATAATATCTAATAAAGACAATTTGGCTTTTTGAGTTCATTTCTCTTATTTGGTTGTTTGATTGATTTGTTAATTTTGGATTGGTTGGTTGGTTGGTTGGTTGGTTGGTTGGTTGGTTGGTTGGTTGGTTGGTTGGTCAGTTGTTTGTTTAATGTATTGTTGATCTTGGTTGCTGGTTATTGGTGGTTGGTTGGTTGGTTGGTTGGTTGGTTGGTTGGTTGGTTGGTTGGTTATGAACCCTCATGAACAATGTCAGTTTCAACTCAAGTCCCACACACTGGTGTTAAGATCTCTTCGGCTCTGAAAAGGGCTTGCCTCTAAGAGAAGTTAGTACAGATAATTTCTCTCAACACCAAGCACCATAACCTCGGGAGATGTGCAGCAGAGATCTACTTCCCCTCTCCAAGCCCAGATACCGACACTGGAACTTCACATCTGTGGAGAGACGGGACAGGAGGTCAGGGTTCAGCCCCGCGCATACATATTGGCTGGGATTAGGTCAAGGTCGGTGACGGGTGACACGTACTTCAAGGTCTACAGACTGGGAGTCTCCGTGGCCAAGTAGATACGCCACCAGCCTCGCGTTCCGAAAGTTGTGGATTCAATTCCGGGCAACGTCGCTCGGTTCATGGGTGAATTTTTCTCGGAAACACCTGGGAATCGTCGCTGGAGGTTCGTGCTTTGTTCGACGCCGAAAACTTTCTGCAGGCCGCCCTGTCGGGAAGAGATCGAGCCATATGGGATAAACCCGGTGCAATGAAGTCGATCCTTATGCCTTATAAAACCCACCTTCTGTGTCAACAGACCGCAGCGCAGTGTTCAGTGTGACTCTTGTGTGGTAGGTTTCTGATCTGTAACAAGAAGAGCACATTTCTCCAGTAAACATAATAACAGTATAAAATGGCGCCGTGAGTAGTTACGCCTGCAACAAAACTCATGTTCAACATTATCGTATAACAGATCCTTTGCCGAGCCACGCTCTCATAAAGTGTTCTTCCAGGAGCAAGGAATTCCATCACTGTTCTTTTCAAAGCACTGCCAAGTTTAATATGACCTGATAGATGTAGTGTCCGAGACGCCATGTTTATGAGCCAATTTTTCTTCAATCTTCAGATCTTGTATCATACCAGTATGTTTCTTCTGTCCACAACATTCTAACAACTTTGTTCTGACTTGATAGTTCAAAACCCGTTATCGAGTTAATTAACACAGACAGTACATGACCCTTTTTATTGAATCTTTGAGACTTTTAGTGCTAGTTCTATATTTGTATAGATCAATTGGACGCGGAACATCTTGCTTATGACAGAGAAGTTTCCGGAAGGTTGTAATGGGAGCAAGGTTCTGTAAAGGACATGCTACTGAATGAATGAATAAGACACACATTTTTGGCTGGGTCAACAATTGTTTACATCTAACGGTGAAAATTAAAATAAAATGAGGTTGTAACATTTTACATCCAAAGTTAACGAACTAATGCGATAGGAATTCTACATGTGACTACATCCAACGGTAAGGAACTAAAGAAACAAGATTGTAACATTACGCTATATCCAACGGTGAACTATTGCAAGAATAGAATTCTAGCAGGAAGTTAGTATGGGCGAATGGATAACAGCGCTCGTTCTTAAACTTCCGGTGTGTTGATATCAAGATAGCGCATTCAACCCCACCACCGGTCAGTTGGACTAAAATGTTGACTTCTCGTCCTTGACTTGGGAATGTAAATTACAAGTATCAGAAATCGGAGTGGGTTCACCTGATGGCGAGGGACACTGGTAAAAGGGAAAGCTAATCCACACGAAAGCTAGTCCAGTACACTAGGAGTAGTAGCACGTGTATAGACTACCCTTGAGTTAAAAACAAGGGAACGCAAGAATAAATGTGTGGCATATATCCAACGGTAAAATACTGGAAAAGTAAGAATGTAACCTGTATGTGCAACCATAGTTTTAGAACGAGAAAACAGTACAGCCTAAACAGTCCTAGAATAACAAATAATAATAGAACAGTAAATAAAAGCCAGATGGGTAAAGTGTAGCCAGAACAGAAGGGAATAGTAAGAACAGTAAATAATGGCGAATAGCCAGAACAATGAAGAATATAGAACACTAAAGAACATAGAACAGTAAAGAATATAGAACAGTAAAGAATAGTCTCAAAAGTCAAGATCTATACAGAACAGTAAAGAATAGTTAGAACTGTAAAGGATATAGAACTGCAAAGAGTGATACAGCACAGTAAAGAATAGATAGAACAGTAAAGAATAGCCAGAAGAGTAAAGCATTTTCAGAAATGTAAATAATAGTTAGAACAGCAAAGAATAGTTAGAACGGTAAAGAATAGGTAGAACGGTAAAGTATACACAACAGTAAAGAGCAGACAGAACAGTAAAGAATAGACTGAACAGTAAATAATTGTTAGAACAGTAAAGAGCAGACAGAACAGTAAAGAACAGATTGAACAGTAAATAATTGTTAGAACAGTAAACAGCAGACAGAACAGTAAAGAATAGCCAGAACAGTAAAGAATAGTCGGAATAATAAAGAATAGTTAGAACAGTAAAGAATAACCAGGTCCGTGAACTAAAAACCTCAAGAACTAAGAAATTGATATATAACTGAAATAACTTTAAAAACCGAATAATATGTAACAACAAAGAACGATAAGCACAGGAGTACAATACATAATACAGCCATATAAGTAGCAATACTAAGCAATGAAGAGAGCAGAAATAAGCTAATGAAAATGGGGCACATAGAAAACAGATGATATTATCTAGACAACAAGTAAATCTTCATCCCTGATTTCTTCCCTGGTGGCAGCATGTCCAAATGAAAAAACGTGACGTCTGGCTTGTCCATAAAACCGGCCAAACACCTGCCTAGAATTATTATCTGCATAGAAAGGTAATGAATAATTCACCAGTCATAAATGACCTTATTCTGGTTAATGTTCATAATGGTTCGTTAGACTGGTAACTGGTATGGTAATTACCATTTAGGGCCGTATTGCATGGCTGAATAAAGTACGCGGCAGAATAAATTAGCGTAGGTCAAAATGGTGTTAGTCATTCTCATTCAGAATGGTTTTGTTTCGATGGTTCTCACATTGTTCATGAAGTGACAGTCGAACTGGGAGGACATGCCAAATGTTGATCATTGATAACATTTTGTTTTGCGCTAACTGGCTTTGAACACAGACGTAGTCCACACACGTGCTACTACTTGTGTCACACTGCGCCGATTTCTGTGTGCGGATTAGCTTTCCCAATTACCAATGGCCCTCGCCATAAGGCGAATCCACGCAGACTTCATAGGTACTTGTAATTTACATCCCAAGTCAAGAATGAGAATTCAACATTTTCGGTCAACTGCCCGATGTATGGACTTGAACCCGCTACCTCAGCTGCAGCACACCGGATGTTTAAGACCATGTGTCCTAAACAATTCGGTCATGGTGACCTCTATCATTGAATTTGTAGCTAACGATATTCCGCTTATTTGTCTTTATCATCATCATCATCATCATCATCATCATCATCATCATCTCATCATCATCATCATCATCGTCATCATCATCATCATCATCATCATCATCATCATCAGCATCATCATCATCATTATCATCATCATCATCATCATCATAATCATCATCATCTTCATCATCATCATCATCATCTGTTACCACAACTACGACTGCTAACATCACCATCATTGCCACCATCATCACATCCACAGTTACTTCTACTACGTGTCACGAAAAAACACCGTGATTAACCAGTTGATGATAATAAAGGCATTCTGATTAACGGGATGTTTTCACAGCCACAACTATTTTAACTAACCGAGAAAACAAATCGGATGTCAAAAATCCCAGGACGGTCAAAAGTAACAGCTGCAGATGTTTACTGGGGAGGGGGTGAGTGAGATGAATCAATACGCCGCCCTTGACAGTTCAAAAACAGGTCGGATTCAAGCGGAAGTGCCCGGCTCGGGAGAAAACAGTCCGTCTGTCATTTAGAATTTCCCGACATCAAACGGAATGGCGGTTTTGCTTGTCACCACATGACAGAAAGTTGTGGGTTTGTTATTGGAAACATTGGGACACCTGCAGGACATCAACAACGTCACGTGAACAATTCAAGGCTGTTTGAAAAACCATGATTGGGGGAGACAGTGTAACTCAAACAGTTGATTTAGGCGGACGTGCTTTGGCACTGCAGTTCTGATTGGAAATATGTCTACCGTGTGCGAATTAGGTTAATGTCATGGCAAATGTAGATGTGATTTGATCGAACTGCGGTGTTGCCTAAGGTAGTTAATATAGTCTATTTAGGCCTAATTAATATAGGCAGTAGTCTTGTTAAAACTAGAGTGTGATGATTAGCACTGTTAGTGGAAAACTAGTTAGAGTAGTGAAGTGATAATTAGCTCTGCTAGGATGAATAGGATAGCGGGGTGATATTTGGAGAGATTTAAGATGGGTTGGGAGATGGGGAAAGTGTCCAATGGGGGGATCTTTCAGTGGTTTTCCCACTGAAGTTTTGCACTCTGTTTATGTGTCTTTCCTTGTCATAGCCTGATTTGGACGTAGGTGAGGAGCTAATAGGCTCTATGACAGAGTTTAGTTAGCTGAGAAATAACAGAGCAAGGCAATAGGCTTACACTCAGCCGGTAGGATCGGTGACTAGTGCTATCACCAGATGTGTTGTTTCTCTAACAGGTTCCCTGCCAGTTATGAGGAAGTTCAACACTGGTTTTGAAGAAGTGCAACTCCAATTAGAAGAACACCAGTTGGACACTCAAATGCTTTTTTACGGAAAACGAATAACACCCGAGACGAAAGGGGGTATAATGTTTACGCTGGACTCATAATCAGGAGGGTTCACCATAACATGGCTCAGAAGAGACAGCCAATATAACGACTCCTGCGTGTTAAGGTTCACCTAGGATGGGTGATGATTGTTGATATGTCACACATCATACAAACATTGTTAAAGGAACGAGAACATTAAAATGTAAGTCACATAGTGTGATAGATTCCAGTGAAATATTACAAAAGACATCTTACTTGAGACGTTATAGACACTAGTTAAGATCAAGTATATTAACAATAACAGTGATATCTAAGTACACACAACAAAGGATTCGTACAGTTTTTAGGACCGATAGGAACTTATAATGTGTAGTGTGCAACCGGTCCATGATCAGCTGTAATTTACAAACAGTATCTATTTCGGATGATCAGGAAGATGGATTACCAGGTAGCTACAGATGACAGTCGGTGTCCGGCAGGAGAGATACAGTACTGGGTGAGATGGACTTGTTCTGACTTAACGTGCTGTGGTGTGTCCTTGCAAGGATGAACTGACTATGCTATTATCTGAGGGTCCGATCCTACACACATTATAGAACACATCACAAATTTTCTTCGCATACACGTCTCGTGTACATTACACTTTTCTTTTAATAAATTAATCTTTATTAATTTTTAGAAGCAAGAGTTGTTGAATATGTTGCGTGGGGAAGAATGAGAGGGGGCATAGTACGACAGTGATAGAGAGAGGAAAAGGTGTCCATGAGCTGATGGAGTGTGTTGGACGGAAGCTGGTGGATTCTCCAGGATATTGATAGGGAAAAAAATTATAATGTGGGTTTTGACTCCCCTCACTCCAGGGACGACACTTTAAAGGAAGACACGACACTACGGCATCAAAACCCCCACCAACATCACTGCTACAACAAGATCATCTATTACTACAACTATTACTATTGCTAGCGCAACAAACAAATCCATTAATACTATCACGCAACTACATTTTGCGAGAACTAAGTGATGACTGTGAATCTACAACCATGGTCAGACTGCAAGAACAGCAAGTTAAAAGAGGTGTGGACAGACAAGAACACTATGCGGAAAGCCGAAGAAGAGTAATAAACCAACAAAGAACTGGGATTTGCTGAGGAGGGGATCCGAGCACTTATGGACTGAATGGTTCTATCTGCAATGAGAATGATCTGTCGACTAACTAACTAACACTACCACAATATAGATTACTATAATTCTAGTGTAAATACAGTTATTGTTACTGTTATTATCACTGATGATATTTATTATTAGTTAGTTAGTTAGTTAGTTAGTTAGTTAGTTAGTTAGTTAGTTAGTTAGTTAGTTAGTTAGTTAGTTAGTTAGTTAGTTAGTTAGTTAGTTAATCTTTCCTCTTGAGCCTAAGGCAGCGCATAGGGCAGACGTCATGGCTCTCCATGTCCGGCGGTTCGCTGCTACTTGTTGTAGATCCTGGATGTTCACTTGGCCGTTGAATTTGCCTTCTCTGATGATGGTTCTACGCAGGGTCTCTCTTGGGCTTCCCCGTTTTCTTTATACACACCTCTTTTAACTTGCTGTTCTTGCAGTCTGACCATGGTTGTAGATTCACAGTCTTCACTTAGTTCTCGCAAAATGTAGTTGCGTGATAGTATTAATGGATTTGTTTGTTGCGCTAGCAATAGTAATAGTTGTAGTAATAGATGATCTTGTTGTAGCAGTGATGTTGGTGGGGGTTTTGATGCAGTAGTAGAAGTAACTGTGGATGTGATGATGGTGGTAATGATGGTGATGTTGGCAGTCGTGGTTGTGGTAACTGAAGCAAGTAAACACAAAGAAGAATATCGTTTATCATTTCCCTACTGGTGACCATATGTGGGCTTGGTGGGGCTATTTATTATTATTATTATTATTATTATTATTATTATTATTATTATTATTATTATTATTATTATTATTATTAACAGTATTATTGATTTTATTATTATTATTATTATTATTATTATTATTATTATTATTATTATACACCGAGAACAAAACCAGCAAAATCTCAAGAATAAAAAAATGTAGCACAATGCAACCATTGCATGGCGGTTTGGTATCCGCTGAATGTTCATCTGTGAAGGCACTGTTTAACATATAAAAGACGCATTTCTTTAAAAAAGATCTAAGTATGTTCCACTGATTAGCTATCCTCGGTAAGTATATGTGGCATTTGTCCATGATTTGCTGCCATAAAACAATACTTGTTTACTCTAGCTGGTGGGTTACACAATTAAAGCAGTAAATGATGATGATGATGATGATGATGATGATGATGATGATGATGATGATGATGATGATGATGATGATGATGATGATGATGATGATGATGATGATGATGATGATGATTTGAGAAATAAATTCACAGGAGTAAATGGCACTTCTTGAAGATGAGGGGGGAAAGTTAAGATTACAGGTCGCATCTTGACAATATGGAAAGCCGAGATTATCATACCTATTAACAGAAATATAATAATAGTAGTAGTAGTAGTAGTAGTAGTAGTAGTAGTAGTAGTAGTAGTAGTAGTAGTAGTAGTAGTAGTAGTAGTAGTAGTAGTAGTAGTAGTAGTAGTAATAGTTTTAATAGTAGTAGTAGTAGTAGTAGTAGTAGTAGTAGTAGTAGTAGTAGTAGTAGTAGTAGTAGTAGTAGTAAGTAGTAGTAGTAGTAGTAGTAGTAGTAGTAGTAGTAGTAGTAGTAGTAGTAGTAGTAGTAGTAAGTAGTAGTAGTAGTAGTAGTAGTAGTAGTACTAGTAGTAGTAGTAGTAGTAGTAGTAGTAGTAGTAGTAGTAGTAGTAGTAGTAGTAGTAGTAGTAGTAGTAGTAGTAGTAGTAGTTGTTGTTATTATTGTTGTTGTTTCTGCTTCTGCTGCTGCTGATGCTGCTGCAATAGTTGTTAGTCGTAGCTATTATTAAATGCTCGAGAGTCGTTATGTCATTTATATTCGCATTCACAGCTTGTGTTCTAGTGGCGTTTTCCTTAATCTGCTAGGAGAGACTGTCAGTGCCATGTTGTTGTTTAATCTGACCACGGGAATGTGTGAGCAGAGAGCGCCAGGTTGACCTCGATATCTGGACAACCAGATTAAAGTACAACTGAATGTCCAGTGATAAATCTTCATCAATGTTTGCTGGTTGTCTTAAATATACTTAAATAAAGAGTCCAGAGCTGTAGAGTATTATGTTCCTTGTTCTTTGTTTCTATAGCGCGCACACACACACACACACGCGCACACACACACACACACACACACACACACACACACACACACGTCGTGATGGTAACGGACTCACAGAGAATTCAGAGAAAGTTTGACAGATGTGCTTCGTGCAGGGTGACGTGCTTCAATTCAAATGTCAAAGATAGGGAGCATCTGTTGGATGTTTTCCCCAGGACACGCTGGTGTGGTGTAGAACAAGCACGGGGATAGATTGTCTGGGTCTGCATCGTTGGGTGGTGTATTGGTGAATGCTAAGGCAGATGTGATCATAGTCCTTTGGGATCGTATGTACAGAGTGGGATGAACAGATATATCATCACGGCTGGAGAGAATGGAGTGGTAGGGGGAACAAGGGGATATTGCCAACAACCACTATCCTAGAAAAGGTCAGGCGGCTGCATAATCAGACTGAAGCAGGGATCATTTTTAATGGAAACATTCATTAGCTGATTGTTCGCTGCTTGGTTGAGTGGTTCGTTGGTTGCTTGGTTGGTTGGCTGGCTGGTTGGTTGGTTGTTTGGTTGGTTAGTTGGTTGGTTGGTTTGATGGTTGTTTGTTTGGTTGGTTAGTTGGTTGGTTGGTTGGTTGGTTGGTTGGTTGTTTGGTTGGTTAGTTGGTTGGTTGGTTGATTGGTTGGATGTTTGTTTGGTTGGTTGGATGGTTGGTTGTTTGGTTAGTTGGTTGGTTGGTTGGTTGGTTGGTTGGTTGGTTGGTTGGTTGGCTGGTTGGTTGGTTGGTTGGTTGGTTGATTGTTGGTATTGTATTGCTGGTTGGTTGATTGGTTGGTTGGTTGGTTGGATGGTTGGTTGTTTGGTTAGTTGGTTGGTTGGTTAGTTTTTTGGTTAGTTTGTTGGTTGGTTGGTTGGTTGGTTAGTTGGTTGGTTGGTCAATTGATTGGTTGGTTATTTAGTTGGTTGGTTGGTTGGTTGGTTAGTTGGTTGGTTGGATGGATGGTTGGTTGGTTTGTTGGTTGACTGGTGAACACTGTATCAAATGGAAAACTTGATGATAAAACAATAAGAATGAGACAAAGAGGTAAACGCTTAGGTGAAGTGGTTACACTGGACAATCTGGAAATGAACACTGACCTGATCGGACACTTCATGTCTGTGTGAGGAGAATGTGAAATTAGTGATTGTGTGAGGAGTTGATGAACTTAGTGATTTTGTGAGTAGATGGTGAACTTAGTGATTGTGTGAGGAGTTGGTGAACTTAGTGATTGTGTGAGGGGTTGGTGAACTTAGTGATTGTGTGAGGAGTTGGTGAACTTAGTGATTGTGTGAGGAGTTGGTGAACTTAGTGATTGTGTGAGGTGTTTGTGAACTTAGTGATTGTGTGAGGAGTTGGTGAACTTAGTGATTGTGTGAGGAGTTGGTGAACTTAGTGATTGTGTGAGGGGTTGGTGAACTTAGTGATTGTGTGAGGAGTTGGTGAACTTAGAGATTGTGTGAGGAGTTGGTGAACTTAGAGATTGTGTGAGGAGTTGGTGAACTTAGTGATTGAGTGAGGAGTTGGTGAACTTAGTGATTGTGTGAGGAGTTGGTGAACTTAGTGATTGTGTGAGGGGTTGGTGAACTTAGTGATTGTGTGAGGAGTTGGTGAACTTAGTGATTGTGTGAGGAGTTGGTGAACTTAGTGATTGTGTGAGGGGTTGGTGAACTTAGTGATTGTGTGAGGAGTTGGTGAACTTAGTGATTGTGTGAGGGGTTGGTGAACTTAGAGATTGTGTGAGGAGTTGGTGAACTTAAAGATTGTGTGAGGAGTTGGTGAACTTAGAGGTTGTGTGAGGAGTTGGTGAACTTAGTGATTGTGTGAGGAGTTGGTGAACTTAGTGATTGTGTGAGGAGTTGGTGAACTTAGTGATTGTGTGAGGTGTTTGTGAACTTAGTGATTGTGTGAGGTGTTTGTGAACTTAGTGATTGTGTGAGGAGTTGGTGAACTTAGTGATTGTGTGAGGAGTTGGTGAACTTAGTGAATATGTGAGGGGTTTGTGAACTTAGTGATTGTGTGAGGAGTTGGTGAACTTAGTGATTGTGTGAGGAGTTGGTGAACTTAGTGATTGTGTGAGGAGTTGGTGAACTTAGTGATTGTGTGAGGAGTTGGTGAACTTAGTGATTGTGTGAGGAGTTGGTGAACTTAGTGATTGTGTGAGGGGTTGGTGAACTTAGTGATTGTGTGAGGAGTTGGTGAACTTAGTGATTGTGTGAGGGGTTGGTGAACTTAGAGATTGTGTGAGGAGTTGGTGAACTTAGAGATTGTGTGAGGAGTTGGTGAACTTAGAGATTGTGTGAGGAGTTGGTGAACTTAGTGATTGTGTGAGGGGTTGGTGAACTTAGTGATTGTGTGAGAAGTTGGTGAACTTAGTGATTGTGTGAGGGGTTGGTGAACTTAGTGATTGTGTGAAGAGTTGGTGAGCTTAGTGATTGTGTGAGGGGTTGGTGAACTTAGTGATTGTGTGAGGAGTTGGTGAACTTAGTGATTGTGTGAGGGGTTGGTGAACTTAGTGATTGTGTGAGGGGTTGGTGAACTTAGAGATTGTGTGAGGAGTTGGTGAACTTAGAGATTGTGTGAGGAGTTGGTGAACTTAGTGATTGTGTGAGGGGTTGGTGAACTTAGTGATTGTGTGAGGAGTTGGTGAACTTAGAGATTGTGTGAGGGGTTGGTGAACTTAGAGATTGTGTGAGGAGTTGTCAACTTAGTAATTTGGTGAGGAGTTGGTGAACTTAGTGAGTTAGTTAGTTAGTCAGTCAGTCAGTCAGTCAGTCAGTCAGTCAGTCAGTCAGTCAGTCAGTCAGTCAGTCAGTCAGTCAGTCGGATGGTCAGTCAGACAGCCAGTCAATTAATTGGATAGCGAGTCAGTAAGTCAGTCAGTAAACCAGACAGTTAGTTAGTTAGTTAGTTAGTGAATCAGTCAGATAGTTAGTTAGTTAGTTAATCAGTCAGTCAGTCAGTCAGTCAATCAGTCAGTCGGATGGTCAGTCAGACAGCCAGTCAATTAATTAGATAGCGAGTCAGTAAGTCAGTCAGTAAACCAGACAGTTAGGTCGTTAGTTAGTTTAAAATAGAACACTAATTCATTGTTGTAGTGGCGTAAACAATTGGAAACTAAACAAGAATGCAGCCAAATTATTGATCTCGTGTATTTTAATTCTAGCAACTTTTGATATCTAAAAATTGCTAAGGTAAGTTGTTGTTGTTTTTTTTCGTATCCTTTACAGAACATCGCAGTCAACCCCATAATTATTTTAATGTGTCTGTTTTCTTGGTAAGTTTACGTTCAGTAGTTTGCCCTTGCTTTCTGGCACTCATACCATTGTTTGAAAATAAACGCAAGACGGTCTGCTGCCAAATCGCCAGCAGCTGTGTTATGAACGCGGTATAGGGATTAGGAATTTCGTTTGTAACCCCTTCGCCACAGATCCGACTAAACACTGCTAAATACCCGTGATAATGTTTTACTGTTAGTGATACAATCACTCAGACATTGTCATTCTATCATTTCTGTCGAAATAATGTAGGCACCAACACGGCGTCTATTTTCATTCAGTGTCTAATATTCACAGAAAATAGATTATCATCTGCAAATCTCTACTCTTGTTGTTGAGTTCCAGTCACCTATTCATCTTGCTGCACGCCTTGTCTGTCTTGACAGACGATAGTGTGTTACACTGTGCATCTAACAAGGAACAATAACTACAACCAATGGTGGTAGCGAATGTTATACTTCTCCATGGCACAAAGAATGGGCTGAATTGTACGACCCCTCTCTCGGTCTGTTTAGTTTATTCCAGAGAAAAGGTAACACCAATAGTCAATACATCTGAAACAAGACAAGCTGCAGAAGTAGCTGGAACAGCAAAGCAATGCTCTAACTGTCCGCCTGTCGGAGCTTCGATCCTAGATCAGTTGCCGACCATGGTCTGCCCTGACATGACATTTAATCTTTAAGTTGCATTTCCTCGCACCAGGATAAGGCTGGTATCCTCCCAGTTGCGGTCCTCCGCGCAAAGCGGTTAGCACAATGTGGGGTGTCGAATTTGATTAAAGCCGCCCAACATTCGGCGCTAACAGAACTAATATAGGGTGTTGGTAAAGTCTCACTACACTTTGTATGTAGAATAGCTGTTTGTTGGAGAGTATGTTTTCCGTGTGGAAGACGGAAAACTACATACTCTCCAACACACATATGTTCTACATACAAAGTGTAGTGAGACTTTACAAACACCCTGTATACAGCAGAAACAAACAGAATGCTGGTAGCCGCTGTCTACTGTCCCACGGTACCCCAGTCGTATCTGTTCATCTACAAGTTTCAAATGTCCTATTACATTCACACTTTGATACTGTACTTTCAGAAACCAATGGCAACTTCAACAACATCGACTGCCATGCCAACTGGCATAGGTGTTCATGGCTCCCCTAAGATCTCGGTCTTTGGTTTTCTGGATCAACTCTCCCGTTGGTAATGGCAACTTACTTAACTGCAATTGCTAGTAAATCACAAATAGTCAATAAATTATGTGGTTGATTGCAACGTTCTGTAAAGGACATGCAACTAAATTTCTAACTTATGAAACACCAAACCGTGTATTCTACATCGATGTTCTCATTTACAAAAGTAACCCTCTAACTTTATTCTCCCTATTCATCCTGGTGATTTCTTATTGTTATTCGTTCACTGGTTATGAACTCAAGCATAGTCCACGCACGTGAAGAAGCAACAGAAGTCTCCCGACAGTAATTAGCTACAGATCAGAGAAACAGAAGGTTTGCGGTAACAACTATCCACAGAGATCTTTGTGTTTCCTTCACTGGCTGATTCCATCCACCAACTGTTACAGCTAGGGCCTGCACTGGGCTGAATTTTGTGTGTGGATTAGCTTTCTCTATTAACAGTATCCCTCGCCATCAGACAAACCCACTGCGACTTTTGAGGTACTTCTAATGTACGTCCAAAAGTCAAGGACGAGAAGTCAACAATTTAGTCCTCCTGAGCGGTGTAGGGACTGAACCCGCTACCTCTTCGTCAGCACATCGTATGTTTAAGAATGAGGGCTCTTATCAATTCGGCCACGGTGACCTCGGTGTAATATTAGTTGTAGCTAATACTATCTGATTGCATGACATTGATTTACTTTACGATACACAATGTGTGTGTGTCACAGATATTTCCATGTTTGTGTGGATGCTCATCACAGTTGTGTGGGTGTGTGTGTGTGCGTGTGTGTGTTTGTGTGTGTGTGTGTGTGTGTTTGTGTGTGTGTTTGTGTGTGTGTGTGAAAGGTTTGTATACTAGTTTGTGTGATCGTGTGAAGAAGTGTGTGTATGCATGTGTGGTTTTGTATATGACTGAAAATATATGGGCGTGAGAGCGAGAGAGAGAGAGAGAGAGAGAGAGAGAGAGAGAGAGAGAGAGAGACAGACAGACAGAGAGAAGAAAGAAAAGAGAGAGAGAGAGAGAGAAAGAGAGAGAGAGAGAAGAAAGAAAAGAGAGAGAGAGAGAAGAAAGAAAAGAGAGAGAGAGAGAGAGAGAGAGAGAGAGAGAGAGAGAGAGAGAGAGAGAGAGAGAGAGAGAAGAAAGAAGAGAGAGAGAGAGAGAGAGAGAGAGAGATCAGGATATATGTATATGCGAGAGAGTGTGTATTTGTATGTTATTGAGTGGGTGTATTACTATGAGAGTTTGTGTAAATGATGTAAGCATGTATGAATATGTATATGTAAATATGTATGTATGCTTGTATGCATGTATGATTGTCTGTATGCGTATGTATGTGTGTATTTGTGTGTGTCTGTCTGCCTGCCAGTCTCATAACATGGTAATATGCATTATATATGTTTATATTTTTTATGTTTACTTCTATGACCACCAAACATTACATGCGTATTTATTTATGAACTAACTTTATTCTCACATTTTAAACATGGTAGCACTAAGAAATAAGCTCTGTATATTTGTGTCACAATCAATCCACACGCAGTGATACCTTTACAGTCTCACAAATTATGATAAAAAGAATATATTGATGAAACAGCAAATTCTCTATTTTAGTTTCCATTATTGTCGACGCAGTCCTACACAAACAGAAACACATCTATTTCAGTTTAAATATCCAGAGACATTGTACTTGACACACTTGAAGTTCTCTATTTTCATCTCTAATTCTCACATCGTGGAGATTATGAAACAGCCAAATCTCTATTTAATATTCGTTGATGTCGATGTAATCTCTCACAAACTGCTGGTGACATAGTACTCGACACTTGCAGTTCTCTATTGTCATCTCTAATTTTAACATTCTTGATGTTCAGAAACGGTCTATTTATCTCTATTTATTACTGGTTGATGTCGGTGTAACTTCTCACAAACTGTTGGCGACGTAGTACTCGACACTTGAGGTTCTCTATTTTCATCTCTAATTCTAACATCGTAGATGTTTAGAAACAGTCAAATCTATATTTTATTATTGTTTGCTGCCGATGTAATTCCTCACAAACCTCTGGTGACGTAGTTCTTTCTATTTTCATCTCTAATTCTAATATCGTGGATGTTTAGACACAACTAAAGGTCTATTTTATTATAGATTGCTGTCCATGTAATGCACCAAAAACTGCTGGTCGCGTAGTTCTCGTCTCACCTGAAGTTTTTTTCTATTTTCATCTCTAATTCCATTAAAGTGGATGTTTAGAAACAGTCAAATCTCTATTTATTATTGGTTACTGTCGATGTAACGCCTCACAAACTGCTGGTGAGGTAGTATTCCGCACAACTGAAGTTCTCTATTTTTATCTCTAATTCTATCATCGTGGATGTTTAGAAACAGTCAAATCTCTGTTTTATTCTTGGTTGCTGTCGATGTAATCTCTCACAAACTGTTGGCGACGTAGTACTCGACACTTGAAGTTCTCTATTTTCATCTCTAATTCTATCATCGTGGATGTTTAGAAACAGTCAAATCTCTGTTTTATTCTTGGTTGCTGTCGATGTAATCTCTCACAAACTGTTGGCGACGTAGTACTCGACACTTGAAGTTCTCTATTTTCATCTCTAATTCTGTTATCGTGGATGTTTAGAAACAGTCAAATCTCTATTTATTATTGGTTGATGTCGATGTAATCTCTCACAAACTGCTGGTGACATAGTACTCGGCACAACTGAAGTTCTCTATTTTTATCTCTAATTCTATCATCGTGGATGTTTAGAAACAGTCAAATCTCTGTTTTATTCTTGGTTGCTGTCGATGTAATCTCTCACAAACTGTTGGCGACGTAGTACTCGACACTTGAAGTTCTCTATTTTCATCTCTAATTCTATCATCGTGGATGTTTAGAAACAGTCAAATCTCTGTTTTATTCTTGGTTGCTGTAGATGTAATCTCTCACAAACTGTTGGCGACGTAGTACTCGACACTTGAAGTTCTCTATTTTCATCTCTAATTCTATCATCGTGGATGTTTAGAAACAGTCAAATCTCTGTTTATTCTTGGTTGCTGTCGATGTAATCTCTCACAAACTGTTGGCGACGTAGTACTCGACACTTGAAGTTCTCTATTTTCATCTCTAATTCTGTTATCGTGGATGTTTAGAAACAGTCAAATCTCTATTTATTATTGGTTGATGTCGATGTAATCTCTCACAAACTGCTGGTGACATAGTACTCGGCACAACTGAAGTTCTCTATTTTTATCTCTAATTCTATCATCGTGGATGTTTAGAAACAGTCAAATCTCTGTTTTATTCTTGGTTGCTGTCGATGTAATCTCTCACAAACTGTTGGCGACGTAGTACTCGACACTTGAAGTTCTCTATTTTCATCTCTAATTCTATCATCGTGGATGTTTAGAAACAGTCAAATCTCTGTTTTATTCTTGGTTGCTGTAGATGTAATCTCTCACAAACTGCAAACTTTTCACGACGATATCAACTTCAAAGCGATGGTCGAGACGCAGCGGATAGAAGTTCATCTGTAGCTCATACTCAGGGACATCACGGATGTTGACCAGTGTATAGATCTTGTTGCTTTCGAATGCCTTGTACAGCACAATTGACAACTCTCCTCTGGACCTCAGCGTCATCAGCAGCTCAAACTGTTCCCTGAGAAGATTCAGAAACTCTTCACTTGATTTCTCGTCCTGGTCCACGACAATTTCTTCTAGGAATAGTCTCTCACTTTCCAGGCTTCTATTGGAGCTGGTAAGATTCTCTGATACGCCCAGAATCTGAGCGAAAACATCGCCATCAATGACAGGGCTGTTCCTGACTAACACATCCCCGACTGACCAAAGACTACTACTAAGAGCATTTAATCCCGTATTGTTTTGAACCTCTACAACGGCCAGGAAATCTGCTTCTCCTGAAACTTTAGCTGCGTAGAGAATGGTCACGTCTGGAACTCCAACATCCAGAACTTCAGCCACTTGTAAAACAACACTAGGGAAATTATTCTGAGGCTGTTGGACAGTAATGAAAACAATGTACAGCAAGGTTTGAACGGCCATTGTTACCGATCTCAGTAATACTACACGTTCAAAAAGTCACAGTGTACAGAAAGGCTTGTGTAACTTTAACAATGTGTCGCAGTGGCGGAGCAAGGCTGGTTGAGTAGTTGCGTTCGCTTTAGCAAGTGCCTTTAAACTGACGATCTATGGCAACAGATGTATTCATGGCAAGCGTCAGCCGCCTACTCGGAATTGCTCATGAAATATCAGTTAATAATTGGATTTCCCACCAATGAGCTGGTAAATCCCCGTGTCATTTTAAGCTGCAGTTATTGCATTTGGCGTGGTCTGTGGGATTAATCCACCATAATCCTTCTGTTGTTTGGGAGTATATGAAAGTAATAGTACGTTTCTCATCATTCATGTATGCGGGTCACTTTACTGGCCTCCATTTGTTGGGTTTGGCAAAGTTTGTCTGAGAATCGCCGATAACCATAACGGTCTGTTTAGTGACTTCTCTTCCAGCTGGACATTCTGACCAGCCTGTTGCATTAATGTTTTATCTTCTCTTTTCAAGTGTATGTTTATCTTTTGGTAAAACGTCTCTTCTTCTCCATTCATGTAAAGCGATATTAGCGTTTAATCTTCTCCCTTCAGATGTAACGATATTAACGTTTCCTCTTCTCTATTCAAGCGTAGCGATATTAGCGTTTCCTCTTCCACCCTAAAGTATACCATCCATCCATCCATCACGTGCCATGCCGGTAAGCGTGGGCGGTCATGTTTTGCCATCTCACTCGATCACCAGAGTCGTGGATCAGCTCCGTGTTCCTGTCTCGACCATGCCATGTGGCCAAGCCATCCAGGTATTTGCTTCTTGGTCTTCCTCTTGGTCTGTTCTCTAAAGTATATATGTACCTGTATATTTACCGTTTGGTATTAGCATTTCCTCTTCTATACTAAAGTGTATATTTACCGTTTGGTATTAGCATTTTCTCTTCTTTACTAAAGTGTTACGGTATCTTCTGGTATTAGTATTTCCACTTGCACCCTAAAGTGCAAGGTATCTTTTGGTATTAGTTTTTCCTCTTGTACCACTGGCGTTAAGGTACTTTTTTATGTTGCATATCCCTTACAGGCATGGCACATGATTGATTGATTGATTGATTGATCCCTTACTGGACGTTGCAGTCAACACCAGCAATATTCAGCTGCTGTTGATGTACTAGGCAAGATTTTACGTTCAGTAGTTTGCCATTGCTTTCTGAACGACCGGCTCCCATACCAACACGCTATAACACAACGCGACACGGTCTGCTGCACAAATCGGTCGCCACTGCGTTTTGAACGCCTGGTAAGCGGCTCACGAACCGCGTTCGCAAGCCTTTGGCCACGGAGACGGTTAAGGTACCATTTTTCTACCCTAGCGAGTGTAAACATCGTACAACTTTGTTTAGAATCCCATCATCTAACCCAGTAGAGGGACCTTACACTGTGGCTTTACTTTTGAGATAACTACATACACAATACGCACGCAAATACGCGCGCGCGCACGCACAAACACGTTTGTCTAATGTGCATATATACATATATCAAACAAGGATTAATGGGAATGAACCCAAAGCCATCTACGAATGCAGACAATGCGTTATCCTTTAGCCATATAAAAGCCATTGATAAGATAATGAACAGATGTAAAATGTTCTTCAAAACTACTTGTTAAAATATTATAGGAGCAACTTATTAATATACTTTTACGAAGGTAATGCCGTGCTCATGGTGTTCTTAAAAAGAAATTAAACCGCGTACTTATTTCTTAATTTGCAAGCAAAAGTGCATTTCTGCCCCCATTAGGCTGTCATAGATGGATTATAGTTCGGGTAGTTAAAGTATCGACAATGGTCCATCCATCATGTGCCATGCGGGTAAGTGTGGGAGGTCATTACTCGCCATTTCACTAGATTCCTCACCAGAGTCGTGGATTAGCTCAGTGTTCTTCTTTCAACCATGCCACGTGGTCAAGCCATCCAGGTATTTATTTCTCTGTCTTCCCCGTGTTCTCTTCCCCTCGATCTTGCCGGTTGTCACCAAGTTCTTCAATTTATTTCTTCTCATGTCTAATTTCTTTAATCAATATACGATTTCCATGTGTTTCTTGTAGTACTTGGTCATTGATTTTTCTGTCTGTCCATGGTATTCTTTGCATTCTCCTCAGAAACCACATTTCCACAGCAATAAGATGTTTTTCAGCTTGACTGCTCATTGTCCAAGCTTCACATCCATACAAAATTACTGGCTTTGTGTAGCACCCCAACACCCTTTTTCTCGGTTCATTTGACATCTTTTTATTGGTCAGAATGTTTTTCATCTTGCTAAAGGCTACTTTCGCCATGGCGATTCTTGTTCTAATCTCTTCAAGGCATCTCCAATCAGATGTTATGACTGTTCCGAGATAATTCAACTATGGTAGGTTTCTGATGAAGCGGTAGAAGACATATCTGTAAATGTGATAGGCAGGCAGGCAGGCAGGCAGGCAGGCAGACAGGCAGAGACAGGCAGGGACAGGCAGGGACAGACAGACAGAGACCGACCCACCGACCCATCGACCGACCGAATGACCAACCCACCCAATCGACCGACCGATCGACCGACCGACCGACCGACTGACCGACCGTCCAAGCGAGCGGGCGGGAGTGCGGACGGGTGGGCGACAGACAGACGGACGGACGGACGGACGGAAGGACGGATGGACAGACGGACGGACGGACGGACGGACGGACGGACAGACAGACGGACAGACAGACAGACAGACAGACAGACAGATAAACAGATAGACAGATAGACAGATAGATAGATAGATAGATAGATAGATAGATAGATAGATAGATAGATAGATAGATAGATAGATAGATAGATAGATAGATAGATAGATAGATAGATAGATAGATAGATAGATAGATAGATAGATAGATAGATAGATAGATAGATAGATAGATAGATAGATAGATAGATAGATAGATAGATAGATAGATAGATAGATAGATAGATAGATAGATAGATAGATAGATAGATAGATAGATAGATAGATAGATAGATAGATAGATAGATAGATAGATAGATAGATAGATAGATAGATAGATAGATAGATAGATAGATAGATAGATAGATAGATAGATAGATAGATAGATAGATAGATAGATAGATAGATAGATAGATAGATAGATAGATAGATAGATAGATAGATAGATAGATAGATAGATAGATAGATATTATACACTAGGACACTATCACTAACTTGAGTGCTAATTCCTACATCTATAAGCCAAACTATTTTGTATCAGCTCTGAAAGACTGAAAGGGAACGACACTCTACTCTGCCCATCGCCTAACTGGGTGATTAACTTCGTTCTCATACACACCTGAATCTCATAAAACACGGCTGTCTCTCGCCCGTGCCTTTATGTGTGTATTTATCATGTTCATTAACTCTGTAGTGGCAGCCGACACAAAAAGGATTAACTCACTCGAGCTTATACTTCCGATGTGTTGGTGAATTGTAATTGGTTCAACCCCAACACCGATCAGTTGGACTAAAATGTTGACTTCTCGTCCTTGACCTGGATACGTAAATTACAAGTATCTGAAGTCGGAGTAGGTTCGCCTGATGGCGAGGGACACTGGTAATAGAGAAAGCTAATCCACACGTAAAGTTGTCCAGTGCTACTCGAAGTAATGTGTGTGTGGACTATGCTTAAGTTTAAAGCGAGTGAGAGAGCGTTGCAAAAAAATACAGGCCATGGCGACGCCTAACGGAAGTTGAACCCAAGACACCGATGTAACAAGTGAGCGCACTACCACTCTACCAAACAGATGTCCACAACTCTAGCTCATCATCATCAAGTGTCTAGCCAACTGAGCTGATCCACAAATACAACACAATGTATCATGTCATGTGATATCCTTCTATAAAACCTGACTACGTTACTGTTGTTGTTGTTTTATAGTGTTGTTGTTATTTTTTGTTTTTGTTGCTATTGGTATTGTTGCTGTTGCGGTTGTTGTTGATGTGGCTGTTGTTGTTGTGCCTGTTGTTGTTGTGCCTGTTGTTGTGGCTGTTGTTGTTGTTGGTGGTGGTGGTGGTGGTGGTGGTGGTGGTGGTGGTGTTGCTGTTGTTGCTATTGTTGCTGTTGTCGTTGTTACTGTTGTTGTTGTTTTGTTTTTTTTTGCTTGTTCTGTGACATGTTTGAGCTGATCTCCTTCCACGTGGTCATAAAGGGTGACTACGTTCTTCTTCTCTTTCTCTCCTTATCTCTCATCCCGTTTTTTTTTTTTTTTTTTTTTTTTTGGTTTTTCCTTCGCTAGCTTTAAACTCAAGCGTAGTTCATATATGTGTTACCTATTCAAGTGCATTGGATTGATTTTTTGCTCATGGATTAGATGTCCCTCTTACCAGTGTCCCTCGGTATGAGGCGAACCCACTCCGACTTCTGAGATACTTGTAATTTACACAAAATTTAAGTCCAACTGACCGGTGTAGGGATTTAACCAGCCACCTCGATGTCGTGTGTGTAAAGAATGAATGTCGTAGTAGTTATTTGTTCTTCTTTACCACTTTAGTGTCGTCCCTGGAGTGAGGGGAATCAACACCCACATTTGTTTTAATTCAATATCTCTATCCTGGAGATATCCAGCAGACTCCGTCCACAACACTGCCTCAATCTGAAGACACCTTCTTCTCACTCTTACTCACTCCTGGATCATGCCCCCTCTCATTCTTCCCCAACATAACATACGCGACAACTCTAGCTTCAACAAATAAAAACAAGAAATTTATTAAAGCAAAGAGTATATGTAGGAGAAGTGTGTGTGTGTGTGTGTGTGTGTGTGTGTGTGTGTGTGTGTATGTGTGTGTGTGTGTGTGTGTGTGTGTGTGTGTGTAAAGTGTAGAATGTGTGACGTATATTCTAAAGTGTATATAGACTCAGATCAGTGTTCAGGAGTATAGTCATTCTCATCACTGTGCTGAGAACACACTAGCACCATGTATTCCAGTCAAGCAACCTCACCAAGGTGATGCTCCCTGATGAAGACTTCCTCCGTTGTCTCTTGAACCACTAGGATGCTTGGACATCCATGACAAACACTGTCTAATGAGTCTTCAATCTGATTTACACTATGAATTTCCTCTGTTATTTAACTGATTGTTAATCAGAAAATTCTAACCCTATTGTCACTGTTACTGGGGAAATCTCAATGGATCTAGTGTCACTGGTTGTAACGATTCCCCATATTAACACCACACTCTGAATGTTCTAGGTATTTCTATAAATTTGTATGAATGTTTCTGGTATCAGTAGTGTATTTATACAATGTTCTGACTGTTCAGTGATACAACTATCACTTGCTAAACATAAATCTCATCAGCATGTCCTGCTCAGCAGAAGCCTGAGTATGTATAATACATTATATCACCGCACAGTATTGTACTCTATTCCTAATCATACTCTAAGTTAGATATGATTAATAGCCTACCATATGCCTATTCCGGTTGCTAATCGAAACTAGGCAATCACAGACTGGATCTATGTCCGCCGATAAATATCAACAATTTGACACCCTAGTTTCTTTCATTGAACACAACTCGGAAAACTGCACCGGTCTTTCCCACTTCGGAAATCTTGATCGACTAACTCCACTTGTTTACCGCAACGCTTTTTATATTGGGCTGGAGTGACGTCACCAAAAAGTCTAGACGCTGATCCGTCCAGAATCTGGTTTCTTCCTCCTGTTCTAGACTAACTGGAGTCAATCCGCCGTCAAATTTGCTTTCATTTGGGGAAATTCTTTGTCCCGTACAACAATAGTTCAACCTGAGAATTCCCCACATCACAGAATCCATCCCGCGTCTGTCCAGACTTTCCGTCTAGCACTTCAAAGGCTACTACCGCCCTGGCAGACGTTTGGCGTTGTTATTCGTTTCTTGAACAACCCACATCATAAAGATTCGCCGACCAGGGGTAGACATTTTGACGCGACGTATCTTGTTTCTCAATTAGAAATGCCGATCGTGTGTAGACAGTTTTAACGACGTATTTTTCTCAGTCTGTACAACATCAAAGGGTTGGTTGTTTTTGCAGACTAATGTCGGGTCTTGTGTGTCATCGATCGCAACTAACAAGTTTAATTTTCCGTGACACTCGACATCAGCAAAACGGAAGTTTAAGAGCGGGCGCTCTTGTCCATTCTGCCATGCTGACCTCCTTTTGTCCCATTCATCTCACCAGCTCTTGTTACAATATGTTTTACTTGGTCTCCATCCGCGTGGCAATAAAGCGCGGCGTTCTTCTGTTTCTGTCCATATCTCTTGTTCCACTAACTAATTCAGTGCCAAACAAAACTGAGGTTTGGACCAAACATTGCGCACAATCAAATGAGCAAGTATTATAATATAAATGTCCATTTACCGAGCTTAAAAATAGCTGAAGATGCCGCGAAACCTAACAAATACCACAATGACCCTAGGATGGCGATATATCGTCCTTTTGTCTAAATGGGAGATCACCTGTGGCGATATATTATCCTTCGGCATGAATCAGTGCTTCCGGTAAAAATGGCGACGAATTGATGCGTTTATTCTTCGGGAGACACTGTTTGTAGTGTTTTCCTGTGGATTATGTGGAGTTATTTCGTATTCGTTTATTGGAAGTGTTCAAAAGAAGCCACGGAAGGCAGGTAGTGGATGAAATTTTGAGAGCAAACGACAGACAGTTGTTGATTATGGTCTCAAGTTTCGCGACGGTAGGCGGAAGATCTCTTTTACGAGAAAATGGCTGGCGTCACCGACCAGAATGGTTACTGCCATGGAAGGAAAGCAACGGCAAACTACCTTCTTAAAAAGTGCCTATATTAAATTATGATCCGCCTAAAAACAGATCATCGCAAGACGCGGAGAAAGACATTAAAATTAGCAACATGGAATGTTAGGACGTTAAACGACGACGAAAAATTAGATAACATCAAACAATAAATGGAAAGAGAGAAAATTAAATTAATATTTTAAGGAATGTGCGAAACGAGATGGACAGGAGCAGGCATTAAAATAGATGAAGATTTTCAGATTATTTATTCTGGAGGAGAAGATCGACAAAAGGAGGGGGGGGGGGGGTAGCAATTATCTTGGACCGGCAAACATCAAAATCTGTTCAAGGATATTTGGCCGTGTTAGAGTTCTACTAGTTAAATTAAGCGGCAGACCTTTTAGCATAAATGTTATTCAAGTATATGCCCCAACAGGGGAATCCAGTGAAGATAGTGTAGAGGAATTTTATAATGTCATTGAATCTGCTTTAAGGAAATCAAGGTGACAGATACACAGAAGGAAACTATGGTTTAGGAGAGAGAAATGAAAGAGGATACAGAATTGCAGGTGGGCAAAAGAACAGGAAATTATTGTAGGAAACACCTGGTTTAAACAACACCCTAGAAGATTATGGACATGGAGGAGTCCTGATAGCAGGATTAGAAACCAGATTGATTACATTCTAATTAGCAGATTTAGAAATGCGTTAACAATAGCAAAAACAGTTCCCAGTGCTGATTGTTATAGTGACCACAGATTACTTACAGGTACATTGAGGATAAAGTTAAAGAAAGTCAAGTATATAACAGGAAACACTAAATATGATTTGTGTACATTGAGTAATGACATTCATTCATTCAGTAGCATGTCCTTTGCAGAACCTCGCTGCCATAACAACCTTCCGGAAAACCTCTCGATCATAAGCAAGATGTCCTGCGTCTGATACAGCCATCTGGAGATCATCCACCACATCCTGCACCCATCTTCTCTTTGGCCTTCTTCTTCCTCTCTTCCCAGGCATATATCCTTCCAATATTGTTCTCTCCAAACTTTCGTGACGTTTCAAGTGACCAAAATATTTCAATTTTCTTTGTTTTATCGTCTTTAATAGCCAGCCTTCTTCAATATTCAATTCTTTAAGTATGGATGCATTTTTTCTTTTCTTTACCCAAGATATTCTTAGAACTCGTCTATAACATTTATATTCAAAGGCATTTATGCGCTGTTCAGCTTGACTAGTAAGTGTTCATGTCTCACAGAATGGTCACTCGAATGACAAGGAAATACAAAACAAATTCAACATAGAAGTACAGAACAGATTTCATATATTGTCTGATCTAGAGATAATATTCCAGGATGTGGATGATCAATGGGAAATTTTGAAGAATTCAATCAGTTTGGCTGCAGAAACAACTATTCCAAAATTAAAGAAGGTGGGTCGTAAGAAATGGATGACTGAAGACATTTTACAACTAATCGAAACAAGAAGACTCAACAAAAATAATCCTGCCATAATATAACCACACATTTGTGTCTCCAAAAGATTCTCGTGGGTACATTCTGTAACTAACTGCTCATGGTTGACAACCGTCTAATAAAATTGGTTCTATGTAACACGGAAGAACTATCTTCCTATTTCTAGATAGGGTTCATTGCATGTGGTGTTATTTTTTTTTAAGAAACAAATTTTGTGTGAGATGAAACATGCAAACGGAAATTAAGAAAACAACACTATTTAAATATATGTGTGTTTAAGTTGCTTTTAATTCTCATCAGTACCATAATGTACATACAGCAGACACTACATAATGTACACTATAACATCTACAACAATAACATAATGTACACTATAACCTATACTAAAATAGTATAATGTAAACTATACCATAAATAACAAAAACATAATGTACACTATAACATATACCACAATAACTTAATGCACTCTATAACATACACTACAATAGCATAATGTAAACTATTACAAACACTACAATAACACAATGTACAATATATCAAACACTACGATAACATAATGTACAATATATCATACACTACAATAACATAATGTACACTATATCAAACATTACAATAACATAATGTACACTATATCAAACACTATGATAACATAATGTACACTATATCAAACACTACGATAACATAATGTACAGTATATCAAACATTACAATAACATAATGTACAATATATCACACATTACAATAACATAATGTACAATATATCAAACACTACAATAACATAATGTACAATATATCAAACACTACAATAACATAATGTACAATATATCAAACATTACAATAACATAATGTACAATATATCAAACATTACAATAACATAATGTACAATATATCAAACACTACAATAACATAATGTACAATATATCAAACATTACAATAACGTAATGTACAATATATCAAACATTACAATAACGTAATGTACAATATATCAAACACTACAATAACATAATGTACACTATATCAAACACTACAATAACATAATGTACAATATATCAAACATTACAATAACATAATGCACACTATATCAAACATTACAATAACATAATGCACACTATTACAAACACTACAATCACATAATGTACACTATTACAAACACTACGATAACATAATGTACACTATATCAAACACTACGATAACATAATGTACACTATATCAAACATTACAATAACATAATGTACACTATATCAAACATTACAATAACACAATGTACGTTTGAATGATGTTTAGAGTATGTTTTCATCATTCATTCTACAATGTTTCAATGGAAACATAACATGCACAATATATAATTGATGTACACAAGATGTGCGGTTGGTAGGGCCGAATGTAAGACGGGACTGCGTGTTCACTATGTGACGCTTTGAAAATACACAAAAGTTCGTTCATTATTTCCAGATGGTGGTACACCACCCAAAAGTTTCGCCTTAGAAACCAAACTACCCTGATCAGCCAACTCCACCGGTCTTTCTTTTTTTTTTTTTTTTAATTCAACACCACGTGCTCGTCAGAAAAGTTGCATTGGACAAGTGCACTTGGTTATCAAACGAGTCTGAAAGAGAGTGTTGAGGGTCCGGTACAAAAGCGTCTTTACCCAGTGCCTGAAAGCGCATGTTTGCGGCCTTGAAATGTTGCACATCAATGCGAATTGGTGCAACTCTAGTAGGATTTTGGTCATTCTTCAAAATTTCACAACCCAGCGTGAGAATGAAATGATCTCGGCCGATACAGCCTGTCTTTGTTTTATGGCTGCTCACAGACTTTTCAAACATGGCAAAATCAAACGCTTTGACTTCCTGATCCGGCTCTTTCATGCGACTCCTTGGTATGGCTGTACTGGTGGACACTCCATCTGTTAGAAACACCTTCGACTGACATCTCCGGGTCACATAGATGTCGTTGTTACTTCGGTAGGAGATGACAACACCCTGCTCCATTCTCTCTAAAGTCTTCTCAATTCTGATCTTACTTTCATCTTTAAAGTTAGACGCATCGACGGCTGGAAGCTCTATCCGCACAGCACCTTCGTCTTTTTTATCGATTGCTTCCTGAATCCTTCGGTTATCTACTCTCCCATAGAAGATTTTACATTTGTTGGAGGTAATGAATTGTTTCTTCACCACCCGCTGCGGTGATGAATAGATTATTTGAATAAACATGAGTGTTGGCTCTTGAGTACTGGCAGAAGCGACGGATCCCGGCAGCGGGCATGCAGTGTCTGGGTCTGTACTCGAGGATACAGAAGTTGGCTGTGCCGCTTCCACTTGCTTCTGGTTGTTTTCTTCTACAGATATTTCCATACTTGAAAGAGAGTTAGTTACGCTTTGCAGCGCTGAGTTGTTCAAAGATACAGCAAACTGGTTATTCGTAATATCCATGGAGCTGTTTAGAAATCCAGGCTTGTTGCTCGGGATCGCTTCATGCCCGAGAATTTCCAGGTGGGGAAGCAACAGTTGTGCTGATTTATTATCTGTTTGTATTATCGTCGTGCATCCAGCCATGCTCATGTTGCTGTTTGTCAACTGCGTATTTATTTCTGGATTACTTTCATGTACGTCATCCGACTGGGCCTGTAAGGTAGCAGTCAGGCTCTGCCCGTCACCAGGAAACTCCACAGAGCCACTACGAATCCTCGTGGTGCTGTCTACAGTAGTGTTCTGAATCTGTGAGTCTTCACCGGCAGAATTGTCTGCACATTTGGAATGAGCTAAATTTGCCACTATTTCATCTAGATTGTCATCCACCAACTTACTACCTCCTTGCAACGGCTCAAGACAAAATCCACTTTCCCCCATTCCACCAGCATCCCCAAATAAACCCCCACTGAGATCTTGGTGGAAATCGGCCGCTGATGACTCTCCTCCGCTATTAAGTTGAACTAAGCCTAGTTGCTCTGTGTATACTTGTGGTGTACCCGTATCAGCTAGTTCTTGGGTACCAACACCAATCCCTTCCATCCATACATCTCCTCCCTCGTCAGAACTTTGGCTTCTCATCTGCTGGTAATTCCCTTCCTCTCGATCTTTGGACGAACTGTAATCCTCCTCAAACTTATATACTCTATACTTTGTAGTCTTGTCTTTAGATAGGCATTTCAAGGCTTTATTATTATTTCCAACAGCCGACTTAAAATTGTGCTTGCACTTCGGATGATCAATTTTCCCTCCAGTCTGTAATTTGCCAGTGTATTTAGCATATTCTACAAATAGTTGAGCGTATGCCTCAGTCCACTCGGAACTTTTCTGGTTAATCCAAGGAATCTTGAAACTTCGTTGGGCTCTGTCCAGCCACTGGACACCAGGACATGCCTTGGAGTCCACCATCCGCCACAACCAGTGTTTCAGCTGCTGCTTGCTGCTCTTACATCTTGGAGTCTGAAAATATTACACGAAATGTATCATCCGCTTGGTTGTTTTAACGACAACATAATCATAAATAAATACAAGAGTTTAATTAATTGCATAGTTCTTCGTCGTATACACTTGAATGTACTGGCACCTTAAAATATTTTAATGATTTCACATTCTTCTTCTTCTTCTTCTTCTTCTTCTTCTTCTTCTTCTTCTTCTTCTTCTTCTTCTTCGTCTTGTGTGTGCGTGAGGGAATGTGTGGATGGGGAGTGTATATGTGGATTGTGGAGGTGTGTGGGTGCGTGGGAGAGGTGTGTTGGAGTACGGGAGATGTGAGTGGGTGGGTGGGGATGTGAGTGGGTGGATGGGGAGGTGTGGAATGTGTGGGTTTGTGTAGGTGGTTGCGGAGATGAGTTGGTTGGTGGGGGGAGGGATGTGTGTATGGATGGGACAAGGGGATGGGTGAGGGATGTTAGGGAGGAGGATGTGTGTTTGGGTTGGTGTGTTTTGCGTGGGTGTTGGTGGGTACTGGGATGTGTGGGTGTTGGCGGGTGGGGGATATGTGGGTGTTGGTAGGTGGGAGTGTGTTTGTGGGGGATGTGTGTTTGCGTGGGAGATGTATGTGTTAGTGGAGGAATGTGTGTCGTTGGGAGATGTGTGTGTGGTTGTTGGGGTGTGTGGGTGGATGTGTGAAATGTATGGGAGGGCGGGGAAATGTATGTATGGATGGGTGGTTGATGTGTGAGTGGGTGAGGGATGTGTGTGTGTGTGTGTGTTGGTGCGGGATGTGTGTGAGGGGTATATGTGTGTGGTTGGAGGGTGTGTGGGTGGGTGGGCTTGAGTGGATTGGGATATGTGTGAGTGGGTGGAAAGATGCATGTGGGTGGGTGAGAGATGTGTGTGTGGGTGGGTGCGAGATGTCTGGGTTGGTGGCGGGATCTGTGAGTGGGTGGAGGGATGAGTGGGGGGTGTGTGGTGAGTGGTTGGGTGGTTGATGTGTGAGTGGGTGAGGGATGTGTGTGTGTTGGTGCGGGATGTGTGTGAGGGGTATATGTGTGTGGTTGGAGGGTGTGTGGGTGGGTGGGCTTGAGTGGATTGGGATATGTGTGAGTAGGTGGAAAGATGCGTGTGGGTGGGTGAGAGATGTGTGTGTGTGGGTGGGTGCGAGATGTCTGGGTTGGTGGCGGGATCTGTGAGTGGGTGGAGGGATGATTGAGGGGTGTGTGGTGAGTGGTTGGGTGGTTGATGTGTGAGTGGGTGAGGGATGTGTGTGTGTTGGTGCGGGATGTGTGTGAGGGGTATATGTGTGTGGTTGGAGGGTGTGTGGGTGGGTGGGCTTGAGTGGATTGGGATATGTGTGAGTGGGTGGAAAGATGCGTGTGGGTGTGTGAGAGATGTGTGTGTGGGTGGGTGCGAGATGTCTGGGTTGGTGGCGGGATCTGTGAGTGGGTGGAGGGATGAGTGGGGGTGTGTGGTGAGTGGGGGATGTGTGGTGGTGGGGGATGTGTGGGTATGGGTGGGTGATGTGTGAGTAGCTGAGGGATGTGTGTGTGGGTTGGTGCGGGATGTGTGTGTGGGAGGAGGCATGTGTCACATAACAGGAGAATATGCATTGTTTATGCTTACAACATTCATTTGACAATTTTTTTTCCTATGTGAATGCATCATGCACTGTTGATGAACGAAAGATGAGTGATTGGAAGGGCCGAACGTAAGACGGGCCTACGCGCCCAATTTGTTACCCTTTGAAAATAAAGATCAATTCAATTAAATTAAATTCATTTTCTTCTTCTGCTGCTGCTGCTTCTTTTTCTTCTTGTTGTTCTTCTTCACTACTACTACTACTACTACTACTACTACTACTACTACTACTACTACTACTACTACTACTACTACTACTACTTCCACCACTACCACCACCACCACCACTACTACTACTACTACTACTACTACTACTACTACTACTACTACTACTACTACTACTACTACTACTACTACTTCTTCTTCTTCACTACTACTACAACTTCTTCTTTTTCTTCTTTACTACTACTACTACTACTACTACTACTACTACTACTACTACTACTACTACTCCTACTACTACTACTACTTCCATCACCACCACTACTACTACTACTACTACTACTACTACTACTACTGTGTGTGTGTGTGTGTGTGTGTGTGTGTGTGTGTGTGTGTGTGTGTGTGTGTGTGAAATGTTAAGCTTTAACGTACTCTAAACTGCGACCAACGAGACTGGGTCTCAGTTCGGCTCCTCGTTTCCTTTCCTTCTGACACAATTCCCAGACAGCTATAGAAATTAGCTGGTAGCCATGTTTATGAGGCTGTGTCGGGACTAGCTTCGTACTGGTCGGGGGAAACCCCAGCCTCTACGGAGGATTGACAATCAACAAAAGGGATCTGCTCTCACATCGTCTACGACTGGCTTCAAACCCGGGACGTCGAGATTGTGAAACAATGCTCACTAACCTGAGGCCACACACGCCGGCAAGCAAACATGACAACACACAAAATAAAATAGAGATGCAAACTTCAACAGAGAAATTTGGTTTTCAATAGAATCGAGGAATACCAGAAGTAATATTTTGTTTGAGAACAATGGTTCAAAAATATTATCATTATCGTCATGTGCCATGTCGATCAGCGTGGGAGGTCAGGATTCACCATCTCACATGATCATCAGAGTTGTGGATGAAAGATATACGGAGGCTCAAAAATAAGTATTTATCTGATCTTAATAGACGAAAACAAGGCAAAAGACGGTAAACGAACGAACGAACGAGCTTTATTTTCAACGGTCACAAATTACATTCTTACATTCGATGCGTGTTACATTCACATAAAGCATTGCCAAATGAATGTTGTGATACACGACAAGTTAATGAAATGCCTGGATGAAGCGGGCATCGATGACAAAGCTAGATAAACGTGTACTGGGAGCAAAAAGCAATAATATTCTAGGGATAGTGTATATGACAACTCGTAGCTATAGAGAGAGATATGAGACCAGGGCTGGGTGTTATCCTAATATCTGTACAATATTATTGCAGAGGGCACTGTCAAACAGATAGAGATAAACGCCAAGGCTTAACACTGATTGAAAATCAATACTCAACCTAGTATAAGCAGACGATAGATGTGTTGGCTGAAATAGAGCAGGATCTCGGGGAAATATGTGAGCCAGGCACAAAACATTGGTAATGGAGTCTTCTTGGACATGAATCTTATTATTATCTTCTTATAGTCCATGTCGTGGGGCGTTGGTGATCATGTCTGCCTACAGCATTCTATCTCGTGTGCTGCCAATCATTTCTGATATAGATGTTCCTCCATGTCATTGATGTCAAACTGCCCAGCATCTTCTCTCTTGGTCTCCCCCTGCCTCTCTTCCCCTCTAATTTTCCATTTGTGACGACAGACTCCAGCTTTTCCCTTCTCATGACATGCCCAAAGAATATGGACTATACTCTTGTGATGTGTAATAAGTTCTTGTTGTGAGTTACCTTCTCCGAGATATCTTGGAGATCAATATCAATACCAAAAACAAACCACTATAATTATCAACAGGATAGTAGCAAGCTAATTTTGAAAATTACAGTTCATGGAAAGGCAGGTGAACAAGTCAACAGTTTTTCTTACTGTGATGACAGCAAGTAAAGCACAAATACAACAAAGAGAATATGAATAGCGAAAGCAGCGTTCAATAACAGGAAACGATTTCTCAGATGTAAACAGGGCTAAATAACGAATGAAACCCAAGAATCATTATTACCATATTGTACAGAAACAAAGACAATGAACAAACAATTCATGAAGAAACTGACGCTCTCGGAATGTGTTTAAAACGACGAAAAGGAAGAGTGTCATGGTAGGAGAAAAAAGCAATGAAGTATTTACAACTGAGGCTTACGAACATACTACTGAATGAGATCACAGTCAGACAATTAAGGTGTTTCGGACATTTAAAGGGATGCAGAGATGGTAAATTATGGGAAACATGAATATATAAAGTGACCAACTAACATGTGGAGAAGAGAGTTGTAGACATGGAGATTGGCAAATATGGGAAACATATGGAAACATAGACACACCAACGTAAAAAGGAAAGAAATTAACAGAGAGAGAGAGAGAGAGAGAGAGAGAGAGAGAGAGAGAGAGAGAGAGAGAGAGAGAGAGAGAGAGAGAGAGAGAGAGAGAAGGTGGCGAATTCAAAGTGTCTGTCGGTTTTTGACCTTCCTGCCTTCTGTCACTGCACGCGCAGCTGAATCTCACCACATCCATATTTTGCACTAGTCTTTTCATGTATGCACGTTTTTACTTTAAGGGGAGGAGGAGTCTCATGCGACACAGTAACCTTTCAGCAACAGCTCCCCCAACTGCAACAAACACACGATACTAAAGTCGGAGGTTTCTGTATCTAAATATAGAACTGTGTTCTATAAACTATCCACGTATAATAGCGAGAATTTCCGATGTGACAATCTATGAGTAGAACATTTTCCGTCTTTTTCAACCTTTTCTCTCAATCTAGTATTTTGTATGTCTCGTTTTCCCTCTATCAAGTTTTTTTTTTCTATCTCGTTTTCATTGAATATTCTTCTTCTTCAGCGTTCCGAGCCATTGAGGTTCTTTGCTGCAGATACAATCCGTCTCCATTCGTCTCTCTGGTGGACCTTCTCTTGCCAGTCGTTGATTCCAAGTGCTTGTAGGTCTGTATATGTATTATCTCTCCATCGCCTTCTTGGTCTACCTCGGGGTCTACGGTCATTTATTTTCTGATTGTAAGCGAGTTTTGTTTCTCTTTTATCTTCCATTCTTTCTATATGCCCCAGCCATTGTAGTCTATTAGCCTTCATGATATCAGTGATTAGCGGGGACTTAAACAGATCATAAATGTCTTTGTTACGTTTTCTTTTCCACTCTCCACTTTGTGTATCCCTAATGGGTCCAAAGATGCGTCTTAAAATTTTGTTCTCAAAGGTTTGTAACAAGGTTTCGTCTCCTTTCGTTGTACTCCAGGTTTCATTGAATATATTTTCTCATTTAACTAGCTAGACTTCTATTTACCAGTAATCCGTGACTCAAAATACCTACCTTCTCATCCACTCACATAACTTGAAACTTCTCTCGCACATATCAATCAGTCTAATCACTTAGTTCATAATGATCGACGGGTGGATGCATGTTTGTGTGGATGAACTAATACGCGTTTATTAGTTTATCCAACCATTCATTTGTCGATCCAATCTATCTATATACATCCATTCCCCTCCTATATATCCATGTACCTGCCAATCTACCTACAATTCTAACTCGTACATAATACCTACTATGAACTTACATATCCACCTATGAAATTGTACAATTCATCCATAAAGCTACGTACCCATCTATGTGTCTATACGTATAACAACCCATCCATTCATTCATTTATCTATTTATTTATCTGTCTATCTATCTATCATCTTACCTATATACTTACTCACCTATCTGTCTGTCTGTCTGTCTGGCTGGCTGGCTGGCTGTTTGTCTGTCTCTCTGTCTGTCTACTTACCTATCTACATAACTACCCACTTACCTACGCAATTATCTTATCTGTCTGTATGGTTTTCTGTCTTTCATCTATATGACTGTCTAGCTTTCTATCTTCCTATCTATCCATTTATTTGAGTAATTACCTAATTACTATGTAGCAACATACCTACATATAAATCTAGCTGCCCAAATTCCTGACATCCTCATATGTTTCTCTATCTACCTACAGAAATCTTTGTTAAGACATACATTTAAGACATTAAAAAACAAAAGTATTTATCAAAATCACAACACAATCTTCCTACCAACTCTGTGCTACCAATGCCAAACCTGGACAATGACAGAAAAAGAGAAAAGAAAAATCACAACAACAGAAATGACGTTCCTGAGAAGAATACTCAACGTATCAAGAAGAGATAAGATCATAAATGAAGAAATCAGGACTAAAGTGGGGGTTAAAGCAGCACTAGATTTTATTAGAAAGCAGCAAGTCAAATGGTTTCGGCCATGCAAGTAGGTTACCAGTCAACAGCATGCCACAACAAGCAATGATGTACAGACCAGATGGAAACAGAGGAAGAGGCCGACCACGTAAACGTTGGACGGAGGGAATAGCAGAATCCATGGGAGTGTCGATATACGAAGCCCATATCCGGGCACTCTCACGAAGTTTATACTTCACCTCGACACCGCAAGGTACAAGAGGAACATGATGAGATGAGATGAGATTGATTAATAAACCCAAAGCTCAGACTCACCATTCTTGCAACTGGAGTTAAGTAACGAAATAGAAATTCTTCAATATCAAATTGAAATAGGTTCTGGGTCTGACTGTCGCTGTTGCCTATAATAATCTGAATAGTTTACAAATCCTTGAAGCATTTAAATATTACCACTATCCTGAAACCGTAACCGAAAACCGTGTGCCTAGTGAGCCTCGTGCGACACAGTAACCTTTCAGCCACGCCCCCTCCTCCATCAGAACAAAAACACGATATAAAAGGTGATGTTTCTGTATCTAAATATACAACAGACCTCAGGCATCTAGTTCCTAGAAATTATACACATATAATAGCGGGAATTTCCGATGTGACAATCTGATGCGTAGAACCGTTTCTGTCTTTTTCAACCTTTTCTCTCCATCTAGTATTTTGTCCATCTCGTTTTCTTTCTCCTGGTAATTATACTTATTTTCTCACTTTCCTCAATCTACCTACCTTCTCACCATTCACTTGACTTAACTGACTTAACTTCTCTCTGCCTAATCACTTACTTTATAATGATCAACGGATGGATGAATCCATGGGTTGTGGGTGTACTGATAAACTATTTGTTAGTGTATCCACCCATTCATTTATCGATCTACCATCTATATCCATCACTTCCCCTTCTATCTATCTGTATACCTGCCAATCTACCTAAATTTCCAACTCCTAGATACCACCTACTATGTTACTCTTACACATCTACCATTAAAACAACCATTTATCCATAAAGCTACCTCGTCATCTATCTAGCCATAATATTCATCCATCCATCCATCCATCCATCTATCCATCCATAAATCCATCCATTCACCTACCTACCTAACCTACGTACCTACCGACCGACCGACCGACCGACCGACTGGCCGGCCGATCTATCTATCTATCTATCTATCTATCTATCTATCTATCTATCTATCTATCTATATCTTTATCTATCTACCCACTTACCCACGTACTTCATATCTTGTCTGTCTGCCTCATTTTCTGTCCTTCATCTATGACTGTCTAGTTTTATATCTTCTTATTTGACTAATTTATCTATTTATTTGACTAATTTCCTAACTACTACATAGCAACCTACCTACATATAAATCTAGCTGCCTACATTCCTGATCGCTCCATATGTTTCTCTGTCTACCTACTGAAACCCATGTCAAGACATGCAATGAAGACATTTAAAAAGACAACCAGTATTTATCACAACCATTAATTAAACCCAACGCTGAGACTCACCATTCTTGTAGTTGGTGATAAGTGACGAAAATAGAAGTTCTCCAATTTCAGTTATGCTCTAGGTCTGGCTGTCGTTGTTGCCTGTAATCTGACTAGTTTACAAACCATTGAGACGTTTAAATATTACCATCATCGTGAAACCGAAACCGAAAATCGTTTTCAAATCGTTGACCGAAGTTAGGGTGGCATCCATGTTATTAATGCTTTATTTATATTCTAACCCTAACATCCCTATTTTTGTAATGAGCTGCATTTTAACGTGACGTCACACAAATATCGTGTTTCAGAAAAAGTTGTGAATTTTTAACAGACTGAAATGGAATAGTCCAAGCTAAGGTATGTAGGGATATCATACTAAATATATATAAACGAAACTGAAACTTTTTGATAGGGGATTCACCGAAACTATTACTAATGCCAGATTTCCGTGAGTTTATCCGTTAAAGTCCAGTTCTTCAACCGTATTGCGTATTTCTTAATTTATTTATCTGTCTGTGTATCCACATTATGTACTGTTAACTATTATGAAAAGAAAAGGTTTAAATTCCTGATTAATTTAGCAGCTACTGATAATATTAGGCTACATTTGTGTATTGTTTATAACGCAGAAAACTAAATATTGAGCAGGGGATGCTTTACAGACTCTTTCACCAGTTGATAATTTATGTCACTGAGTACGGTTTGGGGCTGCTGACAGTATCATACAAAATTCTGCCATGCAGGTGATTCTGGGGTGCACAAAGGTGTAGCCAGTCGTCCCTAGGGGGAAAGTGGAGTCAACCGGCACACTGTTTAAACTCCTTTTCCTTATTGTGGGCCTCTGCCGGACCTTTGTCTACATACCCCCTGTAAATCTTAGGTACCCTATCCCTCTCTTTCCTCTTCTTCTTCTTACCACTAAACAATACCCTTCCTATTGTTTCAGAACATACCCACACAAGACTGTATTTTAACAAATGATAAAATAAAACATTTAATACAGAAATTGTCACGTGTGTGTGTGTGTGCTCTGTTTGCGTGTGGAAATATGTAGTATTTTCTATGGTGTATGCGAGAATAGATTAGTGAGCTCAGGATCGTTCTTCATCATGTTAGGCCATGCCACATCACACCACAGTAAGTTCAGAACAGGTCTCACCGAATGAAGCCTCAATCCGGACAATGGTTGACTTCTTGGAGTTAATCATATATATAGTCTGGGTGACTGTTCTCCACTACTGAATATGGTATACCAAAGTCCACAAGTTCAGAACCCCCGATGTATTTAATATGTCTATAACGATCCTGGAACCTAGGAATCTCGGCACTTCTCTCACACGACTCCCCAAGAAACAAACTGATGATGTCTGTTCGAGTAAGTTCCTCCTGTATGTTTGTACAAGTTTACTGAACAGGTTTCCTCACCATTATGCCTTCTCTATATAATAATGTTATTGTCCTGAGAAGTAATCACCATTATACCTTCTCTATATAATAATGTTATTGTTCTGAGAATTCATCACTGTTAATATGAATCCGCCTTTTCAGTACCTCAGTCACTGCCAACCAGCCCTTTTTATGTTAAACACTCTGGGCTTTGAGGAGGCCATGATTGGTGGAACGGTGTCCCATTGCCGACACCATTTAACATAACTTCACTCAGTGTGACTGCTATTTTTCTCCTCTCTCAGCTGTCCTTAATTTCTCGGGTACAGTAAAATATCACTCAGTGTGACTGGCATTGTCCACACCTCGTAGTAATACTTTCTTTCTGTTAAACAGTTGAACCTGTAGAGAATAGAACATTCGGTGAGAGAAAAACCCTATTCCAATCCACTATATGTGATTATAAGTCCAATGGCCATAATCAGATATTTATCCTGGTCAACCTGGAACTACCCTCTGGCTTAATACAGAGTCGTTTGTCACATTTTGGTGGTAAGGGAAAACAAAGACCAAACAGAAAAACACAGGAGCCCCAGTGGGCTTCACTACCGGAATATCCCACCCTGTACATTTCCTTTATCCCCCAGCCATCTCAAATCTCAACGAATATCATCCCATTACACTGGTCTTACCCTGCCGAGTGAAATGATATATAACTCTATTTATAAATTAACTACCTTATGCTAGTGTTCCGAGTTTGAATTCACAATTCACAACATGAAAAACAATGTCCCTTGTTTCCAGACAACATGGGGACACTGTGAATCCATTCTCCATTCGAATTGGAACACAAAAACACTCCCGTTATCTGTAGTTCATCCACAGACAGACTGAACGCAACTTTCGTTAACTTCTCCCAGTCAAATGTTGCACGAGTGACGTCACTCACGTGACCGGACTTCAATCAAGAAAGCCCCGCCTCTCCCTTCTCCATTCTCCTGAGATCTGAGAAAACAGACTGCCGAATTTCTTTGATGCCGGGCAAATTAACCTGCCGCCAATTGTCTTTGATTGGGGGACTTCTCAGGGAATCCCGGTCGTGTTTGAAACTGGGAACATATTTCCCGACATCAAATAGTTGTGGCGCCTAGCAACGGCGGTTTTCAGGCCTTTCATCAATCTGGATCGAAATTCTTCAGTATTATGTGACAAAAGGACACACCAGTTATATGCATGAGCCATATCCTAGCCCTACCAACAATTTCGAATATGCATAGGGTCTTTCAAGCCAAATGGTACCTGAGAGTTGCTGCTGGTAGGCGATCACCCCTGCATGCAGCCATGTATATGGTCAAGGGCCATAGACTAAGGCGAGTCAGGACCTGAATGGTACTGGCAGAAATGTCTATACGTCAGTTGTGTGTTCTAGAGACTATCAATCGTGAAGAAGAGTGGGTTGAAGTACCGGCAGACAGGACGGATTGGCACAGTGTAATAGTAACACTGGGTCGTGAGTGCAGAGAATGAGCAGCGGGCCGCACAGAGTGTGGGGTGCAACAAGTGATCTAGAGTAATTCACATCAAGGTGACATTGTGATCTATACTGGTGGGTCAGTGGTGAGAAACAGAAAGAGTGGTTGGGATTTCATTGTGAAGGCTAGTGGTCGATTCTTGAAAAAAGGAGTGTCTGTCATATTAGGATACGACGTCCAGCATGAGAATGGAGGTGGAAGCAGTCACAGTGGCATTCCGTTGGTTAGAGGAGACCACTGCAACACACATTGTCTTCATCACGGACTCAAGGAGTATGCTTAATAAGATGGAGAAATGAATGATTCGTGTGGATGGTTCACCTCACTTCAGAGGTCACAGATTGTAAGAATTGTATGGATTTGTGTAATCTGATCGTGCGGGGGTGCGGGGGTGCGGGAGGGGGGGGGGGGTGGGTGAATAGGCTGATAGGCTGGCAGAGTTTAATATGAGGGGGCTTTAAATGAAAACCTTAAAAGTGTGATAGAAATTACAATAACCATGCCATTGTCTTGTAACCTGTCAATATTGTTGTTAAGGGTGTCAATAGTGTTCAGCGCGGGAAATCATGGTGCAGACGATCACCGTGATGTCATAATAACAGATAAGGTAGCGGGATAGGGTTATCTCCTATCAAAGGAGAAGTAAGGTGCCTCCTTCTCTCCGCTAGCCTAGGGATACCCTTGACCAAGGCGGAGCACCCGTTTAGCCTTCCGATCAGGGTTACATGAAGCCATGAGTGCAGGTGGCGGGTGAGGTTGAAGAGCAGCCGACAGATAGTTGTATGTTATGGTCTCCAGCTTCACGACGGTAGGCAGAGGATCTCTTTTCTGGGGAGACAATGGCTGCTGTCATTGACCAGTACGGTCCCTGCTAAGAAGGAAAGCAATGGCAAACTACCTTCTTTACAGATGCCAAGAAAATTATGTTTTGCGGTAGTGAAAGACGTGGATCAATAATCCGCCTTGCGCACGCCGAGTAGTCACCGGAACGGAAACAAGATCCGTAAATGTGACAGGGACATGATTTGAGTTGTGGTTGCGGTTAAAGGTGGTCACACCGCATTGTGAAGATGACTGTAACAAGTTAAGTGGAGGGTCCCAAATACCCCTGTCACAATGCTTCAATATTATTCTTTAACCCTGGCTGGGATAGGTCTTTGCCTGCCAACCCTCCTCCGTTCCCCAGACTCACTGTCACTCTCTCATTTGACCTCGGGGTCTACTCCCTGAGGTGTCTTTCTGGCTGACAACATATAACATTGCGATCGTCAGAGTAAACGATAAATTCAATTTAATAACTTAATACAGGAAAGCACAGGAAAACATCAAGGCAGTTAAAAACAGATAAGCATCTACAAACAAACTGAGGAGGTAAATCTCGTCCAGACATAGAGCATCACAACTATGATCATCATAGACCAAAGATTACGACAATGTCCCGTCAGTCCACATCCACCTCACAGAGTATGTCTTCAGTTCCCTCCTTCCAGAAAGGTTGTGCGAACAACAGGCCTCTGTAGAACCAGGCTTCCAGGTTTGAGTGGACCACTCTATAGAGTTAATGTAGTGTTCTTGGAAGCCCCATGTTATCACTTGTCCCTATGTTGGGTAGGAATTAATACAATGGGAACAGTTCGTGAATAGGGGAATGGGTAGGTGCCTTTCACTGTCCGGACAAGGATGGGTATGACTGAGAATTAGGCGTAGGTCCAGCCAGGAACATAGGGTCAGCTACTCCTATGTTGACGATGTGATTCGCATTGAGCTGGTACTGAAGAATGCCACTAGTTCAGGACTATTCGGACCTCTATCCATTGATTGGAGTCATTGGCCTGGGGCCGTCCTGAAAGTCCATGGTTCACCTGAGAATGGCTTAAGGTGACTATCTCGTGGCCTTGAAGATCCCTTCTGCTCCTTTCACTTCCAGGAGGACCCTGGAGAGAACAAAGATTAGTGAGCTTGCTGGCTGACTCAGGTACCGCAATCCTGAGGACCAATATGGGCCTCAGTTTAATAAAGTTGATATCATTTACCTCACCTAATTAATTAGATAGGAGGCCTTAGTGAATGGGCCTGACATGTCAGGTAGCCCCTGGATTGGCTACGTCCCTGCTTGACTAGACCTCCAGCTTGTATAAGTCCTGTTGGTTACCCTAGGAACTCTTTGCATACAAGAATCACTCTCTTCTCTCATGCCATGCCTTTATTATTACTGGGCACATTCATTTCCCGACTTCCCTCTCACTTGTAAACCCTGCCTTTCTCACGACAAAGCTCTTGTGGTGTTGTGTGGGTAATTATGTGTGTTTCCCCCCTCTCCTTTAATATGTGAAGGGGAACGTGTAGATCATACCCTGTGTTCTCGGGACCCATCTACCGTGCCCTACTGAACAGCCTCTTTTGGCTTACACGGTTCGGTATTTCCCGCTTAACGACCAGTAACTATTTGATCCACTTGGCCACCCTATCCGCCAAAAGATGAAAGAGATAGCACAGTGGATACCCTCTTCCACCTCAAGAAGACAGAACATAGATGGGTGGAACCCGTCCCCACGGAGCCCTCCCCTCCTTCCGGCATACCGTAGATATGTAATGTTTATATTCAAATGAAAGATGACACTATGCAGAGTTCAGGCTGTAGGAAGAAAGATAGCCCCGCCCATCTGCTGCCAAGAACAAGCGACATCATCTGGGGAAATATATTGCTCAGATTGGTTCCAAGGCTATACCAAGAATAAGATGCTTAGCTGGACTGGCCAACTGTCAACCCCCTCCCGGTATGGCATGATTGGCTTTTCGCCAATTCGTCTCACCAGTCGAGACAACAGTGTCAAAGACTCGACCGCATCCCCTCCGCCAGGAAGAGCAGTCAATCTTGAAGAGGCCAGGAGGTGATACGGTGCCCGAGGTAAGGGCAGGGGAGATGAGGTAATGGGAGATGGTTATCCATTCCCTCATGAGACACGCAGGCGTTGTTCAGAGAGTTAGCACTCTAATCACGATAGCATCACGCCTCGTGGTAGCCACGGAGAAGTTGAGTATCCACTCAACATACCACGTCTGCGATCAGCGTGCCATGTGAGGCAACACGCACCAAGGTCAAGGTCGATCCGCGTGGTGTGTGACGACGGGATGAAAGAACGTCAGACGGGAGGACAGGACTTGTAGTGTGCACCTCGTTAGAGTAGCGATAGGGGTTTTGTGTTTAACTAAATAGATAGAGAGTTAGCATAAGCATTAGCAACTAGTGATAGATAATTTCTGTGGCTTTATGTTGTGTGTTTACTAGCGACTGTTACCTGCTTGTAGCGAGCCAACGGCAATAAAATGTACCATTTGTTTTTCTCGCACACGACTTGCAAGTTTTCTTGTTTGGTGTGGGAGAAGTATCCGATAGTGCCTGTCAGTTGAGTTGTTGACAGGCAAGGATAATTGTGGTGTCAGAAGTGGTGCTTGAACGAAAGTTCAAGCTAATCCACTCAGCCACGGCTCTGGACTAGGATCTAATTTGTGTCAGTGACGGTAATCTGTGCAGACGAGAACAATTTGCGGGCTAGAAAATGTGCCTATCGTGACGAAATAGAATATTTAATTGTGCTTATGAAATGTTTATTTAGTGAAATCATGTATTCTTCAAAGCTGTAAGTAGTAATATTCTTATTTTCTCATATTTATTTATGTATTTACCAATTTATTTATGAATAAGCACCAAACATGATTCATGGCGGAGCGATACACAGCCAGCCGACAATATCGATTTTTGAAAACTAAAAATAGCGCTGCGCCTCTGACGTAGAATGATTGACAAACAGTTGTCCTAGGTCATTTGCATACAGCAATCGAGTGTTTACAAAATCGCCAAGCGGCTGCTCGCCTGAATCTGTGCTTTATATTATTTATTATTTGTTTATTTCAGTTATTAAATGAATATATTTATTTATTTAAACATTATGGTGTTATTTGTATTTAGTTAAAAGCAGTTATTCATATTTTTGGTCCTACTTTCTCTTTGTGTACCGTCACGATGGAACTATTTTTGGCCACGCAGATGAGACTTGGCTGCACAACACTTACATAAATTAACTAGGTTAGTAACAGAAAGCAAATACTGTTAGAACGAAGACAGGACATTGACATTAAATTTAATTAATACATATTCTAGTTGTTCGTGAGTCTGTCATTGTCAAAGTCATTGTCCTTAGTTGTCGGGTAAATCATATCATGCAGTAGTAGTAACTACTGCTGCCCTGCATATCAGAGGGCGAACAACAGCTGAGTACGTATACCGGTGTACCAAATAAAGTGTCCTGATTACGAAACGTGCCTCCATCCCAAAGTATCAAACAAGGTGATCTGTGTCAACCCAGTTCCGTTCCCTGATTCTCGGGAACATTAAGTTGAGTATACCTATATTTTTGGCATGCAATGTGATTAATAGTGCATCTCTTTTTCAGCTTGTGATACACTAGCATATTTTTGGGCTCTGATTTTCCAACATAGAAATTTTGTTCAGCATAGAAACTGAAAATACAATTCATAGTCCTCAACGAGGAACAAATATAGAACATCATAGATAAATATTTGAATAAACAAACCATTGTAAGTCAACGCAAGCTAATTACTCAACAGCATGGCAACATTAGAGGACTTTATAAAAGCTGGTAAGCAATTACAATATACAGGTAAAGAGCTAGAAGAATATGCTGATAAGAGATTTAAAGAAATAAAGGATGCTGAGAGAGACGAACGTGCACGAGAGAGACAACAACAAAAGGACAAAGAAGAACAAGATAGACAACATCAAAAGGAGAATGCACAACTAGCTGAGATAACAAAACAGAAACAGCTAGAAGATGACAAACAAATTAAACAACAACAGTTAGAACACGATAGGGAAATTAAACAACAACAGTTAGAACATGATAAAGAGGTTAAACAAAAAGAATTAGAAGTTAAACAACAACAGTTAGAACGTGATAAAGAGGTTAAACAAAAAGAATTAGAAGTTAAACAACAACAGTTAGAACATGATAAAGAAGTTAAACAACAACAGTTGGAACATGATAAGGAGATTAAGCTAAAGCAATTAGATCAGGAGAAAGAATTAAAACAAAGAGAATTAGAGCTAAAGGAAAAACAAATACAAGTAGAATCAGAGACACAATTAAAGATGAAAGAAATGGATGTAGACTCACACGCAGAGATCTCTGCCACTAAATTAAGAACTCAACAAGAGGAAAATAAGTTCAATAAATACAAAAATATTATCAAACCATATTGTAAAGAGGATTCCATATCAGCCTGGACAGAGAATGTAGAGTATCAATTCAAATATCACCAAGTTCCAGTAGAGATGTGGGCTATGATTTATATGAAAAATCTGAGTGGTGAGCCCCTTAAAGTGATAGAATCTATACCAACTGAGCTTAGATCTAACTATCAATACATCCATGATAGGATTATGCAGCACTTTTTACTTGATGCCCCTGGGTATCAGGTTCAGTTCTCAAATCTAAAACCTAAACCTAGTGAAACTTTTATTGATTATGTTTCAAATGTGCAGAGTGTACTAAACAGGTGGCTTAACGCAGCTAACATAGGTAAAGACTTTGATAGATTAAAAAACGTAATAGCTATGGATAAGGTTATATCCACTATACCTTCTCCTTTTGCTAAATTTTTGCAGCAGTCAGACATTGAGAACATCGAGCAGTTTGAGAAAAAAGGCTCAGCATATTTTTCATCTAACAGAGATATTTTTAAGACTTCAAATGACTCTGAAATAGTTTCCTTTGTGAAAGACCAACCAAAAAACTATCAGAGTAACAGAAAACCTTTTCAGAAACACGACATCAAAGATAGGAAAGTGTCAAAATGTATTTATTGTCAACTTTTGCATGACACTTATTCTATGTGTGACAAATCGCCAAACTACCCGGCGCATCTTGAAAATGTTATCAAGAAGCAACAAAATAAAAGATCAGCATACAGGCGTGCAATCAAATGGTTTTTTTGTTCCAGCTATGGCCATTGGCCTTGGCCGCCAACGTATGAAAGCTAATAATGCTATCTTGATTGACACCTCTTCAGATGGTGGTAGTGAGGATGAGTGTGAGGTTGAAAGTGAGGTTGAGGTTGACTTACCTTTTAACCAAGCAGAAGATGTGTGTTGTGTGAACGATGTGTTAAGCTTTGACAATTGTGGACATTGTCAGCAATTTCATGCAGACGGAAGACTGGAATGTGGACATACAGTACCATTCTCATCCGAGAATGGGAATGCAGCATTAGCCTCCAGAGGCAATTTAGTGTTCCACAATGCAATGGTCAATGATAGACCATGCCAATGTTTGCTGGACAGCGGCAGCACCCTTATTGGTCTTCGGAAGGAACTTGTGAGTCCGGGTGATTATACAGGCGACTCTGTCAAATGCCGAACCTTTTCGGGGAACATTGAAATTTACCCTTTGGCCAAAGCCCGTATTAACACTCCTTTTCTTTCGGGTACCTTTACTTGTGCAATACTAGACAGCCCTTGTACTGATTTAATTTTGGGGTGCTTACCCCAACTGAAACAATGTGCTTGTGGCGAAACGCCAGCGGCTCATGTCCTCATGCCTTCTTTGATTTTGGGAAAACAGGGGGAAACGGCTTTTGGAAGCTCTCAGTTCTCTTGTTCGCTCAATCATGAAAGATAGTTCTTTGGGGTTACCTTCATAACACAATCTTTATATGGAGCAAGTAGATATAGGTCTTTTCTTTCGGGTAGACCCGATGGAGCGCCCTGCGCCAAATGTGCACTGGTGCGGCTTCTGGAGGATTCATGTCCGTTTCTACTGATCGCCATCCACGGCCGAATGTCAAGAGTTCAAGTTAAAGATTGAGACATTTTTAAAGGTTTCCTACTGGTGGAATGAAAAGGTAAACTTGGGGTTTCTTTGGTCCAGCCAAAACTTGGCCTATAAATATCTATTGTCTTAACGACTGAGAGGATATGGCGAAACAGCAGTCTTGCCATATTGGAAAGGGGGGTGACCGTTAGCAAATCTGGCTACGCGTCTTGATCTTGGCATGGCAAGGGAACAAATCTGAAGAATAAATAGTTACCAAATGATATCGCTTGTTCTTGGCAGCCGATAGACGAGTGCTATCTTCTTCCTACGGCTTACCGTTACTTAGTAGCATCTCTCATTTAAATATAAGCACATTAGATAGCTACGGTGTGCTGGAAGGAGGGAAGGGCTCCTTGGGGAGGGGTCCACCAATCTATGATCTATCTTCTTGAGCCGGAAGAGGCTATCCACGGTGCTATCTCTTTCGTCTTTTAGTCGATAGGATGATGTGGGGATTATAAATAAACTTCGTTATCTTATAGAGAGAACCTGCATTTCTCTGAATCTACGTGTTAGGTGAGGCACTGCCGGTACATTGCGGCGACAGCTCAGACAAGAGCAGCAGCCAGAAGAGGTAGTATCTTCTTTCATATTCTTGCTGGGAATGGGGAACTCCACTGCATGCCATACAACCCCACTACTATACTAGTAGTTAACGGGGAGAAACACACAGATTACTAGGCGCACCACACCACAAGATCTTGGTTGTGAGAAAGGCATGGTTTGCGAGGGAGAGAGAAGCTGGGAAATGAATGTGCCCAATAATAATAAAGGCAGGGTATGAGTGAGGAGAGTGATTCGTGTATGTAACAGGGTGCATCGGGTAGCCGACTGGACGTCTACAGATTGGAGGTCTATGCAAGCCAGGACGTAGCCAATCCAGGGGCTACCTGACATGTCCGACGCATCCAAGCCAGCCACTTATAAACTGGTGTTGGTAAGCCGAAATGCATAACTAATATGTGGTGCTTGAGTCAGCTTGATCCCTCACTCGAATGTTTGTCCTTTCCAGGGTCCTTCTTTTGGAAGTATGAACAGAGCTGAAGGTCTCGACAGGGCTCTACGCAGAAAGTATGTTTATGACTATGCCATGGCAAGGTTTGGGCCATGCCAGCTGTAAGGATATGATCTCTACGAGATAGAGCCACTGCTGACCTTGAAAGAATGACCATCAGCTGTACTGACACATCACCAGTCATCTCGATACGTTTGGATTGAGTCCTTTTGTATTATTGGCTGGACCCCGCCAATCACTCAGACACACCCATTATTATATGAGAACTATTCTCCAGGACATTATTTCCTACCTGACATTATGCCAGGTGATTCCATGGCACTTCCCTAGAACATTTGATAACTAAAGTGGTCCATGGAAACTTGGAAGTTTGGTCTACAGAAGGCTGTTGTACGTACAACCAATTACCTGGAAGGAAGGAGATTCTTGCACACTCGGTGAGCTGTGTGTGGACGGATCGGACAGTGTATGAAGCTGGGTCTGTGAATCTAGTTACCTGAGGCTCTGTGCCTGAACGTTATCCTTGTTGTGTCTGTTTAGAACTATCTGTTTTATCTGCCTTGATGTTTTCCTGTGCTGTTCTTGATTAGGTTAATAAAATTACTTTCAAGTTATTCTGACAATCGCCATGTTATTTATGCGACAGCCAGAAATACACCTTAGAGGTTAGGTCCCGAGGTTGAAAGACAGAGTGACAGTGAGTCCAGGGAACGGAGGAGGGTTGGCAAGCAAAAACCTATCAAAGCCAGGGCAATAGAATAATATTGAATATTGTTACATAGTTACTTGGGACCCTCCACGTAGCTTGTTACAGTACTAGTGATGAAATAGTTGCATGAGAGAAATTGAATGCAGCTAATGCAACAACAAGAACAGACAGTGTGAAACATCAAGACGCACTACAAGATGAGAGACTACTGTTGCTTTCTCCAACTGGCACAGATGACGCCAGCAGACAGAAATTTATAGAACAGCAGAAAGCTGACCCTAGTGTGTCTCCATATTTAAAATTAATGAAAGAAAGATCTAAAGTGACCAAAAATGCCTCATGGTTCCTTAAACCTAATAATGGCTTTCTTACGAGACATTTTACATCTGAGAACCATGAGAATCTGCAAACGGTGCAACCTGTACAACACCGCTTAACTGTGCAAAAACCTGCACAGAAGTCACCGCTTGCTGGTCACCTGGCAAAAGACAAAACCAGGCCTAGATTCCAGGCTCATGTTCATTGGCCAGAGGTTTGGAATGAGATTAAATTATTTTGTCGTAATGTATTTTCTTGTAATGTCTGTAAACAATTAGTACATAAGTTTAAGGGTAGACATCCTACAGCTGAAGTACTACCTTCTACCCTGACTTCTAGACCTGTAAGAGGGAGGGTCAAATTTACCAATACACAAACAAGGGTGCTTGAACAATCGATGGTAAACCAGATCAAAACATGCGTCGGTGACTTCCATACAAGCAAAATGGCAAGGACCATTCAAGGTGTTGCGTGACATTTCCAATGTTGACTATGGAATATCGATAAACAGACACTTAAAGATATTCCATGTCAACATGTTAAAACTTTATTTTTCACAACAAGACACATAAGTAGGGACAGACGAACATAGTGCATCCACACCTAGTAATCAGACGACAGACATACACAACGCAACTACACTAGGTAGCGAGACTGGCAAATCCGACAATGTACATACATTTAGTGAACTTATAGAATACGCATGAATATATCAGAAGACTGATGACTGGACAACACACTGACTGAAACTAAGACATGTCTTTCATAGGTTGCGACTCTTCGGTCTCACTGTCAAACCGAGCAAAGTCGAATTAGGCCTAAAAGAAATTCATTTTTGGGTCATGTTATTTCTCAAGATCAACTAAAGACTGACCAGAAAAATAGTACCAAAATTATGAATCTGACCATGTCTACTAGAAAGAAGCAGGTCAGAAGCCTTTTGGGATTAGTAAATTACTCAGAAATTACAATTCTATATTCCAATGTTTTAAAAGCATCTGTAAAATTGGATGTGAAAGATGCATTATTAATTTCTGCATTGTCAAAATTAAAAATCCTTTTTAGTAATGTACCAATCCTCCGCTTGCCTAACCCTAGGCTCGTTTATTATCTTAGGACAGATGCCAGCAGGGTCTCCATCGCTGCAGTACTAGGCCAATTTTATGAGGGCATCTTCCATCCGAGTTGCTACGTGAGCCGTAAGATCACACCTGCTGAGTCCAGAGATTCCATATCACAGTTGCAACCCTAAACGTCATCTATGCGGTGAGAAAGCTCCATCTAATTCTGACGGATGTTCACTGCATTGTCCAGACCGACAACTCCCCGATCACGGTCATACAGAGTGGTGTGCATCGAAATGACCGGATATACAGGTGGTCACTAATTTTACCATCTGGGGTAGAAATACCTGAAATCCCACAGATAAATGTAGAGTGATAGTTAGTACATGAATATATTATATTATTCTATGTAAAATAGGTTACATATACATCGACATTATGTGCTTAATCATGTACCAAGAACAGTGAACTATCATGTGTCCGTAGACATCAAGTGAAGAACTGTGCTGCAAAACGTAGATATCACCGTGTGAAATATGACAGCTCATTACCAACTAAGCTCCATTCCGGTGTATCATTTGAGTGAAGCGCAGAAAACAGTGTCAGAACAATGCTTGATTACAGACACGAAAAGACTGAGCTACGACACCAGCGAACTCTACACGTACACTACCGATAGAACACTAGTATGACTGTGCAATGTATTTCAGATACCCAGGCAAAGTGTGTTTATATATTATGCCTATAAAACCAATGTACAATCATGAAGGCAACAACTAACCTGAGGTAGCTGAATACCATGTATATAAACTTATTGTGATATGTAATATAATATTTTAAGATAGTGATAAATTAGATGTACGGTAGGAAATATAATAGTTCTCATTTATTTTAATAGTGTAGTTAGTACAGTAATTAACCCATTAGAATTATATTAGAATAGTAATGTAGACGTAAAAATAGTTAATTACAAGCTAAATTAAAAGTTTGATAGGAATAGTACCATTTAGGTTGTTATATTTCACTTAGCTTCATTTCGGTTCAGTTCATTCCTTCTTAATGAAACCATACCACCTATCAAATATTACCATTTAGTAATATCATCATTTTACATCAGAATAGGATAAAAAGATTAAATAAGTGAACATATATCATTTACACCATTTAGATTAAGAACATCCCTCATATAATTTCTTTGTGCATTTAAAAACATTAGTTAGTAAAGTGTTAGAAAATTACATAATTTGTGTTCACATCATCCATGTAATTAAGGTACATAACTCACGTCACATTAATTACATTTAAATAGTTAGATTACATCCCTTAGATTAGACAAACATAACAATGAATATAAACATATCATATAATTAACGTGACAAAATTTAGTTAACACATTAAATACATATTTATAGAATTAATATTATTATGTGAGGATTTAGAGTTGTAGTTAGTATAATATAATAGATGATGAGACCAAGGGGATAAACCATCAACCCTTTCTCGTCCATGTAAATATAGTGTAAATACATGACTCGTGCAGCGACTGTCGCACAGTCATTGGGCTCAACTATCTCAAACTGAGCCAAACCTGTACAGTGTCACTCCAAGGTTTTTAAATAATCGGAATGATTAGTGTGGAAGGATAAAAGATGTGTGACAGAATTAAGGATAAAAGAAGTGTGACAGAAGTGTGAAAGTGAGAGCGAATGGAAAATAGACGGGAGAGAGTGAGATCAGTCAGCAAATTCTTCTGCTGCCTGGCGCGACTTTTAATGGTTGTCTGTGTTAGTGTTGGTTTTCGTTATTGAGAATGTGTTAGTGTGAATGTGTGTCTGTAAGATAGTTTAGAACTTAGATTACAGTATTTTGGGGTTTCATAACAAGGGAATGTAGTCACGAATTAGTGTTATACACCTGTTTGTGGCCACATTTAACCAAATTATGACACTTCAAAAACTAACATACATACACATAGGAGGTAGAAACATAGGTTAGAAGTTAGATTAGTAAATTAATTACATCCAAACACACAAAAAACCAGAAAAACAAACAGATAAATTACATACATTTTTTCTAGATCAAAGAGAAATAACTTCGGGTCAGGGGACATAATAGACAACGAAAAACTAACTTAACAGTGAAATAGGACTTTACACGCGGAAGCGAAGTAGGTAAAGCCTGTCGCACACACTCTTGTATAATGGTTGTTAAATATTATATGGGGGACATGAAGCAATTCATGTGTTGACCCTAAAAAAGTCAACTTTGTATGGGTAGTAAGTTAATTTACTATGTGAGGGCAGGTCTTATAAGACAACGGTCCGGTTCAGACATACCTCTAATAAATATAATATACCATGTGAGAAGAGGGCTCACGCCAACCAGTCAAGTTTGTGGCGATTGCCAGTAGCCAAGTAAAGTTTTGCTACATTGTGACAATAGTCAGTAGAAGTCTATTAGAGTGCCAAAAGCCAGGTTATCTAGAGTCTTTGACAAAAAAAAATTAGAGACATTAAATTTTTTTTAGAAACCTCTTGCGTCACAACCAATGAGTGAAAGTTGATGACGCAGCACAGGAGGGGTGGGTGTGTGTCAAAGACTCGACCGCATCCCCTCCGCCAGGAAGAGCAGTCAATCTTGAAGAGGCCAGGAGGTGATACGGTGCCCGAGGTAAGGGCAGGGGAGATGAGGTAATGGGAGATGGTTATCCATTCCCTCATGAGACACGCAGGCGTTGTTCAGAGAGTTAGCACTCTAATCACGATAGCATCACGCCTCGTGGTAGCCACGGAGAAGTTGAGTATCCACTCAACATACCACGTCTGCGATCAGCGTGCCATGTGAGGCAACACGCACCAAGGTCAAGGTCGATCCGCGTGGTGTGTGACGACGGGATGAAAGAACGTCAGACGGGAGGACAGGACTTGTAGTGTGCACCTCGTTAGAGTAGCGATAGGGGTTTTGTGTTTAACTAAATAGATAGAGAGTTAGCATAAGCATTAGCAACTAGTGATAGATAATTTCTGTGGCTTTATGTTGTGTGTTTACTAGCGACTGTTACCTGCTTGTAGCGAGCCAACGGCAATAAAATGTACCATTTGTTTTCCTCGCACACGACTTGCAAGTTTTCTTGTTTGGTGTGGGAGAAGTATCCGATAGTGCCTGTCAGTTGAGTTGTTGACAGACAGAGATTTATAGGCCAAGGGTCTGGCAGGACTAATTAAAACCCACGCTTACCTTTTCTTACACCAGCAGGATGCACCAAGTCTGTAAAACTCTTTAAATTTTCAATACATGGTGCAGATAACAAACGGTAGGTGTTTAAACGGACACTGATGGCCCAAGAAATTACACTAGTGCGTATTTGGTGCAAGGCGCCCTATCTGGTTTTCCCGAAGAAAAGTCAGCATATAGTTCTCTTAAGAAAATCGGGTTGTAAAAGTAACCAAGAGAACTAACTTCCAGGGGAATTGAGCGGATAAGAGAACTGAGGGTTCCCGAAAGCTGTTTCCCACTGTTTTCCCTAAACCCAAAGAAGGCGTGAGGACATGGGCCACTGGCGTTTTGTTACAATGACCACGACCATGAATTGTGCTGCCCGTTTTAGAAGTTAATGTAAATATGGTTGCTAATTAATGTTAATGTGATCGTTTATTAATTGTGAGACGTATTTATGACATTTGTGGAAAGTAAGAGATTAAACATAGGAAAGAATACCGTCTCGTGTAATGATCCAGTTGAAGTTCGTAGACGTGTTGTGGTGCTAACTAATAATACAATCCTGTGGTCTAACCTTTGTTGACCAATGCTTATTATGTTTAACGATCAAGTAGAACTCAGCTGGACAATGCGAGGAGGCATGTTCTAATGCAACTGTCTGGATCCTGATGAAGAATAACTTATAAACGTGAAGACAACGAGCCAGAAGAAGACAACGAGCCAGAAGAAGACAACGAGCCAGAAGAAGAAATAAATGTAATAATAAAACCACAGGCGGAGTTTAACAACTCCTCAGTTAAAATCTTATATCGCGCCATGGCACTATGGAGGCTTCGTCCGGAATATTATCCTGGGATATCTCGCAGCCCAAGCGAAAATCATACTCCTAGAAGAACCCCCATGAGTATATTAGCAGTTTACCATTACTGTTCAACAAAAGAGGGCTGAGTGGTTTCGAGGTATGGTTTCCGCCTTCGAGTGCTGAAGGTCCAGGGTTTAAGCCCCGGTGAGAGCCGGGATTTTTTCACGTGGACTTCTAGTAACAAAATCTCCCGTGATCTTTGGGTAGTGAGATCGGACGCCCATGTGTATTGTTGCGCACGTAAACAAATCCCTTGGCAGTTGGAAATCGAAAAAGAGTAGCCTAACGGCGCTGCCCGGGCAAAATTTCGAGTTAAAATAATCTACCCAAAGTATTTAAGTACCCTCGCCGGTGCTACGGAGTTCGTGCACTGAGCTTAGATTCCCCGGACTCAGGCTTGAGTTAGGAGTAGAACAGAGCACTTATAGGTTACACCCGTGTGCCGTGATGTTGATCCGTCGACTAAACTAAACTAAACTAAATTAACTAAACTAATAGTCAAAGTTCATTTCCTCCACTGTCATAAAAAGAAACAGAATAAGATTTAGTCATCATCATCTTCTCCTACTCAATCTTCATCATCAACATCATCATCATCATCATCATCATCATCATCTACTTCAGCTTTTTATTTTTCTTCTATTATTATTGTTATCATCATCATCATCATCATCTTCTTCATCGTCAATCCACAAATATCAGTACTCTAGTCACAGACTGTGATGGCTGGGGCGTGTTGGTAACTGGGGTCTGTTGATGGCTGGGCTATCTTGATGGCTGGGGTATAGTGATTACTATGGTATATTGATGTCTGGGGTATAGTTATGTCTGGGGTATAGTGATGGCTGGGTATAATGATGACTGGGGTGTGTTGATGGTTGGGGTATAGTTATGTCTGGGGTATAGTGATGGCTGGGTATAATGATGACTGGGGTCTGTTGATGGCTGGGGTATAGTTATGTCTGGGATGAGTTGATGGTTGGTATCTGTTGATGGCTGGGTGTGTTGATGGCTGGGGTGTGTTGATGGCTGGGGTGTGTTGATGGCTGGGTGTGTTGATGGCTGGGTGTGTTGATGGCTGGGTGTGTTGATGGCTGGGTGTGTTGATGGCTGGGGTGTGTTGATGACTGGGGTGTGTTGATGGTTGGGGTCTGTTGATGACTGGGGTGTGTTGATGGTTGGGGTGTGTTGATGGTTGGGGTGTGTGATGGTTGGGGTGTGTTGATGGCTGGGGTGTGTTGATGGTTGGGGTCTGTTGATGACTGGGGTGTGTTGATGACTGGGGTGTGTTGATGACTGGGGTGTGTTGATGGCTGGGGTGTGTTGATGGTTGGGGTCTGTTGATGACTGGGGTGTGTTGATGGCTGGGGTGTGTTGATGGTTGGGGTGTGTTGATGGCTGGGGTGTGTTGATGGCTGGGGTGTGTTGATGGCTGGAATGTGTTGATGGCTGGGGTGTGTTGATGGCTGGGGTGTGTTGATGGCTGGGTGTGTTGATGGCTGGTGTGTTGATGGTTGGGGTCTGTTGATGACTGGGGTGTGTTGATGGCTGGGTGTGTTGATGGTTGGTATCTGTTGATGGCTGGGTGTGTTGATGGCTGGGTGTGTTGATGGTTGGTATCTGTTGATGGCTGGGTGTGTTGATGGCTGGGTGTGTTGATGGTTGGTATCTGTTGATGGCTGGGTGTGGGGTTTTATGGCTGGGTGTGTTGATGGTTGGGATCTGTTGATGGCTGGGTGTGTTGATGGCTGGGTGTGTTGATGGCTGGGTGTGTGATGGCTGGGTGTGTTGATGGCTGGGTGTGTTGATGGGTGGGTGTGTTGATGGCTGGGTGTGTTGATGGTTGGTATCTGTTGATGGTTGGTATCTGTTGATGGCTGGGTGTGTTGATGGTTGGTATCTGTTGATGGCTGGGTGTGTTGATGGCTGGGTGTGTTGATGGCTGGGTGTGTTGATGGTTGGTGTCTGTTGATGGCTGGGTGTGTTGATGGCTGGGGGTGTTGATGGCTGGGTGTGTTGATGGCTGGGTGTGTTGATGGTTGGTATCTGTTGATGGTTGGGGTCTGTTGATGGCTGGGTGTGTTGATGGCTGGGTGTGTTGATGGTTGGGATCTGTTGATGGCTGGGTGTGTTTGATGGCTGGGTGTGTTGATGGCTGGGTGTGTTTTATGGCTGGGTGTGTTGATGGTTGGTATCTGTTGATGGCTGGGTGTGTTGATGGGTGGGTGTGTTGATGGTTGGTATCTGTTGATGGCTGGGTGTGTTGATGGCTGGGTGTGTTGATGGCTGGGTGTGTTGATGGTTGGTATCTGTTGATGGCTGGGTGTGTTATGGCTGGGTGTGTGATGGCTGGGTGTGTTGATGGGTGGGTGTGTTGATGGCTGGGGGTGTTGATGGCTGGGGGTGTTGATGGCTGGGTGTGTTGATGGCTGGGTGTGTTGATGGCTGGGTGTGTTGATGGCTGGGTGTGTTGATGGTGGGTGTGTTGATGGTTGGTATCTGTTGATGGCTGGGTGTGGTGATGGCTGGGTGTGTTGATGGGGGGGTGTGTTGATGGCTGGGTGTGTTGATGGCTGGGTGTGTTGATGGCTGGGTGTGTTGATGGCTGGTGTGTTGATGGCTGGGTGTGTTGATGGCTGGGTGTGTTGATGGCTGGGTGTGTTGATGCTGGGTGTGTTGATGCTGGGTGTGTTGATGGCTGGGTGTGTGATGGTTGGTATCTGTTGATGGCTGGGTGTGTTGATGGTTGGTATCTGTTGATGGCTGGGTGTGTTGATGGCTGGGTGTGTTGATGGCTGGGTGTGTGATGGCTGGGTGTGTTGATGGCTGGGTGTGTTGATGGTTTGGTATCTGTTGATGCTGGGTGTGTTGATGGTTGGTATCTGTGATGGCTGGGTGTGTTGATCGTTGGTATCTGTTGATGGCTGGGTGTGTTGATGGTTGGTATCTGTTGATGGCTGGGTGTGTTGATGGTGGTATCTGTTGATGGCTGGGGTGTTGCTGGTTGGTACTCTGTGATGGCTGGGTGTGTGATGGTTGGTATTTGTTGATGGCTGGGTGTGTTGATGGTTGGTATCTGTTGATGGCTGGGTGTGTTGATGGTTGGTATCTGTTGATGGCTGGGTGTGTTGATGGCTGGGTGTGTTGATGGCTGGGTGTGTTGATGGCTGGGTGTGTTTATGGCTGGGTGTGTTGATGGCTGGGTGTGTTGATGGCTGGGTGTGTTGATGGTTGGTATCTGTTGATGGCTGCGTGTGTTGATGGTTGGTATCTGTTGATGGCTGGGTGTGTTGATGGCTGGGTGTGTTGATGGCTGGGTGTGTTGATGGCTGGGTGTGTTGATGGCTGGGTGTGTTGATGGCTGGGTGTGTTGATGGTTGGTATCTGTTGATGGCTGGGTGTGTTGATGGCTGGTATCTGTTGATGGCTGGGTGTGTTGATGGCTGGGTGTGTTGATGGCTGGGTGTGTTGATGGCTGGGTGTGTTGATGGTTGGTATCTGTTGATGGTTGGGGTCTGTTGATGGCTGGGTGTGTTGATGGCTGGGTGTGTTGATGGTTGGTATCTGTTGATGGCTGGGTGTGTTGATGGCTGGGTGTGTTGATGGCTGGGTGTGTTGATGGTTGGTATCTGTTGATGGCTGGGTGTGTTGATGGCTGGGTGTGTTGATGGCTGGTATCTGTTGATGGCTGGGTGTGTTGATGGCTGGGTGTGTTGATGGCTGGGTGTGTTGATGGCTGGGTGTGTTGATGGTTGGTATCTGTTGATGGCTGGGTGTGTTGATGGCTGGGTGTGTTGATGGTTGGTATCTGTTGATGGCTGGGTGTGTTGATGGCTGGGTGTGTTGATGGTTGGTATCTGTTGATGGCTGGGTGTGTTGATGGTTGGTATCTGTTGATGGCTGGGTGTGTTGATGGCTGGGTGTGTGATGGTTGGTATCTGATGATGGCTGGGTGTGTTGATGGCTGGGTGTGTTGATGGCTGGGTGTGTTGATGGTTGGTATCTGTTGATGGCTGGGTGTGTTGATGGCTGGGTGTGTTGATGGTTGGTATCTGTTGATGGCTGGGTGTGTTGATGGCTGGGTGTGTTGATGGCTGGGTGTGTTGATGGTTGGTATCTGTTGATGGCTGGGTGTGTTGATGGCTGGGTGTGTTGATGGCTGGGTGTGTTGATGGTTGGTATCTGTTGACGGCTGGGTGTGTTGATGGTTGGTATCTGTGATGGCTGGGTGTGTTGATGGCTGGGTGTGTTGATGGTTGGTATCTGTTGATGGCTGGGTGTGTTGATGGCTGGGTGTGTTGATGGTTGGTATCTGTTGATGGCTGGGTGTGTTGATGGCTGGGTGTGTTGATGGCTGGGTGTGTTGATGGCTGGGTGTGTTGATGGCTGGGTGTGTTGATGGTTGGTATCTGTTGATGGCTGGGTGTGTTGATGGTTGGTATCTGTTGATGGCTGGGTGTGTTGATGGTTGGTATCTGTTGATGGCTGGGTGTGTTGATGGCTGGGTGTGTTGATGGTTGGTATCTGTTGATGGCTGGGTGTGTTGATGGCTGGGTGTGTTGATGGTTGGTATCTGTTGATGGCTGGGTGTGTTGATGGCTGGGGTGTGTTGATGGTTGGTATCTGTTGATGACTGGGGTGTGTTGATGGCTGGGTGTGTTGATGGTTGGTATCTGTTGATGGCTGGGTGTGGTGATGGCTGGGTGTGTTGATGGTTGGTATCTGTTGATGGCTGGGTGTGTTGATGGTTGGTATCTGTTGATGGCTGGGTGTGTTGATGGCTGGGTGTGTTGATGGTTGGTATCTGTTGATGGCTGGGTGTGGTGATGGCTGGGTCTGTTGATGGCTGGGGTTTGGTGATGAATGGCGTCTGTTGATGGATGGGGTCTGTTGATAACTAGTCTGTGGGATATCCTTGGTCTGTAGGACATTCTGGGCAGACACTAGTCTGTGATTGCCTGCACCCAAATTCGCTGGTTAAATGTACTTTGTTCTCGACATATCAGCCCGACAACAGGTTACCCAAAGGGAATTGCATTGTCTATGATCCGCTCCATCATCCACTCGGAGAATGTGACAAAAACTTTCATTACATGTGTGAATCGAGCGGATAGTACGCAACTTTAAACCATCCTCAAATCAGCCAAAATTACTACAAGCTAAGTAATATAAGCGTGGTGTACAAATGGGAAGACCAAGACAAAATAACGATAGAACTGTATGTGTTATTCACTGCTGTTATTGTTGCTGTTGTTATTGTTGCTGTTGTTATTGCTGCAATTGTAGAACATCACCATTTGTTAAACACGTTTTAGATGGTCACTTTCCGTATGGACATATTACGTTGATTGTGTCCTTCAGTTGTCCTCAACTTCTCATGTCTCATTCATCTCATCAATTGTTGTTGTTGTTACATGTTTTAGATGGTCTCCTTCCACGTGGCCATAAACCATTACTACATCCTTTTGTTTCTCTCTCTATCTCTTGTTACATTAATCCCAACAGCTGTTACAATATTTTTTAGTTGGTCTCGTCCCGCTTGACCACAAAATAATGACTGCGTCATTCTGCTTCCGATGTTTAAATTACGTTGTTTTTATATTCTTGCTATTTCATACCATTTAGATTACTCCCTCATTTAGCTGCGGTATTCTCAATACTCGTTTATACAACCACGCATCTCTGGCTGCAGAAGATTTTTTAACTAACTGCTCATGATTGACAGCCGTGTAGTAAAATTGGTTACACGCAACACGGGTAATTTTTTTGCTATTTCCAGAAAAGGTTCTTTTCATATGGCATTCTTTCCATTAAAGAAATAATTGTGCGAGATGAAACATACAAACGGAAATTCACAAAACAACACCAATCACATGTATGTCTGTTTAAGTTATAATGTTCATCAATAACAGAATGTACGTACAGCAAACACTACAATAACATAATGTACACTATAACATACACAGCAATAACATAATGTACGCTATAACATATACTGCAATAACATAATATATATATATATTTTTTTTTTTAATTTTCTTAATTAGTTGCATGTTAGGACATAGCAGTCAACCCCAGCACTTTGGCTGTTCGTGATTCCTGGGCAGGTTTTACGTTCAGCAGTTTGCCATTGCTTTCTGAACGACCGGCACTTATGCCTTTTTTTTTTGAAAAACCAGCACCGCTGTGTTTCGAACCCAGGTATACGGAATTACGAATCTCGTAACACTAGAATAACATAATGTACGCTATAATATATACTACAATAACACAATGTACACTATAACAAACAATACAATAACACAATGCACACTTTAACAAACACTACAATAACAAAAAATGTCCATATCCTTCTTACAGGACATCGCTGTGAACACCAGCATTTTACTGCTGTTGTTGATATCTTGGCAAATTTACGTTCAGTAGTTTGCCATTGCTTTCTGAACGACCGGCTCCATTACCAACTCGTTAAAACCCAGCGCGACGCGGTCTGCTGCCAAATCTGTCGTAGCTGTGTTTCGAACTCGAGTAAGCGGGCTTACGAATCGTGTCCGCACACCTTTCGCCACTGAAACGGCATAATAACACAATGTTACCAATATCAAACACAACAATAACATAATGTACGATTTAACAAATATAACTATAACATAATGTACGATTTAACAAATACAACTATAACATAATGTACGATTTAACAAACTATAACAATAACATAATGTACGATTTAACAAATACAACAATAACATAATGTACGATTTAACAAATACAACTATAACATAATGTACGATTTAACAAAAACTACAATAATATAATATACACTATATCAAACACTAAAATAACATGATTTACACTATATCAAACATGACAATAACATAATGTACGCTTTAACAAACACTAAAATAACATAATGTATGCTTTAACAAACACTAACATAATGTATGCTTTAAGAATGTTTGGTGGATGTTTACATCATTCCTTGTATAATGCTTCACTGTAAAGATAATATTCATGATAGATAATGTAAGAATGTAAGGCTGGACTGTGTGCTCACGTTGTGACCCTTTGAAAATAAAGTTTGTTCGTTATCTCCAGATAATTGTATACCGCCCCAAAGTTTCGCCTTAGAAATCAAACTGCCCTGATCAGCCATCTCGACCGGTTTTGGATTCAACATCACGTGCTCGTCAAAAAGTTGCATTGGACAAGTGCACTTGGTTATCAAAGGAGTCTGAAAGAGAGTGTGAGGGTCCGGTAAAAAAAAAAAAGCGTCTTTATCCAGCGCCTGAAAGCGCATGTCTGCGGCCTTGAAATGTTGCACATCAATGCGAATTGGTACAACTCTAAGAGGATTTTGGGTCATTCTTCACAATTTCACAACCCAGCGTGAGAATGAAATGATCCCGACTGATACAGACTGTCTTTTTTTTTTTTTATGGCTGCTGACAGACTTTTCAAACATGGCAAAATCAAACGCTTTGACTTCCTGGTCCGGCTCTTTCATGCGACTCCTTGTTATGGCATCACTGGTGGACACTCCATCTGTTAGAGACACTTTCCTCTTGCATCTCCGAGTCACAAAGATGTCGTTGTCTCGGTAGGAGATGACAACACCCTCCTCCATATTCTCCAGAAACATTTCAATTCTGATCTTACTTCCATCCTTAAAGTTAGACGCACCGACTGCTGGAAGCTCTATCCGCACAGCATCGTCGCCCTTTTTATCGATTGCTTCCTGAAGCCTTCAGTTATTTACCCTCCCAAAGAAGATTTTACATTTCTTGGAGGTAATCATTTCTTTCTTCACCACCAGGCACGGCAATGAATAGATTATTTGAATAACCATGAGATTTGCCTCTTTAGTACTAGCAGAAGCGACGGTTCCCGGCTGCGGGCATGCAGTCTCTGGGTCTGTACTGGAGGATACAGAAGTGGGCAGTGCTGCTTGCGTCGGATTATTTTCTTCTTCAGATATTTCCATACTTGAGAGAGAGTTAGTTAAGCTTTGCAGCGGCGGGTTTTTCAAGGAAACAACAAACTGGTTATCCGTAACATCCATGGAGCTGTTTAGAAATCCAGTTAGTTCCTGGGTACCAACGCCAATCCCTTCCATCCCCACATCTCCTCCCTCGTCAGAAATTTGGCTTTTCGTCTAAGGTTGAGGGATGGGTGTGTCATGGGTGAGGGATGTGTTTGTGTGTGTGTGTGTGGGTGAAGGATGTATGTGTAGGTGGTGAGCGTGTTTGTAGGTGGGGGATGTGTGCGTGGGTTGGAGATGTGGGTGGGGAATATGTGTGGGTGGGGATGTGCATGTGTGGGTGGGGTGTTGTGTGGGAGGGGAGATGGGTGATGGTGTGTGGGTGAATGGGGGAGGTGGGATGTGCAGGTGGGTAAAGGATGTATGTGAGGGTGGGGAATGTGTGTTTGGCTCGGTGGTTTGGCTGCTTGAGTGTGGGTGGGTAGATGGGAGATGTATGTGTTGATGGGTGGTTGGGGGATGTGTAGGTGTGAGTGGTTGTGGGATGAGTACATGAGTGGATAAATTTGTGTAGGGGATGAGTGTATGGGTGGGGGATCTATGTGTGTGTGGGAAGATGTGTATCGGTGGGGGGTGTGTGTAGGTGTATATGTGGGTGGTGTGGTGTGTGTGTGGATAGGAGGTGTGTGTTTGGCTGGGTGGCTGTGGGTGTGGTTTGGTGGTGGCGGATATGTGAGTGGGTGTGTGTTGGTGGGTGGAGGATGGGTGTGTGTGTGGGGTTATGAGACAACAAGAGAGTTAGTGTGTGTGAAAGACACAAAAAAAGACAGAGAGATAGAGAGGGTTGAGCGCATGTATGTCATGTGACGTGCTATTCCATATTTTTTTCTGTATACTCATCATACATATTTTTACTGCCACTTGATTTTCTAACACATACTGCTTATTCCATTATATTTATGTCAATTTTAGGAATCAACTTATTGTATCACATCACTATTTTTTTTTTTACGCTACACAATGTATGTGCATAATTTGTTCTCCATTTTTTACATTTTTTGTGAGAATGCTTACCATACACATTAGCTACAGTGATTATTTGAGGCATTATGCGTGTGTCTAGATGTGAGGATTGTGTTTGTGTTGGGGGATGAGTTTGTGGGTGGGGGTATGTCTGTGAGGGTATGTGTGTGTGGGTGGGGGATTTGTGTGTGGCTGGGTGGCTGGGTGGCTGGGTGGAGAGATGTGTTGGTGGGTGGGGGAATATGTGTGTGGATGAGGGATATTTTGGGGTGGAAATGTGAGTGGCTCTGTGGGGGTGTCAGTGTGGGTGAGGGATGTGTGTAAGTGGGTGAGTATTGGTGGGTGGGGTGTGTATGTGTGGGTGGGGATGTGTGGGTGGGAGTATGTAGATGGGTGTGTGGGGGATGTGTGTAGGGGGTGTGGGGATGTGTGTATGAGTTGGGGGATGGGTGTGGCTGATGTGTATATGGATGGAAGAGATGTGTGAGTTGGGGATGTCTGTGTGTGGGTCGGTGTTTCTGGTGGGTTACTGAATGTGTGGATAGGGAGTGTATGTATGGATTGTGGAGGTGAGGGTGGGAGAGGTGTGTTGGAGTATAGGAGTAGTGTGTGGGTGGGGAAATGTGTGCGGGTGGGGATGTGAGTGGGTGGGTGGGGAGGAGTGGGTTTGTGGGGGAAGTGTAGGTAGGTGTGGAGATGAGTGGGTTGGTGGGTGGAGAGATGTGAGTATGGATGGGCGTGTGGGTGGGTGAGGGATGTATGGGAGGAGGAAGTGTGTTTTGGTTCGTGTTTGCGTGGATGTTGGTGGGTAGTGGGATGTGTGGGTGTTGGCGGGTGGGGGATATGTGGGTGTTGGTAGGTGCGGGATTGTGTGGGGGATGTGTGTTTGCGTGGGAGATGTGTGTGTGTTGGTGGGGGAATGTGTGTCGGTGGAGGATGTGTGTGTGGTTGTTGGGGTGTGTGGGTGGTTGTGAAATGTGTGGGTGGGCGGGGAAATGTATGTGTGGATGGAAAGATGTGTGGGTATGGGTGGTTGATGTGTGAGTGGGTGAGGGATATGTGTGTGTTGGTGCGGGATGTGTGTGTGTGAGGGGTATGTGTGTGTTGTTTGAGGGTGTGTGGGTGGGTGGAGGATGTGTGTGTGGGTGAGCTTGAGTGGATTGGGGTATGTGTGCGTGGGTGGAAAGATGCGTGTGGGTGGGTGTGGGGTGTGTGCGGGTGGGTGCGGGGTGTGTGTGGATGGGTGCGAGACGGCTGGGTTGGTGGCGGGATCTGTGAGCGGGTGGAGGGATGAGTGGAGGATGTTTGAAGAGTGGGGTATGTGTGGTGGATGAGGGATGTGTGGGTATGGGTGGTTGATGTGTGAGTGGGTGAGGGATATGTGTGTTAGTACGGGATGTGTTAGGGGTATGTTTGTGTGGTTGGAGGTGTGTGGGTGGGTAGAGCATGTGTGTGTGGGTGAGCTTGAGTGAATTGGGGTATGTGTGAGTGAGTGGAAAGATGTGTGTGGGTGGTGAGGGATGTGAGTGTGGGTGGGTGCGAGATGTCTGAGTTGGTGGCGGGATCTGTGAGTGGGTGGAGGGATGGGTGGGGGATGTTTGGTGAGTGTGGTATGTGTGGTGGATGGGGGATGCGTGGGTATGGGTGGGTGATGTGTGAGTAGGTGAGGAATGTGTGTGTGGGTTGGTGCGGGATGTGTGTGTGGGAGGGGGGATGTGTCACATAACATGAGAATATGCATTGCTTATGCTTACAACATTCATTTGACAATGTTTTTTTTTTTCCTATATGAATGCATAACGCACTGTTGATGAACGAAAGATGAGTGATTGGAAGGGCCGAATGTAAGACGGGCCTACGCGCCCAATTTGTTTCCCTTTGACAATAATGATCAATTCAATTCATTTCATCCTCTCGATCTGTGGACGAACTGTAATCCGCCTCAAACCTATATACTCTATACTTTTTAATCGTGTCTTTAGATAGGCATTTCAAGGCTTTACTCTTTGCAAGAGCCGACTTGAAATTTTGCTTGCACTTCGGATGATCAATTTCCCCTCCAGTCTGCAATTTGCCAGTGCGTTTAGCATATTCTGCAAATATTTGAGAGTATTCCTCACTCCACTCGGAACTTGTCTGATTAATCCAGGGAATCTTGAAACTTCTTTGGGCTCTGTCCAGCCACCGGACACCAAAACATGCTTCGGAGTCCACCATCCGCCACAACCAGTGTGGCAGATGCTCCTTGCCGCTCTTACATCTTAGAGCCTGAAAATATTACAGGAAATGTATCATCCGCTTGGTTGTTTTAACGATAACATAATCATAAATAAATACAAGAGTTTAATTAATTGCATAATTCTTCGTCGTATACGCTTGAATGTACTTGCCCTTATATTTTTATATTCTTTTCACATTCTTCTTCTTCTTCTTCTTCTTCTTCTTCTTCTTCTTCTTCTTCTTCTTCTTTTTCTTCTTCTTCTTCTTTCTTCTTCTGCTGCTGCCGCTTCTTTTGCTTTTTTTTCTTCTTCTTCACTACTACTACTACTACTACTACTACTACTACTACTACTACTACTACTTACTACTACTACTACTACTACTACTACTACTACTACTACTACTACTACTACTACTACTACCACTACCATTACTACTACTACCACTATTACTACAACTACTACCACTACCACTACTACTACTACTAAAAATGTGTGTGAAATGTTTTCTAAACTGCGACCTACGAGGCTGGGTCTCAATTCGCTTCCTCGTCGCCTTCCCTTCTGACACAATTCCCAGAGAGTTATAGAAATTGTCTGGTAGCCATGTTTATGAGGCTGTGTCGAGCCTAGATAAGTAATGGTCGGGGAAACCCTTAACTCTATCGTGGATTGAACATAAAAAAGGAGCTCTGCTCCCACAGTGTCTGTACCTACAGGGTCTGTACCCACAGTGTCTGTACCCACAGTGTCTGTACCTACAGTGTCTGTACCTACAGTGTCTGTACCTACAGTGTCTGTACCTACAGGGTCTGTACCTACAGTGTCTGTACCCACAGTGTCTGTACCCACAGGGTCTGTACCCACAGAATCTGTACCCACATAATCTGTACCCACAGGGTCTGTGCCCACAGTGTCTGTACCCACAGGGTCTGTACCCACAGAATCTGTACCCACAGTGTCTGTACCCACAGGGTCTGTACCCACAGAATCTGTACCCACAGGGTCTGTACCCACAAATTCTGTACCCACAGAGTCTGTACCCACAGAGTCTGCACTCACATTGTCTGCTCCCACAGTGTCTGTACCCACAGAGTCTGTACTCACATTGTCTGCTTCCACAGAGTCTGTACCCACAGGGTCTGTACCCACAGAATCTGTACCCACAGGGTCTGTACCCACAGGGTCTGCTCCCACAGGGTATGCTCCCATAGGGTATGCTCCCACGGGGTATACTCCCACAGGGTATACTCCCACAGGATATGCTCCCACAGGGTATGCTCCCACAGGGTATGCTCCCACAGGGTATACTCCCACAGGGTATGCTCCCATAGGGTATGCTCCCATAGGGTATACTCCCACATGGTATGCTCCCATAGGGTATACTCCCACAGGGTATGCTCCCATAGGGTATACTCCCACAGGGTATGCTCCCACAGGGTATGCTCCCACTAGGTATGCTCCCACAGGGTATACTCCCATGGGGTATACTCCCACAGGGTATGCTCCCACAGGGTATGCTCCCATAGGGTATACTCCTACAGGGTATGCTCCCATAGGGTATGTTCCCATAGGGTATACTCCCACAGGGTCTGTACCCACAGGGTCTGCTCCCACAGGGTATGCTCCCATGGGGTATGCTCCCACAGGGTATTCTCCCATAGGGTATGCTCCCACAGGGTATACTTCCACAGGGTATGCTCCCATAGGGTATGCTCCCACAGGGTATGCTCCCACAGGGTATACTCCCATAGGGTATGCTCCCATAGGGTATACTCCCACGTGTATGCTCCCATAGGGTATGCTTCCACAGAGTATACTCCCACAGGGTATGCTCCCACACTGTATGCTCCCACAGGGTATACTCCCACAGGGTATGCTCCCATAGGGTATGCTCCCATAGGGTATGTTTCCACAGGGTATGCTCCCACAGGGTATGCTCCCATAGGGTATGCTCCCACAGGGTATGCTCCCATAGGGTATCCTCCCACATTGTCTGTGACTGGCTTCGAACCCGGTACGTAAAACAAAGCTCACTACCCCGAGGCCACACACGCCGGCAAGCATACATGAAAGAATACAAGATAAAATAGATATGTAAACTTCACAAGAGCAATTTGGTTTTCACAAGAAGCGAGGAATACGAGAAGTAATATTTTGTTTTAGAACAATAGTTGAAAAATATCATCGTCCTCAGGTGACATGTCGATCAGCGTGGGAGGTCAGGTTTCGCAATCTCACACGATCATCAGAGTCGTGGATGAGAAATATACGGAGGCTCAAAGAAAACGTATTTATATGAGCTTCATAGACGATAAAAAGGCATATAGGGAGGAATGCAGTGAATGAACGAAAGAAGGAAGGAAAGAAGGAAGGAAGGAAGGAAGGAAGGAAGGAAGGAAGGAAGGAAGGAAGGAAGGAAGGAAGGAAGGAACGAACGAACGAACGAACGAACGAACGAACGAACGAACGAACGAACGAACGAACGAAGTTTATTTTCAAAGGGTCACAAATATCATTCTTACATTTCGATGTGTGTTATGTTCACATAGAAAAACAACATTGCCAAATGAATGTTGTGATACACGACAAGTTAATGGAATACATGGTAGAAGCGAGCCACGATGACAAAGCTAGATATACTTGTACAGGGAGCAAACAGCAATAATATTATCGGGAAAGTGTCTATCATATCTGGTAGATATCAAGAGAGACATGGGGCAAGGGGTGGGTGTTAATCACTGTCTGTACAATATTGATGCTGCGGAAACTGTCAAACAGATAGAGGAAAACGCCAAGGCTTAACATGAAGGTAAATCAATACTCAACATAGGATACGCAGACGATGGATTTGTTGACTGAAATAGAACAGGATCTCGGGGAAATATATGAACTAGGCACAAAACATAGGTAATTGAGTTTTCTTGGACATGAATCTTATTATCTTCTTATAGTCCATGTCGTGTGGCGTTGGTGATCATATCTGCCCACAGCATTCTGTCTCGTGTACTGCCAATAATTACTGATGCAGATCTACCCGCATACCATGCTGTCAACTGCCCAGCATCTTTTCTCTTGGTCTCCCCCTGCCTCTCTTCCCCTCTAATTTTCCATTTGTGACGACATACTCCAGCATTCCCCTTCTCGTGACATGAACAAAGAATATGGAATATACTCTTGTGATGTGTAATAAGTTCTCGTTGTGAGTTACCTTCTCGCGAGATATCTTGGGGATTAATCAAAATACAACAAACGGCTGATTGTCAACAAAGATAATAGCAAGCCAATTTTGAATATTATAGTTCATGTAAAGACAGGTGAACAAGTCAACAGTTTTTCTTACTAGGATAATAACAGATTATAGCATATGTGAAACACAAATAGAAGGAAGAGAATATGAAAAGCGAAAGCAGTGATCAATAATAGGAGACGACTTTTCACATGTAAACAGTGTTAAATAACGCATGAAAACCAAGAGTCGCCATTACCGTATTGTAACAGGGACAATGAACAATTCATGGGGAAACTGACTCTCTCGGAATGTGGTTAAAAAGACGAATAGGAAGAGTGTCATGGTAGGATAAGAAAGCAAATAAGTATTTACAACTGAGGTTTAAGAACATACTGCTGAATGACATCAAAGTCAGACAATTAAGGTGATTCGGTCACTTAAAGGGATGAAGAGATGGTAAAATAGGGAAACGTGAAAATATAAACTGACCAAATAACATGTGGAGAGAATTGTAGACACATAAATTGTCAAATATTAGAAACATGAAAATATAGACACACTAGTAGTATACAATGAGGTATTTAAATCGCAAATCAGGTGCAGCACCTTTATTTTTTACTATATAAAAGTCTACCAATGTAAACGAAACGTCACGAAACTGCACCTACGGTGACTTTATTTTTCAAAACTTGGCGGGTATCTTCTTGGGTCCTTCCGGTACTTCCGGTTTACTTCCGGTCCGTGTCTCCCGGGGCACGCGCCCACCGACCGCCCTTTTTACAGGTGCCTCCGCCGGCCGCCTCAGCTTCCCCCGACATCCCCCGAGACCACTCAAAGACAGCGAGGCAAGCCCCGGGAATGTGGAATACTCATATGGATAAGTAGACCAAATAGGCTCCGGGAATCCGGGTTCGAGTCCCAGTGTATGAGTGTGTATGTGCGTGTGTGTGTGTGTGTGTGTTGTGTATATGTGTGTTGTGTGTGTGTGTGTGTTGTGTGTATGTGTACGGTGTAGGCCACAGTGAGGGGCGCGAGGGAATGGGCCACTACCACGGATATTAGCCTTTTCCCCACAAAAGGGCCACAAGCCCATACCTACTGAGAGGAAATGAAGAGTGGTAAGCCACAAGATTCTGGCCTGTCCCCAAAGGCAGTATATACTACACTTTGATCTAGCCACAAGAGCGCTGGGGCATATTCAACTTCAGGAAAAAAGACTGAAGCCAGATTACGGCTATTAATTCTATATATGGGCATATTGCCACAAATAATAAACACGAAATAACATATAGAAACAAAAATATAAAATATTACAAAAAAATATAGAAATGTTGTCAGGTCTTAGTCAGATATGACTGAGCTACCGTATAACAGTAGACGGCACTACCTGCTTCCTGTTAGCGCCGAACGTTGGGCGGCGCTTACCAAATCCGACACCCCATATTGTGCCAAAGGTTTCGGGCGGAAGAGCGCAATTGCACGAGCGCACGCGCGCATGCACGCACTCAAACACACCATCGCACACGTGCACAGACACATACATGCAGACACACACATGAACGTGCATGCAACCACTCACATACATGCACGCATACACACACGCCCACACACACACACACGCCCACACACACACGCCCACACACATACACACACGGACACAAACACACACCGCGCACACGCACGCACACACACCCCTCACACACACCAGCCCCTGGCGGGATCTATCTATCTATCTCTCTGTCTGTCTGTCTGTGTGCTTCTCTGTCTGTCTGTCTGACCCGGCCCGGCTTCGCCCAGCTCCTGGTGGGGAGCATCTCATTTAATTCATATAAGTAGTCATATAAGCTCCCGTTCCCGTTCCCGACTATCTGTCTGTCTGTCTGTCTATCTGTCTGTCTGTCTGACTGACACGGCCCGGCTTCACCCAGTCCCTGGTGGGGAGCATCTCATTTAATTCATATAATTAGTCATATAAGCTCCCGTTCCCGACTATCTATCTGTCTGTCTATCTGTCTGTCTCTCTGTCTGTCTGTCTGTCTGCCTCTCTGTCTGTCTGTCTGAGCCGGCCCGGCTTCACCCAGTCCCTGGTGGGGAGCATCTCATTTAATTCATATAAGTAGTCATATAAATTCCCGTTCCCGACTATCTGTCTGTCTGTCTGTCTGTTTGTCTGTCTGACCCGGCCTGGCTTCGCCCAGCCTCTGGTGGGGAGCATCTCATTTAATTCATATAAGTAGTCATATAAGCTCCCGTTCCCGACTATCTGTCTGTCCGTCTGTCTATCTATCTGACCCGGCGCGGCTTCGCCAGGCTCCTAGCGGGTAGCGTCTCATTAAATTCATATAACAAAAAAAGTAACTTAAGAATGTCCTTACAGACACCATCCATTACTTTTTAATGAAAAATGTTTTAATCACCTACATGACTGTAGATAACTTCTTTAAACATAAAAAGATGAGTTAGAACATTTTCACTATTTACATAGATGCATTATTTTTATGAAAACTATGAAAATGATTTAAAGATTATGTCATTATTTATTATAACTCATATGCCTGTAAATAACTGTAGACAAAGAGTTTATATATCTTTGAAAACAATGCAACAATCTATATATAAAATATATATAGCAATGCTATTAAAAGTTATGCCCCTTGAAATAACTTTTCTTAAGTTAAGTCCCCTCGCTATATATAAATGAATAAGATATTAAAATATTAAATTTTAGTAAGTTATAGCTGATTTTACACTAACAAACTATAACAGTTGGCTGCACGGGAATGAAAAGAAAACATGTAGAAAATTTCATCTCAACCGGATGGACCGCTATCGAACGCATAAATTATATATATAATAGTCGCTATCAATGAATGTAAGAAAGAGAGTACTAAAATGCTATATAGAACCAGTTTTGCTGTATGGCAGCGAATCTTGGAATGTAAATGAACAAATTAGGAAGAACTTAGAAGCAACAGAGATGTGGTTTTTAAGACGAATGTTGCGAATTCCTTGGACTGCCAGAGTAACTAACAACGATTGCCTGAAAGAGGCTAATGAAACTAGAACACTATATACAACAATAAGAAAGAGACAAACATCTTTCTTTGGTCATGTGATGAGAAGAGAGGCATTGGAGAACATCGTGACAACTGGAAAGATCGAGGGGAAGAGAGGCAGAGGCAGACCAAGAGAAATGATGCTGGACGGACTGAGACGGTGGCATGGAGGAATATCATCAGCAGAGTTGATCCAGAACACCAAAGACCGAGATCTGTGGAGAGCCATCAACGCCTACGCCAGCCGGCACGGCACTTGATGATGATGATGATGATGATAGATATATATATATATATATATATATATATATATATATATATATATATATATATATATATATATATATATATATATATATATATTGTCGTGTCCTCCTTTACAGTGTCGTCCCTGGAGTGAAGAGAGCCGACACCCACATTATAATATTTTCCTCCTTTTTAATATTCTGGAGAATCCACCAGCTTCCGTCCAACACACTCCATCAGCCCATGGACACCTTTTCCTGTCACTCTCTCACTGTCGTACTATGCCCCCCTCTCATACTTCCCAACGCAACATACTCAACAACTCTTGCTTCTAGAAATTAATAAAGATTAATTTATTAAAAGAAAAGTGTAACGTGTATGAGACGTGTATGCGAAGAAAATGTGTGACGTGTTATATAAAGTGTGTAGAATCGGACTCTCAGACCACAACCCAGTCAGCTAATCCCAGCAAGGATAGACCACAGCACGTTACGTCAGAACATGTACATCTCACCCAGTACCGAAACCATCTTGCCGGATACTGCTTTGCCTCTGTAGACCTCTGGTAATCCAATTTCATGATCATCCGAAATAGACACCGGTGGTATTAACAGTTAATCATGGACCGGTTGCACCCTACACAATGTCCGTTCCTATCGTTCCTTAAAAAAACTGCACAAGTCCTTTGTAGTGTGTACACAGTCATTGATGTTAATTGTTAATGTGATTGATCCTCACTCGTGTCCATCTAGCCTCACGTATCATGTCTTATGTTCTATTACACGAGATTATATCACACTAGGTAACTATTATAATTAATGTTCTCAGTTAGTTACTACTGTCTGATGCTGTGTGGTGCATCAGTAATCATCACTCTCTTTGGTGAATCAACTTCCTTCTAGCTTTAGTTACGTTCTGTATGCAACTTTATTGATTGTTGAACTGGTGTTCTTCCGAATGTGATTTGATTCTTTCCCAAAAACTTGTTTAGTTTCCTTGGATCTGGTAGGGAACCTAGGATAGAAACAACACATCTGGTGATAGTACTAGTCACTGATCCTTTCGGCTGAGTGTAAGCCTATCGCCTTGCTTAATGATCTTTAGCTAACTAGACTTAGTCATAGAGCAGATTAGCTACCCACCTAGAGCCGAATCAGGCTATGACAAAGAAAGACCCATACAGAGTGCAAAACCCCAGCGGGCAAGTTCCCCGTCTCCCAATTATCCATCAGTACTCTATTCTTAACTAGCAGAGCTAATATCACTATTCTACTCTAACTAGTTTCCACTGACAGTGCTAATCATCACACTATAGTTTAACAAGGCTACAGTCTATATTAATTTGAACGAATATATTATAATAGGTTATACCTTACAGCACTGCAGTTTACACTAAATTACATCTAATGGTAGCCATACAGGCTCGTGTAAACTAAATCAAAAATCTCCTTCACACGTTAGATGTTCTAACTGCTGCAGTGACAAGCATGTCTGCCTAAATCCACATTTTCAAGTTCCCCTAGTTGGTCCTAACTCGGGTTTATATGGCAAACTACCAAAGTTGGCCACGTGACGTTATCCTTTATGCCCCCACACAGGTGGCACATTGGCAGATCATCCCCTGTCAGGGATCCATCCCCCCTCTGGCTCCCTCAATGTTAGATTTGTCATCACTGGTTTAGACATCCAAAACAATCTAGAGAGTTACTGTCGAGTTCCAACAAAGAGTTTCGATACCAAGCTGCCAATCATGGTTTTCCAAACAAGCTTACATTGTGCACGTGACGTTGTTCATGTCCGGCAGGTGTTCCACTGTTTTCAATAACAAGCCCTCAACTTTCTGTCATGTGGTGACAGTCAAAACCTCCATTCCGTCTGATGTCCGGAACTATAGATGACAAACGGAAACATTCCATATCCTGAGCGGGCAATTATATGTGATTTTAACTGTTATGAACTGCCAACGCGTTGTATCCCTTCCTTCTCACTAACCACCAAATGTGTATATGGGCTGACCCGATGTAACCCGTGCAGCTGTGTTTACTCTGTTAGTACGACTGTTGTGGCCTAGAAAATATACGCCAAGCAAACGTCGGTATTATTATCTGGTTAACTCATGGCGATCTCGTGATATATATATATATATATATATATATATATATATATATATATATATATATATATATATATATATATATATATATATATATATATATATATACATACATACATACATTGGCACCTTTCCGTCTTGACAGACGATAGTTTGATACATTGTGCTTCAAAAAGGCTTAATAACTACGACCGATGGCGATGGCGAGTGTGGCTGGCAAGGCCAATTCTTGATGCAAATGTTTTCCCACAGTAGATGCATGTGAAAACATGGTCATTTCCACCATTTTGCACCATCTTACATCTCTCACGCTCTATGTGTGCTTTATCTGCAATCATTTTCTCCTTTGTCTTTATTCCATTTCTTATAGTTGCCCTCCATGCAACACGTTCAGCGGCGACTTGCTCCCAATGTGCATTATCAATGCCTGTATCAATCATGTTCCGCTTACACACATCTTTGTATCGTAGTAGAGGCTTACCCTGAGATCTCCTACCCGTCTGTAATTCACCAAAAAATATGTCCTTTGGTATTCTACCATCATCCATCCTCCTAACATGGCCTATCCATCTAAGTCTACGAAGACTGAGCATGGAATACACCGTCACACAACCTGATCTTTCCAATCGGCGTCGTCAATAAAGATTGATGGTACACCATGTGCACCTTGTGACATAATCTTTGACTTCTTTTTGTTAATTGTTAAACCAAATTCAGAACAAACATTGGAGAATGCAGATAGTAGATGTCGTAATCGCAGCATCATCCGCAAAAAGCAAATCTCTGATTATTACCCTGCTAATTTTGGTCTTGGCCTTCAATCTCTGAGTATTATAGAGGCCACCATCTGAGCGTGAGTGAATGTATATACCGTCATCCTGATCACGAAAGGCATATTTCAGTAGAAGTGAAAAGTATATCCCAAAGAGGGTGGGGGATAGTACACAACCTTGCTTAACTCCACTCTTGATTTCAAACTCTTCTGAAGTTGAGCCATCAAACTTGATTATACCCTTCATGTCTGTGTGGAACGATTCCACAATGGACAGAAGAGTTGGTGGGCAGCCAATCTTCTTTAGTGCTTTGAACAGACCGTCACGACTGACCAAATCGAATGCCTTTGTGAGGTCGATGAAGGCAATAAACAGTGGTTGATTTTGTTCCGGCATTTTTCTTGCATCTGTCGCATTAAGAATATCATATCAAAGGTAGACCGGTTCTGAAGGAAACCACACTGTGATTCGGGGTAGACTTGATCTCCCAGAACTTGAAGTCTACGCAGAACAATTCTGGCAAATACTTTCCCAACAATACACAGAAGTGAGATACCCCTATAGTTGTTACAGTCGCTCCGATCGCCCTTGTTCTTGTACAGCGTTATGATGTTTGAATCTTTGAAATCCTGTGGGACTTGTCCTTCTCGCCAGCATAGCTCTATTAGCTGGTGGATCTGTAAAGTGAGTGTGTCTTGCCCACTCCTGATTACCTCTATTGGAATTCCATCCTTACCTGGAGCCTTGGTAGACGCCAGTTCATTTATAGCACACTTAACTTCTGTTATGGTGGGAAGTGTGTCCAGGTGGTCAAGAGTTGGCAGGGCCTCTATGGCGTTGAGGGCATCATCCTCTAGCTTGGTCTCACTTGAGTAAAGCTCTAAATAGTGCTCGACCCATCTATCCATCTGCTGTTTCTTATCAGTGATGATTTCTCCAGTCAAGGTTTTCAGCGGTGCACTTCTTTGTTCATTGGACCACAGGCTTTCTTTATCCCTTCATACATGCTTCTGATGTTTCCCTTATCACTTGCGATTTGAATGGACTCACATAACTTGATCCAATAATCATTCCCACACTGCCTGGCAGCCTTTTGCACATCCTTCCTTGCTTGCTTCAGCTCACTCAGAGTGTTACGCGTTGGTCTTTCCTTGTTTCTTAAGAGAGCTATCTTCTTTTTATCAATCAAGGGCTGCAGTATCTGGCTGTTTGCCGCAAACCAGTCCTCCCTCTTATGATCCACAGTGCCGTAAACCCCTACCGCTGTTTTATAAATAGTTTTCTTAAGTTTACTCCATTTATCATTTACTATACAATTTTCTGATGTGTCAGTGAAAGCGTCTTCAAGTTGCTGTTGAAATTCAAAGCACTTTTCAGGATCGTGAGTATTAATAATATTAATCCGGGGCTAGATTTGTGTTTAGCTGTGTAGATTCTCTTTGGTCTCAGTCTAACCCTTGCAACAACCAAAGAGTGATCTGTATCACAGTCAGCACTGTGATAACTTCGAGTTAATGATGTATGGTTCAGATGTTGTCTCCGTGTGATAATGAAGTCCAGCTGATGCCAATGACCGGATCTTGGATGTTTCCATGTGACCTTATGCAACTCTTTTGTTTTAAAAAAGGAGTTTGTAATACATAGGTCATTTCTAGTGCAATGCTCCAGCAGCCTTTGCCCATTATCATTCATGCGACCGATGTTGTATTTTTCAAGGCACACTGGCCATGAACTCGTGTCTTTGCCCACACGAGCATTGAAATCACCGAGCATTTAAATGTAGTCGGATTTTGGAACTGCTTTTATCACAGAGTCTAGCTGCTCATGGAACGTATCCTTCACATCATCGGAGGAAGCGAGTGTCGGTGCATATGCAGTGATAATGGTGGCAAATCCACAAGAGGTTGCCAAGCGCAGGGTTAATAATCTGTCATGACCTCCAGCTGGGATATCAATCATTCACAGTAGCGAATTCTTCACTGCAAAGCCCACACCATGTTGCCTTTCTTCTGCCTACCCTCTACCCTTCCAAAAAAAAGGTGTAATTGTTTTCCATGAGTGACCCTTCCTCGGCGAGGCGAGTCTCCTGCAGGCCAGCAATATCAATGTTAAGACGATCGAGTTCAGCATCAATCACAGCCGTTTTTCTCACATCGTCAATATTTGTCAAGTCAGTGGAAAATCCTGGACACATGGTTCTTACGTTCCAGGTTGCAAGCCGTAGCTTAAGGTTTCTATTATTCTTTTACAGCCTGCGATTAAGATTTTGTCTTAGCCCCAAGCACCCATTGAATCAGGCAGGCTGTGGCGGATCAGCACACAATTGGCCGGAGGCTGCCCAGCTTGAGGCGGGCGGTAGCTGATCAGTGACACCTGTAGGTGTCTCCCACCGTCAGAGGCAACGCGTGGCGCCCCATGTCTACGCCAACTGACAAGGACTTATAACCCGTAACAGTTGCCTCTCGCTTTGATTCCGAGACCGGTTAAGACCAGGCATGGAGTTATTGCCTCTCCATAGCACAAACAAACAAAACATTTGTTGCGTACCCCTTACGGGACGTTGCAGTCAACACCAGCATTTTCAGCTGCTGTTGA